>NW_004624780.1:6898733-6916039 GCF_000247695.1 Heterocephalus glaber
TCTCTTTCTTTCTTTCTCTTTCTTTCTTTCTTTCTTTCTCTCCTTCCTTCCTTCCTTCCTTTCTTTCTTTCCTCTTTCTTTCTTTCTTTCTTTCCTTTTTTTTCCTCAGTGCTGGGTATTGAACTCAGGACCATGTACATGCTGGGAAAAGGCTCTACCACTGAGCCACACCCATAGTTTGCCTTTATTCAGTTAGTGTCTTATTATGTAAATATATATTTTAACTCCAGGATCCCCAAACCTCCACGAAGCCTTAGCAGTAGATTCTACCTATTCCTTATACCTTAGACCTCATTAGGTCTTTCTCTCAGAGCAGATTTTGAAAGGTGGAAGAGAAACAAAGAACTTCTGATGTTATCGGAGACACATATGTATCATAAATGGGATGGTGGAAGAAAATCTAGAGAGAGGAAGGGAGAAGTTAAATTTCCGGTCTCCACAGGTCTCCAGTTTTCAGAGGAAGATGCTCACTGGGGACGTGGGATGGTGATGAGACGCTTACCAAGTGAATGAATCCTGCCGCAGTGAACCAGGTACTGAGAAATATCGATAACAGTTTGGAAAACTTCACCGAATTACTACAGGAAGAAACAAAAAAAGCACTGTTGGATATCCTCAAGCAGGTTCCACAACTACAGACACCTCATCCTCTAAGATCTTCCCGCCTTGCTTCCCAAAGCAGGGTTTCATGGACTGGAAGTGATGTTTCCTAGGAGATTATGAGAAAGGGGATTCCTGTCCTCGCCCTCACCTGCCGGTCTGCAATGTGATAGGGTCCTCTGCCTGATTTTTACAGGCTTTAGCCTCTGAGACACACAGCTCTAAAACTCGGCTGGTCATACATACTTCTTCGAAAATTGTAGATTTTGCTGTGACATTCACTAGCCTGGTATGACATCGCTTTAAAATTATACAATATGTAGGTCAACATAAGATAAATTTAATGAGCCATTATGTTGTCTAAGGTAATTATACAAACTGCACTGTGCCAGGAGTCTAGGGAGTAGCTTGTAAAATGGAATGCTGAGTAGCTCACAGAAATGTAGAGTTACTCAGATTGCTGACCTCATAACAGGGGTTTAAGGGTTTGAAAAGATCAGAAGTGCTTTTGTCATCAAAAGAAAGCCCTAGAGTTTAGCTAACATCTTTGCGGCTTTCAGGCAAGGCCACTTCTCAAGCCAGAATGACCTCTTCTACCCCAATTTCTCCATGATGCACAAACACTAGGCAGTGAAATCCATCTGGTGATATTTGATACTTCTAATGAAAATGCAGAAGTGTAAAGAGTTTGAGTGGCTAACAGAATAAACTGTTTGGAACTTTGGAGGTACTGGTGCTTAGAAGTGGTTTGGAGCTTTGCTGTTTCCTTTTGGAGAAACTGAAGTGACCTTTTTTTTTGGCTAGAGATGAACTGAGCACCTTCCACCTGCTAGACTCTACCACTGAGCTACACCTTTAGCCTAAGGCTCGATTTGTGTACTGGGCACTTCTCGTGCTCAAAGGAATTGTGTTACACTCTCAAACCTGAAGACAAATGTCTTACTAGCCAGGAGAGACACAATGATAAAAACAAATGTGAAGAAACAAAGCTTCTGAATTGGCTGATTGATTTGAGGTATGTATGTACGTATGTATATATGTACATACATATTGGTAGAGGGACCTAGAGTTAAAACCCAAATGGACTTACACTCTGTGGCTTTATAAAACAAAGATAAACAATGTGTCTGAAATGATTTAAAGATTTTGACCTAGTGTGCAAAGTAATATGTAGGGAAAAATAAATGAGAGCATCGGGGACACTGAGGGATTTTTCAATTGTAGCAAGGAAATTCTGATGAGGCATGAGTGAAATTTGGATCTAGATAACATTTTCATTTCTTAATCTGAACTACTAAGTAAGCAGAAAAAGCTGGCACTTACCTGGTCTTGATGGCTTGTAGAATTTGCAGTATTTGAGGGAGTTCTAGAAGCCGCAAAGCTCTTAGGAACCTTAAACCTATAGAGCAATCAAAAGGAGAGAGCTGCCAAATGTGAAGGGTCACTCCCAAGAACGGCCTGAATTACAACACAGTTCAGGTCTCAGACATTCATTTTCCCCTGAGTGTTCTAATCTAGTATGTTTAATGGTATAAGTTTAAGTACATGAACTGAAGTTCAAATCCTGGCCTTAACTGTTACTAGCTATTGCCACCTAAGGCAATAATACCCTTACTTCTACAGGTCATCATCTGTGAAATAAGAATTATAATCATACCTTAAACAATTGTAGTGTTAATCTAAAGCATGTTGAAGCATGCCTTGGCTATAATAAGAACTATTGTCTGCTCTATCCAATTCTTCTTTAGAATTTAAAGAAAATTTTCCATGAACCACCTAAACTCCTGATTATCCAATTTCTATGATACGTTGTTCTGCAATGTTTATTTATTTTGTGATTAATAATAGAAATAGAACTGCTATGTACTTCATAGACAAAAGTAAAAATATAAAATTACAGCAAAATATTCAAAGCTAGTGTTACGGTTTGGCTCTGGAATGTCCTCCAGAATGCTCATGCATGTGGAAGGGACTGGATCGGGAGTGCTATGCTCATCAGTTGATTCCTGCTCTCATGAGTTCAGCACACTCCAGTGAGTGTGCGGGAAGGAGGTGGGTCCTGATTACAAGCCATTGCTGGGATGTGACCTGGAAGTGTGTATCTCCCTCCTTGATTCCTTCCTTCACCCTCTGCTTCCTGTCACCATGACTTGAGCAGGTTTCCTTTGCAGATACTTTCACCATGCCCTTCCTGCCTTGGGGCCATCCAACTGTAGTCTGACTCCTCTAAATACCATGAGCTGAAATAAACCTGTCCTTCTTGAAGCTGCGGGTGTTGGGTATTATGCTCTGATGACAAGCACATGACTAGGACAGTTACCCAGTGCCAGCACACTGTCCACACATCCACCTAAAATACAGAACAACTGAACACCTTTCTAACACATCTGAGCATGTGTAGATATGATGATCTGCTTTTTTAAAAGGAGAAAACTTTCATCCCAGCCCATGTGGGATCCCAACATAAAGGTGCTGTAGGGATAGGTTACTGAGCTGCACCTCCCAGATAGTTGGTGCAGCCTTTCCATGAACAACTGCGGAACACCTACCATGTGCCAGGTGCAGTTTCTGGTGTTGAGGTCAAAAAATGGTTTCTGATATAGTAAAAAAAAGATAGCCAAAGGGAGAGGTTTTTTAAAGTGACAGCCAGACACTAAGAAAAAATGAAGAATACTTATAAATGCATGTTGAGGGTTTTACATTTTGTTTTATATATTGCTACAGATTTTACACACACACTTACCTAGCCAATTACTCTTCAAGTAGTAAGAAATAAATGTTGGGGGAATGGTAAAAATGTCTACAAGAGAATTCATCTCCAGCCAGAACTTGATCTTGTCATCAGCTGCCAAAAACTATAAAAATGAAAACAGAACACTGAAAATTCTGCTACCCTCAAAAATTTCAAAGTGAACACAATGATGGCATTTTTTAAAGCTACATTTCATTCATCACCTCAAGTTTTGCTATTAGTCTATTTTATGCATATGCAAAACTCATGTAATCCTGTAAATATATACAAATATTGTATCTTTAATGAGTGTTCAATTAATACTGTATACTAACTCTCTCCCTTCAGAATAAACACTTTTGACTTTTCTGTTCTTAGAACAGATATGTGTGTGTATATATGTAGTTATATCTTATTTGTGAGCAATGAAGGTATATGATTTAAGATGATCTCCAATGAAAAAGGTACAGCTCTCTAAAAGATTGCTGATCATGATCTGTGTTTATGAGTTTCCCTGCTTAGATTAAGAAAACCAGATTTCCAGGAAGGAGAGTCTGCTCCTATAAAAAGAATTTGATGGTCAGTGTAGTAGGATGAATTTTAAAGGAAGATCACAGAACTACATACCATACATGTGCACATACATGTGTATACATATATGTATATGAGATGTATATGAGATATGCCCCTCTCTATAAAATATAAGTAGACATATAGATATATGGATACAAATAGCCTCCCACAAGCATGGAATGGATTAATACACTAAAATATAGATCTAAAATAAGGACTTACTAAATGTCATTGGAATAAGAGAGTTCATTAATAGATGAAAAGTGAAGCAAAAATACAAAAATATTTTGTACAGTTAAGATGCTACATATGCCATTAGTAGAACCTGTGACATCTTCAGAGACTTGCCATTCTAGATCTACTACCTTGGGATTACTAGTAAAGCTTCCTTTGTGGTAGTCAGTAAGTCAATAATGAAGTTATTGTGTATTTAAAAAAAGTAGGTTTTATTTGTGATGGCCTTGGTTTACAGCTTCCAGTGCGAGAGAGAGAGAGAGAGAGAGAGAGAGAGAGAGAGAGAGAGAGAGAGAGGAGTTTTCTTAACAACACACAGACTACCTTTTAAACCTGATAATTTAGGCAGATTGTGTAACTGAGGGACACACTGGTCTATATATTACTCCAGTTGGGTTTGCGTGTTTTCTTCCACTTTCCATAGGTACTTACTCTCAATCCAAAATAGAAACTAAAGAAAGCATTGAAAGTCAAATCAATGGAGATGGTTTTGTCTTCATATGAAGAACAACTTCCAACAGGGCTGGAAAAGAAATAAGCACAGTGTGTAAAGGTGAACGTTTAAATGCCATGTCTATAAAGGACAAATATAGGGAAAAAGTATGCAATTTTCTATTTATTCACTACCAATGGTCAATTCAGACACTTAAATTGAGAGCTGAAGGAAATTACCTTTCTCTTTGGAGTAGAGCTATGCATAAACAAAACCCTTGGACCACCCATGGGGCACAAAATAACAGAAAATTTCCCATCATCACTGTCCCATTTCAATTTTTTTCAGTGGGTATTTAGAGCTGTAGAGATTACATATTTCTCCTTGGTTTTCAAGTTCATCTATCCAGTCAGTATTTTAGCTTCTGTATCTTTTTGCTGTAGGTCAGATGGATTGATTTGACCAAATCAAAGAAAAATTCCTAAAAGATCTGTTAGGAGTTTACAAAGCAAAGACTGCCAGTTTCCTTAGGATATCTACAGTTACCTGAGCTACATTTTCACCCCTCCACTCCATGGTATGCTTCGTGTGTGTGTGTGTGTGTGTGTGTGTGTGTGTGTGTGTGAGACAGTCTCTCTGAATTGACCAGGTTGGCTTCGAATTTGTTATCGTCCTGCCTCAGCCTCTCTAGAAGCTGGCTTTATAAGAGTGTGCCACTGCACCTAATTTAGTTGCCTTGCTCTTGAGGCCCTGTAAATCCTAAGTTAATCTCAGCTGGAATTAATCAAATTCCTAAAGGATTGACATGGAGCTCACCTTAGACTGATTTCAGTCCAAAAGACTCCCCCAACACTGCACTGCAAGGAGGGAACGCTTTTGGAGGAAAGCAGAGAGCATTCTGCTCTGTTACCACAGGTGAGGTTTGGCTTTATCTATTCTCAAATCCATCCAGAGTTCTGGGAGGCTCATGAGAAGCTCTGATCAGAATACAGAAGTTCCCCTTCAATGCCTGAGGAACCTGAAAGCCTTCTGAAGCAGCCCTTGTGGAGCTGACAGCTGAAGACATGGAGCCTCAGAACCTTTGAGGTAAATCTTTTCACCCCAGCTGACTCCAGCAAGGCAGGCTGGCAGGGTGCAGGGGAAACACATGCATTTCTCCAGAACTTGGTTTAGTGCCTGGTGGGGCAACTAAACGCTTACACTTTCGCAAGCCTGCACATGTGTACATGTGTTGCTGGATATATATTACACAATACCCTGAGGAGAAAATTTCAGAGTAGCTTGGTAAGTTACTGATATAGCAGACAAAAATGATTGAGGACTTTACTCACTCAGAAGAATTGACGAAATAGATTATAAGAGACCCAATGCTTAGAACAAAGACAAGGATCACCTGAAAACAAACGAAAACAGGAATGAATGTGCAAACCCATTCTATTGTTATGGAAAATAAATAAAAACCAACAAAACTGTTTCTCTTTTTAAAATAAATTGAAATATATTTTATCATGAATATTTATTTTTACAGAAAGGGGAAGGGAAAAATGTATTTTCTATTTTTACTTTGTCTACATATGAGTAGACATTTATTCACACATTAATTTATGCTAGCATTCATTCATCTGTTCCAGAAAAATGAATTGGAGCTTCCACTCAATGAACATGTACCTGCTTTACTTACCTAATTTTCAATTTCATGTACTTCAGAATAAACAGTTTCTCCTGGCTGCTACTCCTAGGGCTTACTGACCATTATTATGTGATTAACATATGTTGTGCATTTTATTGCATGCTGGAAAATGGGTGCTATTGGTTTGAACTGCCTTGATAGAAGAAACAGTTACAAGTATGTCAACCCCCATGAACAGTCTGAACGTTGCAGTGGGGAAAGGGTTGCAAATGAGGAGCAAATGAGTGCGAGTGCTTTTAACATATGAGTGAGTCCAGTCTAAGAAATGAGTTGTGTAATAACCAGGAAACTGTCCATTCAATGTCCTCAAATTTTTGGATGAACTCTGACAGCTTCCATGATATTTTTCAAGTCAAGTATGGGAACTCAAACATTTCTTCACTTATTTCTAGTTTCCAAACCATCTAGCGTTTTACTATGTTCAGTTCAATACAATTCCAATGAGAACACTAGGAATCTTATTTGTAAATGAAGTTCCACTTCCTTCCAGTTTAGATGTTCCTTGACTATGCAGTTTATACTGGAGGAGGAGTCAGATTTTTTTCTATTAATTTTTTGGGGGGTTTTATTCATAGTTTCCCACTGCCTAGCTTGCTTCTGTCCTCTCCAGAACTGTAGGCCAGTGTGAGAAATGAAAAAAGGGGAGGTTGTGGCAGGAAGAATGTCCAATGTTTACTTTCATAAGAGGTCTTACTGCTCTCTGTAGGTGTCACTTCAACTCCTATTCTAGTCCAATGAATATTTGTTTAGCTCCTCTCATGACCCAGGTAGAATTCTGCTCATCAGTGCAAGAGTCTTGTTCTCATGGAGCTAAGAGTCTTCATGATAAAGATAATTAATATGCTAATATATGATATGTTAGAAAATAAATGCTAAGAAATAAAATGGGATGAAAGTCAAGGAGATCAGAAATGCAAGCAGAAGGAGCAGAGCAGTTTCAATCTTGATAATGCTTAATAGCTAAGAGTCCCATTTGCGGTTCTTTTGATTTGGGTGACACATACTGCATTTGGCCTTACTGGTTGCCCACAACTCTTCTCAGTACTCCTTTTACTGCTATTCTCTGCCGCAGGCTTTCCCCACCCAGGTACCTACTTAATCAGGTGACATCAGGGTCACTCCTGTGGCCCGTAAGTAGCCCATGGAAACACCCAAACATTCTTTGGCTCAACAAACATCCTAAAGACAGATTATCTCAGAGACTCCCACACCTCTGCAACAGCATACCTTGTTTAAAAGTTCTTCTTTAATTTCAACTCTTTCTAATTTACACACAACTATGTAAGATGCCAAGAGCATCCACTCATAATTTTCCCCCCACTTGTTTGCAGGTTGAAATGTTGTAGTTCATTCAAAACAGGAGAAGTATCTGCATCTATTTTCTTGGAATCTGAATTCTTATCATGAGTTCCATTTTAGTATTTACATAAGTGGTGTTTGAGCTAATACTAAGTTTGAGTATCTTGTGCAGATATTCAGTTAGAAATACAGTCTGAAGTTCAGAAAAGCTACTTGGAGTGGAGATATATCCACATATAAGTAATATCAACATATTGATAATCATTAGTACTTTTCATGAAATCATTTTCTTATCTTTACAGATGAGTATAATTTTTCCTCTCTTAGTAAATTTCATAAGAGACTCAAATATAGAATTCTGGAAAGATGGTGGCAGGGCCACCAGCAAACCACAAATATGACAAAAAAAGTAAATATATAAAAGAAGAAAAAAATTAGTTTTATTGACTCTCGACCTCAAGCCACAAACTCAAAGAAAGTTACCAAGGAATAATACAAAACAGACAGTACACTGTACACGAAACCACAAGAAGACCTTGGTCACTACCCTCCTATAGAGGCTGATCAGTGAGTCAGGAGAAGTGTGAGGTAAGTCTGAAAGGGCCTAGAAGTGTCTCTTGGGTTAGAGGTGCAAAATCTGGAAGATCTAGCTATACAGGTGGGTAGAGAACCTGCTTCTGAGGCTTGGGGGCTGTGGATTGGAGATGGAGCCCACAGGCAGAGCCAGCTGGGGATAAACCCTCAGGCCACAGGAGGTCTTGGCTATGGAACACAGGAAAACACAGTATGAAGATTTGGAGTCCTGGCCCAAAACCCTCATTTTGAGTTGCTGATCACAGTATTAACATGTTTTTCTTTGTAGGGAAACACACAGGAAATTGCTTTTAAAAATCCCATTTTGTTAGTAGATAGCAGTAGGTATCTTCAGAAGAAATGACAAATGCAGTTGAAAAGGGACACTCTGAATACTCTAACTTTTATTTATGAATATCAGCAGACCATAGAAATTGCCAGTTCATGAGAAGTTCAAGACAATGTGAATTGCACGCAGAGAAAATACATTCAATGACTTGGCAGAAAAGAGTGAACACAAAATACATAGCAAATGGCTTTAAAATTACAATTAGTGTCCCTAGTGACATTTGGTATAACACTGTCAGGAGATAATGGAATTGACAACATTAAAATCTCATTGGAGTACTGAATAGCAGGAGGATGTTGGTGAAAGCAAAATGGAATAAATAAAGGAATTCTTCAATATCAAAAGGCAATAATAGAAATGAAAATTATGATTAACAGGGGCACAGAAATTTAAATGCAAGAGATACAATTAAAACTGGCATTCCAGAAAAATAAAAAAAATATTTTTTAAAGTGATACCTAAAGACAATGGGAAAAATAGATCCCTGAAGAGAAGACTAATCTTAGCTGTTGAAGAGGCCCGATAAGTGTTGTCAAGCAGGGAAAGAAGATACACATACAGGCACATCACAGTGACATTTCAGATTTGGAAAGATTTCCTACACAGGACACTTCTATATTAGAAAATACAAAACAACAGGTCATCAACAAAGGAAAGGGAATAAGAATGATTTCATGATTCTCAGTTATAATCAGTATTAGCCAAGATCCAGCAAAGAAAGCAGAAATAGCATCAATCATTTTAGGATGGGGTTTATTTCTAAAAGACTGCATAGGATTGGAGAATAGGAAAGAGGATATTGTAGTAGTGGTAACTGCAAAAAGTTGTGGCCAGCAACTGGGAAATCAACGAAAATGAAATATGAAAAGTGAGTAGAAGGTACCTTTTGGAGTTGGGATTTGGGCTAGGAGGAGAGGTAATGGACCTGTGAGGAGATGCTATGACCCTGTTTCTGGCACAGTGGGTAGAAAACCAAGAGCCAGAAAGGGAGTCAATTACTACTATTGTATTAAAATTGAATAGGGTAATCTGGGAAGAATAGGTACCAAACACAGAAAGACCAACTCCCTTCCTCCCTGGGCTTCCTGTCAGCTGATGTACCTAACTCCCATTGACACAGTCTAACTAGGAGCCAGCTGATAAATGATGCAATATATGTATTTGGAAGACAGTAGATAAGAGGAAGGAAACATGAGGAAGGGAGGGGTGAAGAGCCAAGGGCTAAAAATGATAAAATAGTCCACATATGTATATGGATTTGCCAAAATGGGATCCATCTATCTGTATAACTAATATTCACTGATAAAATTCTTTTTAAAAACCAAAGCAAAACGAAAATACAACACATTAGTTCTGGCCTGATATTACAAAGCAAAGAAGAGAGGGTGGATTGGAGCCTAGGAAATTGTTCAGGACCTGGTGTGTGGCCTTCAGTGCTAGAACACATTGAAATAACATTTATAAAGACTTTAGGAAAAAGAATGACAAATCAAGAATTCTAAACCCAAATAAATCATTGTTGACTTGTAAAAGTAAGCAAGAAACATTTTGGACATTCAAGGATTCAGAAAGTACACTGTCCACCTTGGTAAATAAATTCGAGAAATTCTCAAGAAAGAAAAAGAAGAAAGAAAAATTCAGAAACATGAAGTATGTAAGAAAAAAGGTTGCAGAATAAAATTAATAAAATTGGTGATTAATTTAACTTTTAAATTTACAAATATTAAGAAGGAATCTTACCAAATGTTATACATCTGCTACCTCTCCCCCAAGCTCAACCACCACCACCCAACACACAACCAACAGCAATCAGGAACTAATGTTCAAATTAGTTTAACTATGCCTGGAAGGAAGAGGGAGGATGTGTAGGAAAATCATACTCAAGGTATCATTTAAGAGAATACTGGGCCAGAGTTTTAGCTCAGTGGTGCTGCCTCCTTCTTCGCAAGCACAATGTCCCGAGTTCAATCCCCAGTACAAAAAAAGAGAGAATATAAATATAAAATATGCAGAGGCACAAAGAAATACAGAGAAAGAATGAATTTGATTTACCTGACTTTTATATTATTCTATTAAAATAGAATCATTGGCTTAAAAATAACGATAAATAAATAAAATTAATTAAAACCTGTAAACTAAAAATATAAATTTCAGCTAATTGTCAGTACTTGGTATGTCCTGAGTGTTTATATGTATTATACAATTCTCTCCAACATTCTAATAAGGCTATTACAATCTCCTTTATATTCATATTATATGAAAGAAATCCAATTTAGAAACTTATCTTACCCAGGAATATATATTTGTAATTGGAGGAGCTAATGTTTAAGTCCATATTTCTCAAAATCCACAATCACTCAGCCCCTCCAGTAGTATGAGAAATTAAAACTATGCCAAGGCTCTTGGCTGTGTATCCTATACCCCTTCTCCCTTTCTTTATTAACGGATCTTGTAGTTGTTTATTTAAGCTACTGATATTTACATATTCTATTAGCCAGAAAATTCAATTTCTAAATATTCCAAAGACCAATAAAACAGATCATAGTAAAGGAGAATGATTAAATTTCCCTGGTAAATTAAGAAGTAAATGCATTAAAGAACAATCAATACAAGAAAAAAAATCCAGCTACATGACATTTACAAGAGGTGCACATAAGAGGAAATAAAAAAAGACTGAAAGAGAGCTGGGCAAAGACATCCCAATCAAATATGCATAAAATGAAAGCAGGAAAATCACTGCCACAGGTTAATATTGTGCTCTCAAGTATTCTAGAAAAAACAAGAGCAACTTTGGATGCAACAAAAGTAGACATTTCTAACTGGTAAAAGGCACTAACAACCCAGCAGGTATAGTAAGTAACTTTGTGCAACAATTGATATTAGAATAAATTATCCAAAATCTGTTGGAAATGGAAGATATTCAATAAAGCAAAAATGTCATAAATGGAGATTTTTGACATGACCCACTTAATCGTTCAACAAATAATTAAGGATATGAAAAACATATAAACATAGGGCTGGAGATTTAGCTCAGTGGTTCCGCTGCCTGCCCTGCAAGCACAAGAACCTGAGTTTGATCCCCAGTACTGATATATATATATATATAGAGAGAGAGAGAGAGAGAGAGAGAGAGAGAGAGAGAGAGTTGCTTATATTGTATATCAAACAAGCTAAAACAAATTCTTTCAAAAATCCACTAAATAGTAGTAAAAATTGACCTTGTACTAGACAACAAAGAATTTCTCATAAATTCCACAAAGTAGAAAGCGTAAAAGCAGTGTCATCTTTACACCATAAATTTCTACCAAAGTAGTAAAAATTGCCCCTCTATCTCCAACATAAGTCTTTTTTTTGGGAAAATAAAAGCATATCCTCTTTCTCTAAGTAGATCATGAATCAAACAGGAAATCAAAATTAAAATTTAAAACCAAACACAAATTAGTTATCAATAAAAGTAAGGGCGTTGTCAAAGTAAGATATACCCAAAGAAATGCTCAAAGGAAAAATTCTTATAAATCAAATACAACTCAAGAAACTGGAGTAATGAGGCCTCTTTGGTGGTTGTCGCCATGAAGAAAGCCACATAGGGTGGAGAGACCCGTGCTGGGTGCGTGCGATGCTGGCCTGCAACTTAGGGCTAAGCCAGGCAAGGTAGAGGCTCCATGAGGCCTGCAGTGGAGCAGAATGCAGATGCAAAACATGTGCTGGAGGGGTCAGCAAAACAGGGGCACCAAGCTGCCCCCACCATGCCTTCACAGGTCAAGCACATTTAACACCCTGATAGCCAAAAGAGAAAACAGAGTACTACCTCAGATCTCTTCAGACCCGCATGGCAAAGCTGCAGTGGCACCTCTGCTGCAGCACCGCAGACAGAGTGCCTGCACCCTCCCATGGGTGGCCACTGTTCCTATGTCCCTGAGCCCCTCGTCCACCAGCCACTTCCTGGCTTGCAACGGGATCATTACTGAGCACGTGCCGGAGGAGACCAGAAGGATGCTGAGGTGGGAGAAGCTGGCACCTGAGGTGCTGAAAGTGTCCTGCCACCAGAACCTGTGGTCAAGGCAAAGCACTAGGAGCAGGAGATGAAGATGAGATGGATGAGGCCAGGAAGAGCCCAGGGCCCTCAGATCCAGGAAACAACATGAGCCATTGCTGGAATGAAGGGTGTTCACTTTCAAAGCCAGGCATCACAGAAGGACTGAGCTGCATGTGTACCATTCATTCTTTCTTTCTTCCTTGGAGTCCAAGCCAGTTCTGACTAATGTATCTCCTTGCAGAGAGGAAGCATTTCCATTTAGAGACTTCTCCTAAAAGGCTCAGGGTATGTTTGACTTTCTCTTCCCTTAGCCTGCGGTGTACCTTGGGAGTGATATGAAAGGAAGCAGTTTGGTAGCAGAAAAAATTTATTAGAAAATTCTCACCCTGAACTGGTGGTTCAGTGTATCAAACTGGAAGGAGTGAGAAAAAAAAAGGAAGAAAGAAAGAAAGAAGACAGGATTCTGAAATTAAGGAAAAGGAAGATAGTAAATGAATATATATATATATACACACACACACACACACACACACACACACACACACACACATATATATAGAGTCACATTCTGGCATATATGTATGAAGTATATGAATTGATGAATAAAGCTACTTTTTATGTGACTCATGAAATATGTACATCTACAGAAAAAAAACCTAAATGAGAGTAAAATCTAGGGAAAAAGCACATAAGAAATACCATAAAAGAGGAGCCAGTGAGGACGCCCCAGGCAGGCCCACCAACCACCTTCGGAGAAGCATAGGCAGAGTGCCCCAGGCTGAATGAGCCCAGCTCTGTCTGGCAGACAACACCCACTTGTGACCAAGAGACAGTGAAGACTCCCCTGGCACGCCCACCAGCCTGCAACAACAGAGCCTGCCCCCCGCTGCCCCTGCTTTGGCCTCATGGCTGTGCAGCTACCTGGTTCCACACTACAGAGGCACAGGGGGACATAAAGGCCATTGTCCTGAGCTGCAGAAGTGAACAACAGAGAGAGGGCCTCTCTCAGGCTCCCTGATGAAAACTGAAGCCCACTGGAAGAGTGAAGAGAATCTCTGCAATAAAGGCACACCAGAGCACTGTACTTGTTAAGGTGGAGGATCATTATCTCCCATCAGAACTTGGACTACCTTCAGGGGAAAGGCAGGTGGAACCTGCAATAGAACAGTGCACAGTTCAACCCTGCAGGAGGACAGGAAGCTCAACTTGGGACTTGCAGCCAGAAATCTGCCTGAATCTCAAGGGTCTGTGACTGGCTTACTGAGACTCATTGACTTATAACTGCACACTGCTGCCCACATTGTCTATTGTGACAGCAGAGACATACCCTGAAGGAGGCCCTTCATTTTTATCTTTTATTTGTTATTTTCAAAATTATCACTATTTTTTTTGCTCTTATTTTAAATTTTTTTCTTCTTTGCTACTCTTTTCAAATTTTGATTTTTCTTTTTTCTTTCTTTTCTCTTTTCTCTCTCTCTCTCCCTCACTCCCTTGCTGTCCCACATTGTTCTTCATCCTCCTTTGTGTTCCTGTTCTGGCCCTAATTCGAATTTCTTCTTTATTTTTCTTTTCTTCTCTTTCCTTCTCTCACTTATGTACTCAGGCCTCACTGCTGACCTTCCCCTATCCTTCTACTTACCTATGCCTCCCTCCTCAACTCCCTTCTGACTTCCCATTCCGAAGGGTAAAGTTGCTATATTGAAGAGTTTATTCACTATAAACATATGTTGGGTTGGGTTGGTCCTTGATTTTGATCTAATTCACACAGTTAAAGGTGATAGATTAATAACTACCATGAATTGTCATTTTCTAAGAGGTACTTGATGCTACTGTGTTGCTGATTGTATCACTTGGGCTAAGGAGTTGTGATTGATCTAATCAGTTGTCCTTCCTGGTATAATGAAAATGATATAGCCTCGGAGCCATTAGAGACTCAAAACCTAAAGACCAGCTATACATGGAAGACATCTCTGAGAAGCAATCATTCAATAAGTGTTCAAAATACATTAACAAAGATACTTACAATGAGCAACTTTAAAGTATCTACCCAGGAACTAAACCAAGGACAGTATCAAAAACAAAAATGAGAAGACATTTAATCAAGTCACAAATTCAGACTTCCACCCCACAAAAGGCAAATTCTGGAGGAAATGAGGTGGAAAAGTCTGATAATCAACCACCTGGACACCCTGAACTGATACCACAGGAAGTAACAAAACAGATGCATGAGGCTCTAGAAAAATTCAAAGCAGGAATAATCTTCCAGATAACTACAGAGATGGTGAACAGAGTGAAAGACATGATTAGAGGTTCTAGAACAGAAACAGATGAAAAAATAGATGAGCTCAGAAATATGCTTGAAGCCATGAATGCCCAGCATAAGAAAGAAATGGAAACCATGAAACAGATTCAAACAGATATTCAGGAGATTAAAAACCTCCACTGAAAGCATGCAGAGCCTATTAAGGGAATCTGAAGCTAGAATATCGGATATAGAAGACAGGATTGTGGTTAAGGACCATGAAAACAGAGATTTATTAAAAATAGTATGGGACCATGATTAATCAATCCAGCAGCTGGTAGGTGATGCAAAGAAGAATAACTTAAGACTGATAGGAGTCCATGAGAAAACAGGAGAAAGTACAACTGACATTAAAAAAGACTGTTCACAGAACTAATACTAGAAAACTTCCCAGACAGAGGTAGAGAATTGGACATACAGATAAGTGAGGGATATAGAACTCCAAATAGTCACTATCAAAAAAAATGTACACCTAGAGATATAACACTCAAGATCCCAGAAACCCAACAGAAGAACAAAATCCTACAGGCAGTTAGAGAAAAGAAACAAATCACCTACAAAGGAAAGCCCATCAGAATCACGGCAGACTTCTCAACACAAACCCTCAAATCAAGGAGAGCCTGCAGTGATGTATTTCAAGCCCTAAAAGAAAATAATTTCCAACCTAGATTGTTATATCCTGAAAAATTATCTTTAAAAATCAATGGGGAAATTAGATACTTCCACAACAAAGAACACCTGAGAAAGAACACTAAACCAGCACTCCAAACAATTCTAAGCAATATCCTAGAAAAAGACAATGAAGGTCACAACTCCATGAGGCCCAACAGAGGGAAGCCACCAGGCAAGGTAGGACACTAAAGGGAAAAGGGAGAAAAATAAGAAATAAAAGAGTCAACAACAGTAAAATATCATGACAAGGATGAGCCAATATCTATCAATTATATCTATCAATGTTAATGGCCTCAATTCACCAATCAAAAGAAATAGACTGACAGAATGGATTAAGAAGTAAAACCCAGCAGTATGCTGTATACATAAAACATACCTAACTCAAAAGAAATTCATAGACTGAAAGTAAAAGGATGGAAAAGAGTTCTCCATGCCACAGGAACCCAGAAAAAATCAGGCATAGCAATCTTATTTGCAGACAAAGTAGATTTCAAACAAAAACTAATTGAGAAACAAAGATGGTCACTACATCCTTGTGAAGGGAACATTCCAAGAGGAAGAGATGACAATCCTAAATATATATGTACCAAATACGAATGTCCCCAACTATACAAAACAAATATTAATGGACATAAAAAACCAAATAAGCACTAACACAATTGTAGTGGGGAACCTCAATACCCCACTATTATAAATAGACAGATCATATGGACAAAAAGTTAACACCGAAATTCTAGAACTGAACCAAGCTATTGAACAAATGGACTTAATAGACGTTTACAGAGTGTTCTACCCCACAAAATCAGAATACACATTCTTTTCTGCTGCACATGGGTCATTCTCCAAAATAGACCACATGCTAGCTCATAGGACATGTCTAAGTAAATGTAAAAGAATTGAAGTTACCCCCTGTATATTATCATACCATAGTGCAATAAAATTGGAGATCAATAATATAAGAAACTGCAAAACTCTCTCAGACACATGGAAATTGAATAACGTCCTCCTGAACAACCAATGGGTCACAGAGGAAATTAAAGAATAAATTAGACAGTTTCTACAAGCAAATGATAATGCCAGTACAACATACAGGAATCTATGGGACACAATGAAAGCAATTCTACACCGGAAATTCATAGCAGTGAATGCCCATATTAGAAATGAGAGAACTCAGATAAATAACCTAATGCAGAACCTCAAGCTCCTAGAAAAAGTAGAGCACAACAAACCCAAAGCTCATAAAAGAGAGGAAATTATAAAGATCAGAGCAGAAATCAATGCAATGAAGACTAAGAGAATGATACAAAAAATCAATGAAGAGTTAGTATTTTTAAAGAATAAATAAAATCAATAAACCCTCAGTCAACCTTTTCAAAAAAAGGAATGAAAGGGCTCAAATCATGCAATTAAGAATGAAAAGGTGAAGTCACAGCACATCCAGCAGAAATCCAGAGGATCATCAATACCTACTTTGAGAACCTGTACTGTAATAAAATGGAAAACACAGAAGAAATGGATAGATTCCTAGATACATACAAATTGCCAAAGTTGAATGATGAAGATATAAAAATTGTAAACACTCCAATTACAGCCAACGAAATTGAAAATGTAATTAAAAATTTACCAACAAAGAAAAGCCCAGGTCCTGATGGCTTCACTGCTGAATTCTACAAGACACTTAAAGCAGAACTAATGCCATTACTCTTTCAACTCATCAAGGAAATTGGAAGGGAAGCAAGGCTTCCAAATTCATTCCTGGAAGCAAGTGTTACTTTGATTCCAAAACCAGGGAAAGACCCAACCCAAAAAGAGAA
>NW_004624780.1:6917209-6967273 GCF_000247695.1 Heterocephalus glaber
CCAGAGATTAAAACTAGACCCATACCTATCACCATGCACTAAACTAAGATCAAAGTGGATTAAAGATTTAAATATTAAGACAGAAACACTAAACTTCCTGGAAGAAAGTTAGGTAGAACTCTTGAAGACATTGGCATAGGAATAGACTTTATGAGCAAACCTCAATAGCATGGGAACTAGCACAAAGAATAAACAACTGGGATCTCATCTTATTAAAACTCATCTGCACTGCAAGAGAAACCACCAACAGAGCTAAGAGACAACCTACAATCTGGGAAAAAAATTTTAGCAGCTGTACCTTAGACAAAGGACTACTATCTAGAATATATAAAGAACTGAAAAAAATTAGAGCCTCTACATTCAAAAATCTAATTCAAAAATGGGTATCTGAAATGAACAGACATTTCTGAGACAAAGAATTAAAAGCAGCAAATAAACATATGAAAAAATGTTCATCATCACTGGTCATTCGAGAAATGTAGATGAATACAACATGGAGATTCCATCTCACCCCAGAAAGAATGGCTGCTATTAAGAAATCAACAAATAAGGAATGCTGGCAGGGGTGTGGAGAGAAAGGAACCCTCCTCCATTGTTGTTGGGAGTGCAGACTGGTGCAACCACTGTGGAAATCATTATGGAGATACCTCAAAGAACTAGGGCTAGAGGTCCCATTTGACCCAGCTGTTCCCCTGCTAGGGATCTGCCCAAAAGAATTAAAAGAATCATATCACAGTGATGTATGTGCACCCATGTTTATAGCAGCACAGTTTGTAATAGATAAAGCTTGGAAACAGCCCAAGTGCCCATCAACTGGAAACTAGATAAAGAAGATGTGTTTTTTTTTTTAATAAAATGGAGTACTACTCATCCATAAAGAACGAGAAACTAGAGACATTTATAGCTAAATGGATGCATATTGAGGCAATACTCATAAGTGAAATAAATAGGACACACATGTGTAAATACCAAACAGTTTCTGTAGTGTGAGAAATTGAAAGTGTAAATAAGGATTAAAATGAATAATTGATAATCTGAAATAGGAAGAAAATGTCCAAAGGGGTAAGGGTGGTGTGAGGGGAAGGGGAAAGGAAAGGAGGGAAGGGAAAAATTATGAGAAAAGAAAAAAAATGGAAACAAAGTCTATGTAAATAGGGAAGGGTGGAGAGGGTGAAGGGCACACAGGTAGTGGGGAAAAAAATAAGAACCAAGATGCATCATGTACAGGTACAAGCACCCAATGATAAGTGTAAATGTACTGTTTACCTAAAATGTACCAATAAATAATTTAAGGGGAAAAAAAAGAAAAAAAAACTTGATAATGAAAAAAAAATACCATAAAAGAGGAAGAAGGGTGCAACTTAGGTAGAGGTAGAGAGAGAGAGAGTTCTTTTTAACCAAAAGTGAGCTATAATCTACGAAGGAGACTCTCAAAGTAGAATTTTTTGTATTAGTTTCTTCTCCTTGAAAAATATTTTATGGCTTTGAAAAATTAACCTTTCATTTAAAACTAAGGTAGCTATATTGTTTATTATCTAAGCAAAAACTTTTTTGTGATACTGAAGTTTGTACCCAAGTCTTTGCACTGAGCTGCACCCCTGGCCCTATCTTTTAGTTTTTATTTCAGACAGCCACTGAATCACCACTGAATTGCCCAGGGTGGGCTGAAACTTGCAATCCTCCTGTCTCGGTCTCCCACAGTGCTGGAATTACAGGTGTGTACCATCACACTTGAATCTAAACACAAACTTTTTTTTTTTGGTACTGGGGATTGAACTTGGGTCCTTGCACTTGCACAGTAGGCGGTGAAACCACTGAGCTAAATCCCTGGGGCTCTAAACATAAGCTTTTAAAAATGAAAGATGCTAATAACAGTCACACCAGGAAAGCCAGCAAAATCCCCCCGGATTTATGATCATCCTGGTTTTAACAGAGAATGTCATATTGATTTTGTAATTACTCCTTTATACCTCTCATAAATAGTAATCAAATGAAGAAGGGAGAGAACAGTTTTGAAATCTTTAGATAGGTGCAAGAAACTAAAAGGGATTTGAAATTTCCTGACATCTGTCTCTAAATACTATTTCGTGATTCCTCTGGATTGGATTTTCATTACAATTGTTATTTAGACAATTGATTAAACCAGTACAAATATATTAAAGATTGATAATTATCAGACAAAACATAATTTTATGAGAAATTCATCCAATGAGATGGTTTTTGTAATTCATGTATTCACTTACAGATATTACTTATTGCTCGAATGTGACAGGGTTCAGCATTAATATTATTTGTTTTTATATTTATAGTTACAAATACTCAGATATCCTGTTCACAAAGTATTAATAATACTTATTATGCTAAGCATATATATGCATATATTTACACCTATTAACTCATGTAATCATTTTAGTGTGTTAACCCAGTCTCATATACTGACTCATTTATTTACTGAAATCCATCAATAGCATTATTTCTCCCCATTTTACAATTTTCATTCATCAAAAGGATGTCACAACAATACCTCTCTTTTGTGAAGTGGACTATGTGATGGAATTGGGAGGGGATATCTGGTGAGAGGGGGCCTCAGGAAGATGGATCTTAGGAAAGAGCACCGGAGAGGATGGAGAAGTACCCACACCCTGTGATTCTTCGGAAGTCTGTTGATGGCCGCTGGCCCCTTCCTTGTGGTGGATTTCTATTAAAGACACCAGATGGGTGGACTGACTTGAATTCAGATTTCATTTCACCTCCATGTGCACCATTAGCCATTCACTTCACTACTGGCTTTCTGTAAAGAATTGCCACATAGAGAACTGTAAATTTTATATTTTATAGATGTAATTTAAAGAAGGAGAAGAGTTGTCTTAAGTGCACTAAATAAATATCTGAAGAAAATAAATCTGACAATGTTATTAAGCATGTTCAGATTAGAAGGAAGAAACTCATGCCAGTGTTGCTTCCAGCAGTTGGGGAAAGGACAATCTTTAGTTTTCAGTATGTAGCCTTTGTTTTTTTGGATATTGTGCCATAAAAAGATAATGTAGTTTTCCACAAATGATCAGTGCATTAAAGAGTAATCATTCACAAAAAATCAGTTTGGACATAGTGGAGTATTTTCTACCAATCTTCTCTTTATTTGTATGATAAAGATCACTAAAATAAAGTGTATTCCCACTACACAGCAAAACAAATTCTTGACCCTCGGTAATATAGTAAATATAAAATACAGAATAATGAATGGAAATGTACAAAAACATAAAGTTACCGTGGTTCTTTGGTTCATGAATGCTTTTTCTTGCGAACAATTTGGTTCACAAACAGAAGTGTTTGGCAAAATTTTGTTTTTTTGTGTGAACTCTACATCAGGTGACAAACACAGATGTGGCCATCTTTCCCACTTGAACATGAACATGGCCATCTTTTCCAGAATTGTAGAATTAATCAAGTTTGTGAACTGAGGTACCACCGTACAACTCATCTCAGGTGGAGGACGAGGTTTATTTTAACTTAAACAATGGATGCAAACATGGAGTAAGAAACTGATCTGTTCCAGTATATTTTTCCCTTTTTCAGAAGTTTTTGCATTAGAAAAAATCAACAGAAAATAGAAAAATAAGTTTTTGTTTATAGCTCCACCATCATAGTGAAAATATTCTTTCTCTTTTCTGAATGAATTTTGATGTTCCATTTGTTGATTTGTATGCTAAGGTTAACAATCAAAGATGTTAATTTTTCTAAGGGTTTATGCATCTACTGAGAAGATTGTATATACACAGAAAGATTATGCATCGCAGAAAGGATTTAAGGTGGAATACAGAGACAGAAAATCCCAGATTGCCTGCAAAAAATACAAGACAGAAGATAAAAACACAAAATTAAGGCATAAAATAGTGACTAGAATTATGCTAAAAATAGAAACACTTGTCAAGATGGAGCCATAAATTTGATTCTAGATTTTCTACCCAGAAAGTAACAGAGAAACAAACACTTACATGATTAACAACAACCTCAAACCAAAACTAACCAAAACAATCCCCAAATCCCACAAAAAGAACAATTCTCTAAAAATAGGACCATTTTGAGAAGTAAATTCAGAAGAAAATTTATTTCATGGTTTAGGGGGATTTAGAAAGTAACATCAAGGGAGAAGGGTATGGTGGAGACTAGCCATCCAGTTTATGGTGGCCAGAGAGCAGCACAAGAAAAGAATGTGTGAGAGATCATATATATAGTACCCAAGGCTATATCTCCATGACCTACCCCGGCACATTCAGGAGTGTACTCTACTAAACTATGCATTTCTTAATCCAATGAAGTTGACATATCAGGATAACTGGTCACAATTACCCTTTGTGATACACTATAACTTCAAACCCATAAATGCTGCTAAGTAGTTGGTTGATGCCTTGTGTTCTAATCAGGAAGGATCTCTGGAAGGCATCCTCTTTTGAAGAGAATCTCTTTTTTTATAGACTGATAGATGTATCCTCCTCTTTCTTATTTTCTTTCTTTTCCTCTTTTTGCATCTTCATCTCTTCCTTTACCACCTCCTATTTCTTCTTATGATTCTGGGGATGTGGCCATGTTTCATCTCCCAAAATATTAAAGACAATAGTCTGTATTTTTTTGTTACTTGTAGTGGTTTTGTTATTGACATTGTATGTTCATTGAAAAAAGAAAATTAGCCATTTTCTTTATTTTCTTTGTACTAAAATTGTTTAATTAGCATTAGAGATATCCACTTCTTGAAGGTTTGCTAGAATGGACCTTGAAAACACATGGATATCTGGGGCTGGGGATTTAGCTCAGTGGTTCTGCTGCCTGCCTCGCAAGTGTAAGGTCCTGAGTTCGATCCCCGGTACCAAAAACAAAACAAAGCAAGAAAACATATGGATATCTTATAGGAGTCAGAGGAGGAGTGGGTGATGATGATGATGATGATTGTGTCTTTGGCAGGCTTATTTTTTTGCAGATATTTAGTTCAATTTTCTTTTATGGATAGTTTCAATAATTTATCATAAGAAATATACACTTTTCAACTTTCATTGTATATATGTCTTTCAATTTCCTTTTTTTATTTATATATATATTTATTGGTACATTTTAGGTATAAAATACATTTACATGTTGTGATTGATCTAATTAGTTTTCCTTCCTGGTATAAGAAAAATAAAATAGCTTCAGAGTCATTAGGGTCTCAATTTCCTTTTTGTCTGTATGGATTTTCTCATTTTCACGTATTAATTCATATATTTGTATTTTTCTTTGTTTAGGCTAGCTGTTGATTTCTCTCTTATTGTTTACTTCAAATCATTAGCTGTTTTATTATATAGTATTTTCTGACTATCTTTTAAATTTTTGTTTTGATTTCATGTTTTCTTTATCTTTGTAAGCTTGCTTATTATTTTAACTATTTTTCATTTATCCAAAAATGACTTTTAAATATTTCACATTAAATAATCTTTGATCTGTATTATGGTTTGGGTCTAAATGTCCCCCCAAACCTCATGCAGTCATAGGTGGCTTTTTCAGAGATGGCTGAATCTGGTGTGTGTGATGCTGGAATTAGGGTTTGTGATTACTAAACTAGTGCACTGATTGGTTTGACACTGCCCTAATCTCAGTGGTCTGTAAAAGATAAAAGGGGCAGAAGATGCTTGTTAAGGCCCTTGTTGCTTTTCTTGTCTTCTGGGTGCAAAGAACTGTTTCTCCTCTGCGACACCCCTCTGCCATGTGCCACTCTGCCTTGGAGCCAACTATGGGCTGAAACCTCTACAAACTGGGAGCTAAATAAATCTTTTCTCCTTTAACTTGGGGTGTCAGGTATTTTGTCTCAGCAACAAGAGAAAAAGTAACTTACACAGTCTACTACCAAGGTAAAGAATATGTGGTCATTTTGCTTTCACTACCTGTATTCTCTAAAACAAGACTCATTTAAGAAGGAGACATTTTGAACATTTTTATCTGTTGGATCTTTTTTCTAGGTTTACTTGTTTTATCATTAAATGAATGTTGTTCAGTGAACACTGTTTGTACTTTGTAAATTTTATAATTGTGTTTTTATATGTACCAAATGTTTACAGATAAATTATAGCTACTTGTAAATTTGATTTCCCTTTGTAGAATATGGAGTTTGATCATTTCAATCTTCCCCCTGCTATTAATTGAGCTGCTTTGAACTTCTCTATGGTTACGATAATAATTATTCCTATTCTGTTCCAATATAAGATTGATGAGTTAAAATCCAATACTACCAATATATTATTTTATAATAACCATTTTTTGTAATTTTTATTAATTATATTGAATTATAATTTTGGTGTGGTGATATTTATGATGCCATATCTTGGTGTGTGTTTTTTACATTTACTATTACAAAGGTTCCATGTTGAATTCTGTTCCCCAAAAATAGATAATACTGAAATCCTAGCCTCTAGTACCTCAGAATATGCTCTTGGTTGGAAGTGACATCTTTGCGCATGCACTCAAGTTAAATTTGGTCATGATGGAAGGTTCTTACCGCATATGATGGATGATTTCATACAGGGGGAAAATGTGCACCCAGAAAACACCATGTGAGCATGATAGCAGAGAGCTAGCTGATGTGTTTTTAAGCCAAGGAGGGAGCGAGATTTTCTTCAAATGATAGATCCTAGGACACAGGTATGGGACATTCTTCCTTACAGCCTCAAAAGCAACCAACCCTGACAATGCCTTGGTCTTGCTTTAAAGTCTCTAATGGATTCTCCTTGAAGAATAAAATATTTCTAGTTGAGTAATTTAGCTCCTTCCCATGAAGCACAAGACCTCACCCCATCCTCCAGTCTTTCCCAGAACTCTCTCTCCCAGCCACCATACTCTCTAGCACATGAGCTTCCCTTTGCAGTACGTTGAGGTCTTGGTCTCCACAAATCCATTCTCTGTATGTGCAATTCTATTGCCCTCACTCCTCAATTGCTTTCTCCTTTTGGTTTTTCTTGTCTCATTTCAAATCTGATCTTTTCAGAGACTTCTTCTCTGATCCTTGAATCCAGTGTAATTAACTCCTTAACCATCAGAACATGCCAACACATAATTTCAAATATCTTCATAGTTTGATTGATTTTTTTCTCATTTATTCAGGTAGGTATTTATAATCTCTGCCACCACCAGAATTAAAATTGTGTAAATGCAAGAGTTTTGACTGCATTTGTATGATGTATAGAGAAGCTGCCTAGCATGTAGTTGGTAAATGATATATATTTTTGAAGGAATTAAGGTAATTACTATGTAAAGGAAAGAAGGATAAAAAGAAATGCATATGCAATTTCATTCTCTCCTCAGTTTCACAGAATCACTAGCTTGGGGTCCCTAAGGACTGCAGTTAATGTCTTTCAATAGTAAAGTGGTTATTCTGATTTGACCTTTAGCCTGTGGCTCCTGGTGTTTCAACTAGATAACCATCAGCCAGTGTAGATTGTAAGAACCTTTTTTCCTCATTAAGATAATTTTTACTGGATTATAATCAATAATTACTTATTCCCCCTACTCTTCACATGTATTGCTTCTAAGGTGGAAGTTATAAACTCCCTTCTGCTTCATCTAATGGCCTTTAATGTTATTCCCAATATTATCCTCAGATGGCCAAATACAAGTTTAATATTTGAAGATATCCTAATTCTTCTTCTATGAAGAAGTCCTTCATATACTCAGAGAGGACCACAAAATATTTTGTAACAAGTCATACCCACAGGGATTTCAGGAAAAAAGACCAAAAAATTAAAAGAGAGTGAAAAAGGAAATGCACATTCTGAGATGATTTAACATTTCCTGCAGTTTTTAATGAAAGCAATTTTACTTATATATTTCCAAGCAAACTTTAGCAACTGAATTAAACAACATTAACCAAAAAGAGCCATGGTTTTACTAATTATATAGTGCAAAGGATAATCTGTACCTACATAAACCTAATCCTATCATCTCATCATCAGATAGCAGATCCATTTCTTGTTGTTTTAGATTAAGCTATATTAGTGAAATGGTATGAGTAGAGTGTTCATTTATAGGACCTCCACTGTTCAGATATAGGATCAAGTACTCCCATGATAGTAGTCTGCCCTCTGCAGGAGATCACAGTGTGCTGGGAGAGACAGGCGCACACAGAGGTCTTTTTTTTGGTACGTGAATTCAGGACCTTGTGCTTGTCAGGCAGGGGGAGGAACCACTGAGCTAAATCCCTGGCCCCACACAGAGATCATTTTAACAACATTGTTCAAAGGATTCAACAGAGGTGAGAGGAGGGGCTTGTAGCCTAACACAGAGGTAAGGTAAGATTCCCCAGGGACAGGGCACCTTAACTGAGTTTTCATGTGTTTAAATTACTGAGCAAAGCAATAAATTCTGTGAATGGTTGAAAAGTTTAGTTTGTATAATGAAGAAAAGAAAAAGAGGTCTATTGCAATCAAAGGAGGAAAAAGTAGCCATGTGCTTCAGGTTAGATTAGTTCACCAAACATCAAGGAGTTTTTGAGGATTTAAGTTCCAAATTCCCGTCTACATAACAAGAGAACAAAATGCCCACAATCTTTACCTTAATAAAAACCCTTCCTTCTAACAGACAAACTGACAATAAATATAAAATCTAATGGTATTCAATCTAGAGAAAAGCAGAAAATATTTGAGAACAACAGATAGAAGAAGGTGAGGACTGACAAGTAGATAAGACCACCAGGGAAACTGGAATGCTTGCTGAGGTTATGAAAGTACCTACATTGACATGTACCTACAAGTTCATGGCTAGAATCCCTTAGCAAACTAACAAGGAAAATGCACTTACCAATACTTGGCCCACAAAGGTTTGTGCAGAAAGCAACATTTCTATTTGATTGCGAAATACTCCATAAGAATAAAGTCTTCTTAAAGGGTTATGGGTAATGATAGCTGATGAAAGTAGTTCCTAGAAGCAAGAGAAAGGCATTGTCAGAGTGAACTGCATCTCAGGAAAAGCGCTTGTCCTGGTATCCGCCAGAAATCACTCTGCCATACCTGACCCAGGGAACAATGGACGCTCTTGCCCAATATCTCGTAGAATGAATTTTATTGGTTTTGTATATTTTTCTGCACAGCATTTTAATTCTGCAATCTTTACCCATGGTTTTCTTGCCTATCCTTAGCCCCAGATCCTTCAAACTAACATCACTGTACTGGTCAAGATTGGGAGTAAAGTACTTCTTTTTGCTCTGGGAATGAATGTTTTCACACTTTTTCCATTAAGATACATGGGCAAAGAACAAAAGCTTACATAGTGATTTTTAGGTGATTACTTAACTACCTGATTTTTTAAGAGGAAGCAGGAAGGGAAGCTTCAGCAACTTCGTTTGTTTTACTGTTTTAACTGTTACCACAATCTCCTGAGTTTATAATCCTCCCTCATATGTATATAATAGCTTTACCTATTACATTTGAAATTTATAGTAATTTTATATTTCAGGTAAAATGGGTGTAATTAAATCAATTTTATATTGAGAAGGAGACCAGGAACAGAAAAATTAAATATCTTGCCCAAGATCAGACAACAAGGGAAGGCAGGAGTCTGAGTGAGCATCTATATGTTTTAATAAAGTCTAGAACCACCCACCAGGGAGACAGATGCTGACTTAGGGCTAGGGCTAGTTATACCTTTGGAGGAGCTTTCTTTCTCTTTTTCTTCTCTCTCTCTCTCTCTCTCTCTCTCTCTCTCTGTCTCTCTCTCTCTCAGTCATGGTGCTGGAGCTCAAACCCAGGGGCACTCTACCATTTAGCTGCATCCCCAGCCCTTTTTATTTTTTACTTCAAGACAGGGTTGCATGAACTTGCCTAGGTTATCCTCAAACTTTGGATCCCTTTGCCTCTGCCTCCTGAGTAGCTGAAATTGCAGGCACGGTGAACTGCCCAGTCAGCTTTACTCTGACTTTCTGAAAAACTCATTTTACATGAATTCAAGGGTTCAAAATCACTTAAGTTTTATACAATATTTACTGAGTTGTAGGAAAGGAAATCTTATTAGAAGGTTCTTTGATAGGATTCATATTTTGATTAATGATTTGGCCTCTTATACACATGACTCAGCATGTGCATTTCTGAGCGGTCTAAGAATAATTTTTAAAATATTTCATATAACATTAATATAGGACACTCATTTGAATTTCATGTTATAATTGGAAGTAACTTCTGTGCAAAAACAAATTGGCTCTAAGAAATAAGAAAATCTTACTTGTGGGTGTAGAACTCTTTAAAAATGCACATTTATGAAGAAATTATAACTCTCCAAATAATTTTCAAAAGGACTTTTCACAGTATTTGGTTTATGACAATTTTGCATTTGGTCAACTTTTCCAAAGGCTTAGAGAGAAATAGAATACTCTCAATTTATTTAAATATTGCTAATTATTGAGTAGTCACTCAAACTCCTCAAGCTTCCAAGAGCAGAACAGTACAGTGTACTGGTTGCTCTGGCCCCACTTCTTAACGTTTTGTAACATTTACTTAATACTTGAAATTAGAAGGAACCTCTACACTGAAGTGTAGATATGAATTATACTCAAAGTACATATGAATTGACAAATATTCTCTCATATTTTTGTAACCACATAAAATGCTTATAATGGGAAAGAAGAAATGTTTCCTGGAGCAGAATTTCTATACTTTCCATTGTACATTTAAAAAGTTTTTTTTCCTTAAAAAAACCTGCTTTATTGACTCCAGTGACAAATTTATAAAAAGGTAACATCTTAATCTATTCAGATTTACATTGATAGGATAACTATATGTGTACAGTTTTTATTGCACTCATGTTCTATACCCAAGACAAGTATCCAAGTGTTCTCTAAGTTTCAAAATTCAAGCCACAATGCCTTGACTAAATAACATGATTATAAACAGGTATTGAAAAATTTCAAATGTGCATGCTTCACAACAGCTCCCTTCTATCTGACCTTTTTCCAAAATCTTGTTTCTTTAACAATTTATACTCTTAAAAATGCATTTATAATTTTATAGGTAAGTGATTTGATTTAAACAATTACTTGGATCTTTAAAAAATTTTAAACAATGTATTGAGAAAACAATACAAATGCATTTAATACTAATCATTGATTAAAATACCCAAAAAGCAAACAAAAAAATCCTCTTAAATATATAAATACCTAAATATAGAAAATATCCATCAATAGTCAAAGTACATTTAATAGTTGTATGAGAAAAGTGAAGTGAGCACTTGATGCCAGGGAAGATTTAAAAATGAGACTTCAAGCAAATGCTGCCTGTGGGCCAGGCTTGTATTATGAAGATTTAAACCTAATATATAATATATATAATATACTATACAATTATAACATAGCATATATTATATAAATATATATATATATATAATTTTTTTAATTACACAAGTAAAAAATTGGTAATTTTTTTTACAAAGTGTAATATACCAGTACAGTGTATTCTTTTTAAAGAATGTGACTTTTCAAGTTTTAAAACTCCCTTGGTTTCCATTCCATAGTACATTTTGAAGTAAAAAGAGGTGAAAACCTGGAGTCAGATTTACCATACTCATTCACCCATAAGTCAGTGTCTCTGAATTATTTCCCAGATATTTATGCCACTCTTAAAGTCTTAATGCAGAAATAATTATTAATAGTGTGAACTCAGTAAAAAAGTCCATGAGCTTCAAAATTTGATACTTTTTAAAGTCAAAACTAAATTGCTTTTAATCAACCAAATTAAAATTTTACCAAGTTGTTATAAATTATGTTATGTGATTCCTTCATGTTAAGAGAAACCATTTTATAAAATTTTCCATATAATGATGATGCCCAGGTAAAACATGTTCTATTATGGAATTTACCATCATCTATTTGTCAAAAAAACAAAGGTACAAAACAAAACTGGGAACATTTACACAGGGCATGATAAACTCTTTGCCTTTGATGTCTGCTAGAAGTCATTAGATAGTGTTTGAGACATTTATTTCCTACTCTTAAGCAACACCTCATGGGCTAGCTATCATTTATTCTTGTCATTACAGCTATTATTCAACATTGCCTTCCCTTGCAGACCTGGTTTGGGAATAAAGAGTGTCTTAGTATTTGGGCTGGTAGCATTTGGCTAGGTGTGCTTGCTGTGCTTGTATAGGAAGTTGACATCTTGTACTCCTTTTCCTCTCATTATAGTATCTTGTACAACTGTCTTTCTAAGAGTAAAGATGGCAGACACCATGTTTATGAACATATATTTTCAGAATGGTGACCTCAGTGTCCAGACTAACATTCATCACCATCACCATCCATACAGGCAGGGGTAGGAGGCCTGGCCTCACATCTGCCAGCTTTAGAATGGCAGCCTGGGCTTCTGTGTCCTACCCTTTCAGGGGGACCAGACAAAGCCCGAAAAATAAGGGAAAGCCTAGATTATTTGTGAAACAGGAACATACGCCAGAGTGTCTCTGGTTTTCACACAGAGGGGGTCCCAAATAAAGCAACTGACCAGGGTAATTCCTGCTCTCTTGAAGCTTTGTCTTTTTCTAATGAATCTCCAGCTTATTCTAAAAATGGATAAGATGAGAAGTCCACTGAAGAAGGTCACAAAGGAGGAGAGAAGAAATGCTGCTTGAATTTCAATTCTGCAGGGCATTTTTCCCAATTCTTTCCCCCTTTCCTCTCGTGGCTTAGCTCAAAACATCAGGAGACAGAATCGTGGGTTATTCTGTGATGTCACAATGGCATGGGAACAGTTCTGGTGTGTAAAGTTGCTTAGATTATGGCACCATGGTGATAGTCAACATGGAGTCCTGCAAACACGAACTGCCAACCTCTGTGTTGACTCATGAGTTGCAAATTAAATCCACAGCTGGAAAAGGGTAGCATCCACAGCATGGATGGTCCAATGAGGAGAATTCTAGATCCAGTTATTACTGATTTCCTCTGTGACCTTGGAGAAATCACATCTTCTGAGGCTGTGATCATCTGGCTCCCTATTTGACTTGTGCAGTCAGAAAACTTCAAAACAATATTTTGGATAAATTTACATCAAACCAATCTGTGTGGGACTGGATGGCTTCTGCCTCCCAGGGGCTGTACAGTCTCAGGAGATAGAGGAGAAATACTGCAAGGTTTTTGTTTATCCTTTAAACAAAGTTGCCATTATATAGGAAAAATTCATCTAAATATCTAATGTACAGTATGAAGAAGACTAGTTAGCTGTGTAGTGCATTTGGAATTTTTGCTAAGAGTGGATTCTAGGTGGTCTAGTCACACACACACACACACACACACACAAAAGTAACTCTGTGATGATGGAGGCACTAATTTGTTTGGCTACAGTAACCATTTCATTATTCTGAATACAGCAGAACATCAAGTTGTTTTCCATACATTTTTTTTTAAACCAAGAATACCTTGAAATAGAAAATAATAATTTTGCTTCCCTTGAAATAAGAAAGTCATGTTACAGGATGCAGTGACTGCAGAAGCATCTTTATGAGTGTGATCGTGGCTTGACTGTCACTGTGCCTGTGAGTCTGGTCTCATCTCTTCTCTTTTGCTCTTTCATCCTTGCCCTGTCACCAAGTTATTTGATACAACAGAGGCAAAGTTCAGCATGAAAGAAGTTTATTTTCTCTGATGTTTTCAAACATCATACCTCACAGTGCCCACAGGTGACAGGTGAAATGTGGGAACCCATCAGAGGGCCTAGTTTACCTGTTTATTTGCATAAAAGGCCCATCACGAGGTGATGAGAGCTAGGGGAAACCATGTGACCCTTGGAAGCCTGCAGGACTCTACTCCATGTGGCTGGAAGACAACGGAAGTATTTTCTGAATGGCTGCCAAAGTTCTTCCTTTCCTTAATTAAGCTTGCCCATCCTAACCACAAAACCCTGTTCATACTCTGAAAATCCTGTGAGCTTGAGTAGCTCATGACTGAGTTCATAAATTAACACAAGCTATCCATACTTCTCGTTTCTCTATTTCCCACTTCTTTGTTTTTGTTTTTGTTTTGAGACAGTCTTGCTATGTATTCCAGGCTGGCCTTGAATTCACTGTGTAACCTAGGCTGGCTTCAGTAAATTTATGGTAATCCTCCTGCCTCAGCCTCTCAAATGTCAGGATTAGAAGATGTGTGCTGCCAGGCCAAGCTACCACATGTCCCACTTCTTGGTGAAAATTGTACTTTTGAAGGAGGTAATATCCATCATCTATTTCATTTTGAATGTGTGTAGAAGAGAGGGAGGGAGAGAAAAAGAGAAGAGCTGCAGAGACAGGCAGTCAGAGACAGAGAGAGAATATCTTTACTGGCTTGCTAGCAGGCTTATATTTGGTAATTTTTCTCCAAGTTACTAAATTACTATCTACTACAAGAGATAATCATCATTAGAAGTGGGGGGGGGCTGGGTGGACATGGACCAACAGAAGGATGATGATGAATTCCGTGCCTTCCCTCCTAGAGGGTGCAGTTGAGGGAGGAGGAAGCTCACAACTGGGCACTGTGAGGAGTGAGTGGGGAGAAGCACTCGTGGTGGAGGAGGAAGCCAAGCTAGTGAGGGGGGAGCGAGAGCAGGAGACCTGCGCCGAGCACCGGGTCACTGGACCTGAGGGCTGCCGGACAGGGTGCCCCAGCCAGTCCTCACAATGGGGTGTTGGGCTGGGAGATGCTGTGAGCCATAGTGGAAGGGAGAATGGTGCTTCTCAGAGCAGAGAAGAGCTGGTCAGACAGGGTGCGATGACCCGAGACCGCTGGTGCACTCGGCGTGCCCAGATTATGAGAGGACCTGCATTCCAGGTTAAGGGTTAAAAAATAAGCAGACAGCAGCTTTATCTTAAGAACAAGAGAAAACATTTGAAAGATTATAAGGAAAGGGGTGAAGGGATCGGATGTCAGTTGTAAATGCAACCCCTGGCTTCTCTGCAGAGATGGGGGGAGGCCTGGGAGACTTCAGGGGAGGAGAGGGGAACAGCCCAGGAGCTGGCTCTCCATGGTGCTTCTGTGGTTGCTGGTGCTGTTCACTGCTGGGCCTTTAAAATACAATCTGAGAAATAAAGACTATGCTATTGAAGTGTTTTGTTTGTTTGTTTGTTTTTTCGTATCAGTGATTTTATTAAGAAAATGCTTTGCTTTGTACACACCTCTGTAATTTGCCTCTGGACACTTGACATATTCTGGAAAAATTATACTTTATAATGGGATGAATAAATGTTTAATTTTAAAAATTTACTCTCTTTGTGAAGTACGCTGTATTGGAGAAAGAAAAATCAAAACTTTATTTTTAAGTGTGTGTACAGTAGCACTCATGAACATGTGTGTGTGTGTGTGTGTGTGTGTGTGTGTGTTTGCAATGCTTTTGAAAGCAATAAGTTATATTGCAATGTTGTCTTTTAAGGGCATAAGTCTTTCCCACTTAGTACTATAACCTTACCTTCTTCTAACCTACAAGCCCAGGCTTATTTCCTATCCTCAAAGACCATTCACACCTTTTTCTAAACACTAGTGAATACATGGTAGTCGATGACAGAACAGGTCGAAAGTCAAGGCTAGGAGTGGCTGTAATTCCACAGAGCAGGCTCCTGGTGAAACACATCACACAAGTGGCTTCATGTCAGTGTGGATGGAGTATATCCATCCCTCTGGAAATGTTACTTACAGATGAGAGCCTCAGTTTTTCAAGATTGTGTGTGAGACCATTTTAGTTACTAAATCTTCATGATCTTTTAAATTTCCATTTTTGCTTTATCCAATCTCTTGCATTTTCATCAACATGACAATAATGTAATAATTACTTTTGGAGAAATCTTGCTTTTCAGGGAATATGATCTAGCCATGGTTATTTAGATCTATGATATATTGATATCCACCCTTTGAAAAAGTCCTGTGCTTTATCATAAACTCTGTTCCCTAGGGGTCTATTCAAATTGGATAGAACACAAACATTGTGTTGTGATAGAAATTTTAATCCAGTAGCTGGATGTCTACAAAAGCACATCTGTGTCATTGTAGATCTGTTTTTAGAAAGTAACAGCTCTGACGTGGCTGGTAGTATGAAATTAATAATTGTATTAAAATCAATTTTTTGGTAAAATTTGTTGGTATGCTTTTGAAGTATTAACCCTTGGGACAAGTTTCTTATGCTCCCTGAATACTTGTTTTCTCATCAGTAAATTGAGAAGGTCAGATTGGGAATTTTGATATTGGCAGCAGATCCATGCTAGGAATTCTTTATAGTTCTAGTCATTTCTCTAATAGAGAGTAAACTTTTATCATATTCCAGTGTCTGACTTCATTACCCAAATACTTTCTATTAAAAATGAACAAGTAAGGAGGAAGCATCATTTCTGAGTGGAGTTTTTTTAATTGAGGAGGTATCAATAAATTGACTGGGAAAATAATTTGATTTCTTTTTAGTCATATCGTTAGATATATTCCCCAGAAGAAACATGGTCAGAATCCAGAGCTTCTTTCCTTATATGATCTGCTTAGAAATATGATAACTATTTTGCCAGATAAACCATTCTTCCTTCTCTATAGGTTGATACAAGATAGATAGATAGATAGGTAGATAGATATGATTTTCTTCTAGTATTCCATTGATTAATTTTTGCCAATAATTTGCATTTTGCAGTACTGCTGAATTATTCTTCATTCTGGATGTTTCTGAATTGCATATGTGTGTCTGTACGTGTCTCAAAGACATGGAAATGCTACTGGGGTGATTCACTAAGTGCAAAATGAAGAACTTCCTAAATTTCTCTATTGTGTTGACTTGTTCCTAATCTGAAGTGTTTGGAGAATCCTCTTCAAAACTTGTAGTGCAGTCTTGAGTTTCTTCCTTTGGCCGGTAGATGGAGGTATTTCATAGGGAATTATATAGCAAAGTCCAAGATGTTTGTTTTTTGTCTTGTTTTTGTTGTTGTTGTTGTTCTTTTAAAAACAAGATGGAGGAACCCACCTGGAAAGGGGAAATGAAAGCACAAAGTAAGCAAGGAAGAGAGCCATGTCCCATCCTGTAATAACATCAGGGTTTCAGACTCTTGCAGCCTCACCCTGAACCTGCTTTCTGTTCAGGCTCTTTCATTTATCTTCTGAGAATCTATTTTTCTTGAAAGAATGGAAGTATAAATTAAATTGTTGATAACTCTGGAGGTTCAAATAGAAAAACCATAATCTCTACGACTCTTTGAGATTTGTACAAATCTTTTCATGAGAATGAATAATGCAATCAGTCTCTCAGCAATCAGGCCAGCCGAACACCACGCTGGCAGTTTTATCAGAATGCTTAATGGGCACCAGCAGGAGCAGGTGAGGCGACAGCCCAGAGCCTCACCACTGGCAGCACCCACAGCGATGCTGGCCTGGCTGCGACTCCAGGGCTGTGATTACTATGCCACCCCACTGTCCACTCGCCACTGCTCCTGTTTGGAATTACTGGTCTACTATTGAAAGGCTGCAGAGGATCTCTGAGCACAGTCCCCGTGGCTGGTTGCATTATTCCCATGCGTGCTCTGAGTGTCTGCTTCCAAAATCCTAATTACAAAGAACCATGTATTTGTTTGAGTCCCAACATGCAGCTTAGGTGAAAAAACAGTTGTCACCAACTACATAGGAGATGAAAGCCTTGTTTTCTGTATCGGCTGCCATGGAGCTGGCGTGTTCACGCTGGATGCCTCCCCAGGCCCCCAGTCTCCTGGCAGGCTTTGGCAGGACATGAAAGAACTGTTCTTTAGCTCCATCTTTGGTTTAGGGACAGCACAGCAGTTTTCTAGTTATCTTATGAGAGAAAGTAAAATGACAGAGATACAGAATGACTTTCCAAAAATAAAATTTATTTTACTCTACACACTTTAAAGAAAACCCAAGCACTGATATCAGTTGCACGCATGAGGCAAATGAAGTGACCCTGGAACTGGTTAACATCTAAGCCAGTCTCTGTTCTTTTTCTTATCAAGAATAATCCTCCCTGAATGCTTTTGATATTACTTTCTTCATCCATATTGTGATTTTAACTGCATTTGTCTAAGAACTACATTTATATACAATGCCTGTGATGTAGAACTATTTGTATTAATACATTTATTTCACTTTTTCAGGGTATCCTTGAGGGGTTTTGAAATATTATGTGCAAAAGCTGTGTACATTAGTATTATGATACAAAAATTATTGAACATTAAATCTATTTAGATCCTGGTTCTACTTATTCCTTTAAATCGGAGGAAATTAAGTTCCAGGCAATCTTCAATCTGTTCTTCAATCTGTGAAAGCAGATTGGAGCTACTCCAACCTATCCAAAAGCATAGGATTCTGGAGGAAAAAAGGTGGTGAGTAGTCATTAGGATAAATAGTAAACATATTTGCTAAAATCTCTCAGCCTCCCGAATCTTTAAAAATATCTTCTAATCTCATTCCCAACCAACATTAAGCTGATGTGCAAATGCTCGTAAAAGATAAAGATCAGATCCTTTCTGGCCAGGAGAGATAGTGAAAGGAGAAAACCTACCAATGTGGTGGCAAGATGTTATTTGCTGTCAAGAAAGCCAAAATGGCCATCTCTGCGAAAGCGAGGCCTTCCTTCCTTCACTGATACTGTCTTGTAATCAGTAATCCCCAGCACTTGTCCTAGGCTAGCAAGCCTTACTCCAACCAATTTCTCTGCTTTAAAACAAGGGTTTTTATATAAAATGGAGTACTACTCAGCCATAAAAAATGAGAAATTAGAGACATTTATAGCTAAGTGGATGCACATTGAGGGGATACTCTTAAGTGAAATAAATAGGACACACATGTATAAATACCGAATAGTTTCTCTGGTGTGAGAAACTGAAAGTGTAAATAAGGACTAAAATGTATAATAGGTAATGTGAAATAGGAAGAAAAGGGGCAAAGGGGAAGGAAGTGGGAGGGCTAGGGGAAAGGATAGAAGGGAATGGGATTAATATGAGAAAATGGAAAAATAGGAACAAAATCTTTGTAAATAGGGAGGACTGGAGGGGTTGAAGGGAGGGCTGGGCAAGGGTGAAAAACAAGAACCAAGAGAGACTATGTAAAGGTGCAAATTTCCAATGATGAATGTCATTATAGTGTATACCTAAAATGTACCAATGATTAGAATGAATAATCAAAAATGTAAACTAGGAAGAAAAGGTCCAAAGGGGTAGGGGTAGTGGGAGGGGCAGGGGAAAGGAAAGAAGGGAAAGGAAAAATGATACGAAATGGAAAAAATGGAAATAAAGTCTTTGTAAATAGGGAAGGGTGGAGGGCATGAAGGGAGGGCTAGGAATGGGGAAAAAATAAGAACCAAGATGCATTATGTAAAGGTACAATTCCCAATGAGAAATGTAATTGTGCTGTATACCTACAATGTACCAATAAAAGAATTTAATAAAGTGCAAAAAAAAAAAAAAAAAGTTGATCTTTGGAAATCTTGCCACCAGAGGACAGTATTGACTAACTTTTGTCCTTTGATACCCCCAGAGTAGGAGAAAAATGCAGTCTTGAGACATGAGATAAAAGGAACGCCCTTGAACGTCCCTTCCTTGGCAAAGTCTTCGCGCCCCTCACTGACAACGGAAGGATTTCGGGCTGTGCAAACCCATCTCAGCTTCCCTGGTCGTCAGGCTTCCTCTTCTCTCTGGAGCTTCCTAGGTTAGAGACCTGTAATGTAGGTTTACAAAGCTAACCCTTGCCCTGGATCACCATCCTTGAATTCAAAAATCTAATAAAAAAACCAAATTTTTAAAAAATGCTTTGTTGCTTTTTTATTCAAAATGTCACCTTTAGCTTTTTTTCTTGCTGTAAAGATTTTCTTACAAGAGAGATATTAATCATAGAGAGTCAAAGTTCATCAAAGAAATCAAGACATGGGCAGGAGAGCCTTCAAACTACCCCCATTCAAATGTGCTGATGCACAACCAACCAAGAAAGGTGGAGGATATGTCAGTATTTCCCCCCAAAAGATAGCAGTGCAGTTAGGGCTGTGGTCTAGGCTTCTCTACCTCCTTCTCCTGTAGAGAATAAGCTGAGATCTCTCTTGGTTTCTAGCTGCTTCTTTTTAAACCTTTGTCCTGTCTCCTACCATTCTGGCTGCTGGAGCGAGGCAGCTGTTGGCAATGGACACATTCAGAGCCTAGGGCCCTGGCTTGGCCACAACTGTCGCCTCACTCATTTTTCTGCTGGGGCAGGGAAGGCACAGGTACCTGGGAAGGCAGGTGAGCCAGCTCTCAGTCTGTTTGCTGAGAGTTTCTGGTCTGAAAAATACACATTTGCAGCTAATGGACAATCGTCACTTGCACTCTAATAGAAATCACTTGTTCCTTGAATAATCATTAAACAAATGGACAGCACCCAAAGCTGGACTTCTCAGCTTTAATACTGCCTGGCTGGACCCAAAGAGATAGAGTGAAATAAAATAAACCACTGCTCATCATTTAGACACTCACTGTTCCCAGAGGAAGCTGCAGATTGTTGCTCCTCCATAAAGGAGTTGAGAGGGCCTTGGGGCCAGGGCAGAAGGATTATGTACCGTGATGAGATGGCTTTGGACTTGGCTAATTAGCAGTTCTGGAAAAAAGAAAAATACAGAATTGTGGAGATAAAATCCCTCTCCTATCTGATGTATATGTCCCACAGAAGTCAAATTTGGTATCATGGGAAAGCACTTTAAAATATTATGGGACAGAACAACAACAACAACAATAACAACAACAACAGCAACAGCAATAATAATAGTTGTTGAACATAAGGTTCCACATTAGACCTTTATTCAGAGTATCTCAATAAATCATCATAACAATGCATAGTAGATATAAATGTCTTCACTTCAAAGATTAAAGATTTGAACTTCAGAGAAACAGTGATTCACCCATGGTCTCTGATCTAGTAAGTGACAATTTTGATTTAAAGCCCATTGAACTGAGTCCAGGGTCTGTGTCCTATCCACTCAGCCACACTGCTTTACAGTGGGTCTCCTCAAGCTGATGCCTTTGTCCTGAGCAGTGAAATCTTCAGCGTCTGAGGCTGTCTCCTTTCAGAGAGGTTGGACCTCCTTCCTCCTTCCAGGCCTTGTGGTTCAGCACAAACAGGCACTCAGTGTCAATGAAGGGTCTTTATAGGCCTTATATAACCATCCTGATTGCCTTCATGCTCTGATTGGGAAATTTTGTTTATCAAGGCAACCTCTTTAGTCTAAGGAGAAGAAAAGCCCGTGGGAGGTGAGCAAATGGAAGGCAGAACTCACAGAGAATTTCAGGCCTTAATTAGCAGCACTTTGTTGCCTGCACAGTGAACAGCTCTCTCCTAAGGACCAGCCAGCCTGGGAAGCTGTGAAGAGATGGTGTGCCCTAGGAAGGCTTGGATTCTGGGAGGTGGAGTGACATTCAACTAGACCCCCTTCAGTGTGACATCGGAACTCTGGATGCCATGTTCAGAACCTGGAAGTGGCTCTGTAGCTCTGAAACACAGTAGGAAGGAATACAACTTAGTCGGTCATTTGGTCAGCTGCCATTGAGTGCTTGGTGTGTACATCTGGGATGAGGTTATTGATCCTTCCAAGGTGCAAGTTGTTGGCTAGAGTGGAGAAGACAGAAGACAGTTAGATGCTTGAGGATAAATTTTATTTTGATAATTCAACAGGCCAGTCAGCCGAGAGCCACCAATCTTCTATTATCTCCTCCACAGTATCTTGCAAACCCTGTACACATTGTAACAGATGAGTTCAGTGGAGGAGATAGTTTTACAGTAGAGGCAAACATGCAGAAGGCAGTAAAAACTACAAAGAGGCACTTAGTACTTATCCTGCAACCTTTGGAGTACAGCCCTAAGTAGGGACATGAGAACAGGTACTGTCTTTAAGGAGAAGACAGTGATGGAGACCAGGTAGGATTTAGAGGTCAAAGGAGATAACATCATGCCAGATGAGAAAATGTTGTGAGGAGCAAGATGAGCATATGCCAAGTGCAGAGGAGGAGAAATAACTTCTTGGGCTCCAGCGTTTCTCACCTTCTTCATGGTACCAGTCCTTGGCAGTGGGTGTGAGGATTTCCTCATGGCTAAGGTAACTTTTCAAAGAACACAGATCTGGTCAGGAAGAAAAATCCCCATTCTTCTACCCTAATGCCTGAGCTCTTTCCTTGAAATTATGTCTCCTCTTCAGAGCTTGGTTCTACACAGGAGAAATGAGATTTATGAATAAGTATCTAATGAAAAGAAAGAAACTAAAACCCAAAAGACAATACAGTCACTCTTTACTTGATCAGGCTTTCTAACCATAAAACGAACGAAAAAAATTACAAAAAGAAGATGGACTTCTTTGTTGGTGAAGAAATTAAATTTTTTATATTTCCTAAATATCATAAAATATAAACCCAGCAATATATTTTTATTACAAATGATTGCTATAAATGTTTATAACTCATAAATACCTCATAAAATTTTAGGAAAGACTAGATACTTCTGGAAAAATGGAAAGAAGGATGGACATTCAGTGACGAAGGTAAAAGCTAATATTTGAAAACAATTTGAAAATTAAAAGGGAGTTTTTCGGGTCCTGAATGCAAAAATGTTGCCTTATCTACTGCTGTTGAAAATGTAAATATGTTGCTAAAGTATCAACATTCTTATTTCTTTGCCTCAATCATTCATCTATTCCTAGAAAGTAATCAAAACTTGGAAAAAACACTTTTAAAAGATTACTTATTTTAAATTTTATTAGCTAACTGACACATAAAAACATAAAACTATACATATTATTGGGGTATCATGTGGCATTGTGATAGACATATACATACATATGTGTGTATATATATGGTCCATTAAACAAATGTATACCCACCTCAACAGTTTACCATACTAATAAATCTCTGGAAGCTGATGGCCACCACTTCAAGCACCTCTTGTAATTGTAGAGGCCAAAGGTAACTTGTATTAATCTCATGATGTCTCAATAAATTTAGTATTAAAATATTTATTCAAGTTTTCCTTTTTTTGGCAGGCTCTGTATATATACACACATAAATATATTTCTCTAAACATTTATTATTTCTTTAAAATAATTTATATATTTTTTGTTTCTTTGTTGAGATAGTCTCACTATGTGCCCCAGGCTGGCCTGAAGCTCATGATCCTCCTGCCTCAGCTTCCCAAGTAGTGACTACACGCCTGCTCCACCACTCCTAGTCCAAGATATTTTACACTTGATCTTAGCCAAAAGGCTGAGAAGCAATTGGAAGACATTTTATATTCTCAGTGGGCAAATAATGGAAAGCATTGTAATGTTAAATGAAAACAAATATAAAGATACCTATTGGTAGATTATTATCCTGCCACGCCCAGCATGAAAAATTCCCACAAAATGGCATTGTTATTGTTAAGCATCAGCATTAAATGTACAACATTGTCCAGAGATTATTTCAATGTACAGTGTATGCTTAGAAAAGAAGACTAGAAAGAAATAAGACACAGGGCTATTATCTTTTTAACCGGTAAGATTATGAGCATTTTTAAAATTTATTTTTCATAATCTCCATAATAAATATGTACTATTTCACAGGTAATGTTTTAACTTAAATAATCTCCTAGCTTATGGCTGTTCCTTCCTTCACTTATTGGACACGTCAATACTGAGAACCTACTATGTGCTATGGACAGTCTGTATTCCCAAGAAGCTTTTTAACAAATTAATGAGTGTAGAATCACAATACAACCAAGTACTACAAATAAAGATAATACATTTCCCTAAGAATTCAAAACATAGACTCTAAGAAAGTTGATCTCACAGAAGTTGAGAGTGGGAGGGAGGACCGAGGCTGGGGACGGGGTGGGTGGACAGTGGCAGGGCAGACAAGTAGGTACAGAAGCTTCGGTCAGATCACCAGGAGGGAGTGCTGGTGCTCTAAGCTCCTGCACCCCAAGGGCACAGATTTAAGGATGCACACTGTATACTTCAAACCAGCAGGAAGGCAGTACGGTGCCTGATCTCACCCTTGATGGCTGTGCTCATTGTGCTGATTGTATCTCAACACAAAGTATAGATGTACTGCTAGATCACACTGTACCTCACAAACACACAGCTATTGACACAACCATGTGCCAGTCTAAATTGGAATATAACTAAAAAACAGAAAAAATGAAAGCAGAGTAAGGTGAAGCAAACCAAGGAGGGGGCACCTCTAACTCTGCGTATCAGAGCCACCAGGGAAACAGAACCTCATCTACCTCCCCTTCCCAGTCTGCTGTCCTCAGGCCCAGGTTCCACTGCCCAGGTGATGCAGCACCCAGCTGGGCGGGTGTGAGATGTCTGAGGTGATGATGAGGAGCAGATGGTGGGAGGGGACGTGGTTTCCAAGCATGCCAGTTGTGCAGGGCTGGACCACACAAAGCTCTGTGAGTTTAGAATTCTTACCCTGTGCATCAATTATCAGCACTTGGGAGTCTGAAATAGTGTTATGTGTGTGTGTGTGTGTGTGTGTGTGTGTGTGTGTGTGTTCTGGGGACTAAACCTAAGGCCATCTCCAGCCTTTTTTTATTTTTTAATTTGAGACAGAGTCTCACTAAAAAAAAAAGTTACTCAGGCTGGGCTTGAACTTGTGATCCTCCTGACTCAGCCTCCCAGAATGCTGGGATTACAGGGGTGTATCACTGTGCCTGGCTTTGAAGCATTTTGAGAATAGACCTGACACTAGATTTGTATTTTCTATTTCTGTCTTTGCAACAGGCAGCAGAGACTGAAGGCAGGAGGTGGGGGAGACCAGAATGGAAAATACTTGTGAAAGGCGGAGTCAGGGAATAAGGGGAGTGTGGAGCTGAAGGGTGGTGGGAGGAACAGAGATATGAATGGATCTGAGAGATGTTTAGAGATAAAATTGCAAGGTATTGTTCATGAATGCCTGTGGGAATGGTGCAGAGGTACAATGGCATTTATTGTCTGAAATCGAACTGAGATTTATCTACTAGGTTCAAAAAGTTGTTAGCAGCTGGGGAAAACAATCTTTTCATGGGGAAAACAATCTTTAAAATGTTCCTTTAACCAAAGTGAATTTATACCTGAAAGATATTCAAGATTAAGTTCAAATAAAGCATGAGTGACTTGTCCAAAGTTCTAACCATATTGTCACAGGCAGCAGTGCCACCTTTAAATCACCGGGGAGAAGGCAGGGCCTCTGGCTCACAGGCCTCATTCTAGACTCTGCCACTGTCCTCAGCAGGGTGAGACCAGACTGTTGTGTCAGTGCAGCTAATTGTTCTGAAATGAACTGGTACTTGCTAGCAAGAAAAGAACATGACTATTAAAGGGTGTCCCTTTGGCATGGTGCCACCCATCTGTCCTCCCTGCATTCTGGGAGGCTGGGGCAGAAAAATCACAAGTTTAAGCCCAGCCAGGAGAACTTAGTGTGACTCTGTCTCAAAATAAAAAAAAAAGAAAATGGGCTGGGAATGTAGCTCATTGTGAAGGCCCTGGGTTCCATCCACAGTACCTTGGAAGGAAAGAAGGAAGGAAGGAAGGAAGGAAGGAAGGAAGGAAGGAAGGAAGGAAGGAAGGAAGGAAGGAAGGAAGGGCCCCAGGCAGGCAGAGGAAAAAGGAAAAAAAGAAAGTCCCTCTGTATTCCATGTAAGAAACAGTGGAATTTGAGTCCTAAGTTATACACTTGCAATGCAAATTTTCATTCTTATATTAATGATAGAATTCTCATTCTACTTTCCCTTTTTTTACTTTCCTTGTTAAAAACACCTGAAAGATTATGGTGCATTTCAGTCTCTTATAATAGATCAAAACACTTGCTCTGGGATAACATAGGCCAAGCCTGGTTTCCCGAGCCCCTAGGAGTGTTCCAAGCATGCCCCTCTTCACTCACTGACAGCTGAGCGGGCTGTGTTCCCAGGGCCTGCATCTAACAAACAGGTCAGCACTGAGCAATTGTTCTGTGCTGAACACTGTGCAGTTGGATTAGGAACACACAAAAGTACCTGACCTACCAGAAGACAGATACTTCAGGTGTGGGATAATTTAAAAGTATACTAGGTGATAAGTTGTCTTACTGGGAATCAACACTTATAAGAAAACAAAACAGACTTGGTATTTGTGGGCAATGGTTAAATATCAGTTATCTGAGAGCGTGTAGTAATTAGGAACTTTCCAAACCTTGTGAACTTCATATTCCAGAATGGGTTAAGATACCAAGTCTCCTTCATAGATGAATTTTTGCTCTCTTCAACACTGAGCAGTCCCTATGGCTTATGCTTGAATTAAAAAACAAAGCAACAAAAAAACTCCTCAAACACTGAAACATATTTATTTTATTTGAAAAAATGACCTTGAAAAGAGATTCACCACTGATTTTTGAATAGAAGTTAATTTCTCAGACAAAAAAAAAATTAGGCATTAAATGATGAGTTTAACTCAGGAGAATTATGCTCTGTAGAGACGTAGAGTAAGCAATCTGGGAAACTATTACAGCAGTTCCTTCTGCCAGAATTTATTTTAATAGCTTTATAAAAGGATTTAGATCTGAATTCATAGAATCATTAATTGTCTAAGAGTTCACTTAAAATTTAAGTTATATTTTAAGGTGATTTTACGGAGAGAATGGTATATAATAGTGGTATTTTCCATGCTATGAATTTGAGAAGGCCTAGGGAGATTTCCTTCAGGAATGTGTATCTCTTAAAGTGTTAAGGTATAGTACAGATAAGAAGAACAAAAGTATTTAGAGAAGAGAGGATGCAAAGTCCTTTTTAAAAATTCCCTGTGAGCAGTCAGATAAGGATTTGGAGATAAGATACTTTGACCTAGGGACATAAAAGTTTGATAAGAGTAATTCTAAGGAAAACACAGGAATGTGGGCATGTGCGTGTGTGTGTGTGTGTGTGTGTTTGTGTGTGAGCACGCATGCAGAGGAGGGGACAGTGATACAGTTAGAAATTTGAAATTATTCAAAATTACATATTGTGAGTAAAGAAATCTGTGATAACAAATTCCAGAAACATGCAACGGGGCGTTGAAGAATGAAAATTCCTGTCCTACTCCTCTTCCCCTAACTCTGTGACTTTGGGAAAGCCATTTATCCTCTCCAAATTTTAATTTCTTTCCAGAACCTTAATTTCTTTATCCATAAAAGGGTTTCAGGGGTCTGGGAAATCCCTGAGGTACAGGTCAGTGATTTTATAGCTTGTAAGTAATAACACTGTGCCTTTTGGTTTTTGTTCTTGTGTTGAACATTACATATTATGCAACTAAATCACTAACATTACTTTAAAAGTTGTTTTAATGTCAATGTAATGCTTACTGTATTATTTAATTATAGAGCCATTTTCTGTACATTTAGGTTATTTCCCACATTTTATTATAAAGCTGCTACAATAAAAACCTTTGTAAATATTTATCTCCATTTCTAGTGACTTTTGGTTGATTCAGAAGAATGAAAATGATTATGCCCAAGAATAGAAGCACGTTTAACAGTTTGATATTATTGCCAAATGTCTGGTTAGGAAGCTTGTATTGTTTTCATTTTTACTGAAACTTCTAGACCTTCTCCAGTTCAGCTACACTATCATGTTTTAACCTCTTTCATATATTGGCTCAGTTAATAATATAATGTCTTTTCTCATGCTAATATTTATTTCTTTGTTCATTTTTAAATTGACTATATGTATTGTGCAATTGCATTTTTTTTTTTTTTTGGTACTGGGAATCTGAACCTTGTGCTTTTGAGGCAGGTGCATTACCACTGAGCTAAATCTTTGGCCCTTGAAAGCCGTATTTCTTCTCTAGCAAATTATTTGTAAATACCCTGGGCAGTTTTTCCTTTCGTTGGAAAGTCAGTCCTTTCATTGTTTCAGTGAAAAACATCTTTTATATTACGGATACTATTAACTTTTTGATTCTATATTTTCATAATCCATTGCTGTCTGACCTCATCTCCTGGAAAAAAACTTTTAACCATTCAACAAACCCACAACTTCTACCTCTCTGATCAGGCATTTCTGGGTTTCCCCTTATCACAGGAAAACCAGTTATCTGCCACTTTCAGGATAGCTGCTTCTGTCTCATTACCCTTGTCAAAGATTGTGTCCGCCAAGCTCCTGGACTACCATGGGGATCTTCCCTCTGACTGGCTGGCAGCAGGCTCTTCCATGGCTTTGACCTGCTTTCCCGAAAGGGTTTCCCACACCATGTCCTCAGGTCCTTAGCAACCAGAGGTCCCTCTGTTCCTGCCACAGGTGTCTCCTCATCCAACAGAGGTCTGCCAGGGCTAGAGTGGGCCATGTGGCAGGCCATGGCCAGGTAACTTTGCTTGTGTCTTGGAGCCAGCCTTTGGACTCTTTGTAGACTGTGGCACTTTCTTCCAGACATCTATTTCAATTTTTTCCTCTTGCCCAGTCCATGGGTCCGATCTGTGAATGTGTTAAATACGGACTGTGTTCAAGATTCGCATTTTCCCTTCCGGGCTGGCTCTTGACCTTTCTAAAGGAAAGGCTGAGCAGAGCATCCCTGACCTCATCCTGAGCATTTCCTGGCAGGTGGGGCACAGCTGGATGACAGAGAGGGGCTGTTCCAGGGGTGGCGTGATACCCTACAATGGACTCGCCACATCTGTTTGGCCTCTACCCATGCACTACTTCAGAGTGTACCAATATTATTCCCAAGTTTATTTCTTATGTTTCGTAGCATACAGAATTTCAAATTATACAGAATCAAATTTAGTTTGATCCAGGGATGGTGACAGATGCCTGTAATTCAAGATACTCAGTAAGGTGAGGTAGGATAATTACAAATTGGAGAGCACTCTAGGAAATTCAACAAGACTCTGTCTCAAAATAAATTTAAAAACAGTTCAAGTGTGGTGGTATATCCATGTCATTCCATCATTCTGGGAGGCTGAGGCAGGAAGTTTGAGCCCAGCCTTGGCAACTTAGTGACTTAGTGAAACTGCCTTAAAATGAAAAAAAAAGAGGGACTGGGGATATAGCTCAGGGTGAAGTCCCTGGGTTCAATCCCCAGTACTGCAAAAATAAGTAGAAACTTGTAAAAATTATCCTTTTATTTCATTCATGATTTGTTCCATGCTATTCTACAACAGACATGCTCCAATTGTCTGAACTTAAATATTTATCTTAAGGGACTTCCCATGAAAAGCTTAAAGGAGGGAAGAAATTGCCCTACCAGTTATTACAAACTTAATTAAGCCTCAGTAATTAAAACAGGTTGCCTTTGGCAGAATAATCATACAAATGCATCCAAATTATGGAGTAGAAACTAAAGCAACCCTCATATAAGTAATATGCAACTGTGTGTTAGTGAAGAGGAAACATATTACTCCATCAGTAGTACTAAGAAAGTTGGCTATGTGGGTAAAATATCAAGGTAGAACCTCTTGGAACTACAAAGTAGCTATTTTAAATCACTTTAGGTAGGCAAATTTTATGAAAGCACCAGACACAATTCTGGGCACACAGTTTGTCAGCTATTATGTATTGCATCTTAAATGTCTCCCAGGGCCGGGGATTTAGCTCAGTGGTTCAACTACCTCCCTCGTAAGCTCAAGGTCCTGAGTTCGATCCCTGGTACCAAAAAAAAAATAGCTTAAATGTCTCCCAAAGGCCATGTGTTGAAGGCTTGGTCCCCAGTTGGTGGCACTATTGGGAGGTGGGGAAACCATGACAGGTGCCATCTAGTTGGAGGAAGTTAGATTACTGGGTATGTGCCCTTGCAGGGAATTTTGAAACCTGGGCACCTTCCTCTTTTCTTCTGCTTCCTGGTTATCATGGGATAAGCCACACACTTTCTCCCATGGTGTTCAGCCTCTCCACAGGCCAAAGGCAACAGAAACAAGCTACCATGGACTGAAGCCTCTGAAACCATGAGTGAAAATAAATCATTTCTCTTTTTTTTTGGTACCAGGGATCGAACTTGGGTCCTTGCACTTGTGAGGCAAGCAGCAGAACCACTGAGCTAAATTCCTGACCCTCAATCATTTCTCTTTTTAAGTTGTTTATCTCAGTTATTTTGTCACAGCATCAGAAAGCTGACTCACACAGTAATCTATGATATTGACAAGGACTCTGGCTTAATTTAATGTTGATAAGAATATTCTAAATAAATAATTAATATTAATAAAACTTGAGACCATAAGTGCTGTGAAGTAAATGGACAAGATGATGAGTTACAAATGAAATGAGGGCAAGGTAGACTGGCCTCCAATGGGGTTGTCAAGGAGGCTCCACTAAGATGAAATCTGAGCAGAAATCACTTCTTTAGCTGGGAGATAGGAAAGAGTGAGATATCTGTAGATAAGAGGAGGAGCAGTGGCTCTTTGCTACATCCTCATGGCCTGAGCTGGGATAGTGCTGGAGGAAGGCAGAAGGTAGAGGAGAGCCAGTGGGGTGTAAGGAAAACACTGTAATGCTGTATGGCCTTGCTGTGTGAAGGACAAGGAGAAACAAATAAAAGGCTTCTACCTGGGCGATTTTGGAGAAATGGAACCCTTTGAGGGAAACCAGCTTTCAGTGAGAGGCAAAGGGTTGGTCTTTGGGTAACTAGTTTTTTAATAGTTTTATTCTATAATGGCCAGTTAGGAATATAGAAAATATTTTGTAAGACAGGTATAGATATTGATATTACAAGTTCAAGGTAGGACTGCATCAACAAAGAAAAGGATTTGTACCTTAAAGTATTATTTCTACTAGAGAGTTATAAAGAAGATATTTTAAAATCAATCTATGGGCTATGAAAACTTAGCAAAATATTTAATCCCCAGGAAATGTCATCCAGAAGTTGTCAACAGAACTGAAAATGATGTGTATTTGTATGAGTTAGAATTTTAGTTGCAAGAAACAAACTGTTGCTGGGCATAGTTGTGCACACTTGTAATTCCAGCACTTGGGAGGCTGGGGCAGAAGGATCACCATGAGTTTGAGTCAGCTTTGGCTACAGTGAGTTCAAGGCCAGCTTGAACTACCTAGTGAGACCTTGTCTCGAAAAAACACAAACAAACAAATAAACCTGATTCTGATATTCAGAAGAGGAATTTATAAAACAGGATTAAGTAGTTTTCAGTAGCTTTAATGTGCTGGAGACCAAAACTTTGAAAGCATCTAGCCAAGGCAAGAGCCTTAATAGTATGATATATCTAGTCTGGGTGGATTCCAGCATCACTGTCTGTTGTAGTTGGCAGACTACACCCCAAAAGTGAGCCACACCTGATCCTCAGGACCACTGAATGTTACTGTACAGGGCAAGCAAACTTTGCAAATGTAATGGAAGTTATGAGGCTTAGAAATAGCAATACTACCTTCACTTTTCAGAGGGTCTCAATCTCACTGCAAGAACCCTAAACAAAACTTTTTTCTGAAAGAAGGCAGAAGAGATGCAATGGAGGGAGAGTTTAGAGAGTTTCAGAGGTGCACCTGGCTGGTTTGAAGGTGGAAATAACAACATGATGAAAGATGATCATGGCCTTAGGGCTCTGTGAGATTCCTAGCCAAGAAGTGGAGACTCAGTCTATATCCGTAAGAGAGAATTCTCTCCACAACCTGAGGAGCTTAGAAACTGATAACCCGGCTCACGCAAGACAAGGCAAGGGCAACAGCTAACTGTTAGAAAAGTAAAGAACAATGAGCCACTTTTGGATCCAGACAGTTTATTACATAGTTTGCAAAAGCAAGATTACCAAGGGCTCAGGCTCATGTGAGTCTTTGTTCCACGCAACAAAAATGATGACACAGAAACAAAAGGGGTCTGTAATGTGGATTATGGTACTGCTGAGGAGCCAATTCAAGACTACAGCTGAGCAGTTTTATATCCTACAGCTTCTTTTTTGAAGGGCAGGGAACAAAGTCCCATGCCTCATCATGCCCTGAGAGGCACTGAGAAACTGTCTTGTAAAGTCCTTCAGGGAGAAGGGTCCAGTGAGAGATGGCCTCACAGAAGCTCTCATCAGCCTCCCCGCTCTCCTGTTCTGGGAAGGTGACAGGCGTTCTGCAGAGGCTCAGAGAGTGGTGCTTCGACCTTCACCTGGATGTCAGTTGTGAATACCAGCAAAGCCCCTGGAACACAGGACAGAGGTGCTCTCCTGGACAGTCTCTCTCTAGGGCCTCCAAATAGAGCTCAGGCAGGCCACTCCCTTGATTTTTTTCTTATGAGATCTAGAGTGAAGACAGCAGCCGAACCCACATGCAGGTCTGATATACAGAAAGGTGAGAGGATGAATGTGTGTTTTTTAAGTGGCCAAGATGGTGACAATTTATTATACTGCAATAGAAAATGAAAGTGAGCTCTGAGAACCCTGGTGGTCATGTGGTTCACCATGGTGCCCATCACTGGAAGCTGTCTCTGGCATTACAGATGCTGGTATCCTTGGAAACTGGATGAGCCTCCTCACATCTACTTACAGAAAAGTCTCCTCCTGTCTTGCTTCTTTGTTTTATCAGTTCCCTATTGAATTCCAGAATGAGAGCTTGTTATTAGTTCTGCTTAGATCATGCACCCACGCACTAAGTACAAGGAGACTTGGACAGCGAGCACCCGGCCTGTACACTTTCTAAATGGGGTATATGGTGTGTCTCTCAAGATTCACAGTGTAAAGAGTTGCCCAAATATTTTTTTTAAAAAAAACAGTATTGGAAGACATTTATTATCTAATTTTTTTTTTGGTATCAGGGATAGAACTCGGGTCCTTGCGCTTGTGAGGCAGGCAGCAGAACAACAGAGCTAAATCCCTGGCCCTGAGTTGCCCAAATATTGAAAAGAGATTCAAATAATGCTCAAGCAAAAATGTTATTACTACTACATGTCACTCTTTTCATTGTCTAATAGCAAAATACAGTAGTTTTAAAATTTTAATATTTCAGAGCAATGTGTCTTCTAGGTTACCAAACAATTGTTCCATTGAATTAGAACCTGAAACATCTGCATGGCTAATTTAAACTAATTCCCGCATTCATTCAACACATGAAAGGGAGTTTATGATATTGACCAAGAAAATTGATCTTGATTCTCCAGAGGGAAATACGTTTGTTCTTTATGAGACAAAATTTTGTGAGAAAACTATATGTATGTAAAAGTAGGAGGGATTCCTTTCACTTCAAACTCCTAGATTGTTTACATGTACATTCAGGAAGAGAGTGCTCCATTCTTGGTTGTTGCTTGACAGTGAATACCAAATCTATGTGCAGCAATCTGGTGATGGTTATTTTCTCCTAGTTAACACTGTGCCGACATCTTCTTGTACCATTCTACCATTTTATTGGGCCAGCTTCTTCTAGAAGATAGGTTAGATTATAAGATCAGTGAAACTGTGGGCTTGAACTGTAAACTTGATTCACTGTCAAATAGGCTCCTTGGCCAAAATCAATGTTTGGTAAGTTATTACTTTATTATCTAAATCAATATATTTGTACAGTATGAAATGTGCATGTGAGTTAATATTAATCTGTACTGTAGGGTTGATCAGATAACATGCATAGCATGTTCCTAAGTACTTTCGTATACACTGTAGGATATTCCAGAGCCAATTTGTTTTAAGGGCTGTATCCCACAGTCCACAATTCACAGAGGAAGCTACAAAACATGCTTCACCTACCATAATCTGATCTGGAACTTGAGGGTTTATTAATTCACATAATAAACATTAAAATTTGTTGCAGGAGAACTAAATAATATTCTCTGTATGTTGGATGTGAAGATTTGTGTGAAAATCTTGTGTGATTAATTCTCTACAATTCCTGTAGCCTAATACCTTTTCTAGAACTCCACTTATACTCATTTCCTATTTCATGGAGAATTATTTGCTCAACAACATTATAAACAGCTTTTCTTCCATCAAGGTGCAGTTATTCTCTTTATCATGGGTTATATCTTTCAAGACCCCAATGGATACCTGATGCCTTGGCTAGTACCAAACTATATGTATGCTATGTCTTATTCTAAGTGTACACACACACACACACACACACACACACACACACACAGACATTGAATGTTTTTTTCTTCTTAACTAAGCACTTATCATACACTGTGGTCATAAATTTTGCAGTTAGAGATGTGACAGCAAAATTAGCATTAATTTCATTTTCTTTGTTTGCAACTTTATAAATACAAGATTGGTTTTACCATGGATTTTAGCAACCTCAGCATGTGGCTGTTTCTTTTTGTTTTCTTTTTTAGTAGTCCAGGACTTTTACCTTTTCACTTAAAGTAAGCACTTCCTGGCTTCTCTTTGGCATATCTGAATTGCCAGCTTCACTATTTTTGCACTTTGGGGACCTTGTAAATAAAATAAGTGTTACTTGAAAACAGGCACTGTGATACTGGGAAAGTGAATGTCTTTTGAGAAGGTTGCTAAATGATCAATGGGCATTAGTGTATTTATAGTGTATACACCTTTCTCAGAAGAATGATTCACATATATATGGGACAGAGCAGGATGCTGTATGATTTCATCACCCTACTCAGGATGGTACACAATTTAAAACAAAATGCATATTTCTAGAAATTTTCACTTAATATGTTCAGAATGTGGTTTACCATAGGTAACTGAAATTTCAGAAAGTAAAACTATGAATAAGGACAATGTATATTTTGCAGTTGTCTCAGAGTGAACACTTAATGGCAGGCACTGCAGAGTATTTACCCAGAGAGTGGAAGATTGAAGCAAGAATTTCACTGAGTTTGCAAGTTGGCACAATTAAGTGCATGTTTTGCTTTTAAAAAATACTATGGAGCCATAACACTGCAGAGAAAATAATTGCCTCCAGCCATTATCGTCTTTGAGGGCAACTAATATCCACCAAGAAGAACCTGTTGACTCTGCATGGCCAAAGTGGCTGAGGCCCTTGCTAAACAGATATCCTTTTGGTGAATGAGGTGTTTGGTCGGATCACAGATGGTGTGACTATTCACCTTATGACTAGATTAAGGAATGCCTGCAGAATTAGTAAAGCACATTTCTAGATGCATCTAGGTGAGTCATGGAGGCATGACCTTGGGTACTATACATGGTCCCCGGTGCCTTCTTCTTTGGTGCTGTCCCCTGCTCTGCTCTGCTTCCCGGTCCCCCTGAACTAAGCAGCTTTGCTCCATCACACACTTCTAGCATGATGTTTCTTCTGTCTTGGAGCCAGCAGACCACAGGCTGAGTCCCCTGAAACCGTGAGCCTCATTAAACCTCTCCTCCTTTAAGTTGTGGGTGTTGAGCATTGTGTTCCAGCTATAGGGATGAGTATTACAGATGGTAATGACCGCAGAAACATGGTGGGCGGCCATCAGTTTCCTGGGAGCTACTTGTGTAGTTTCTGTGGTACATAGGAATAAGTTCACCTCTGTCAACTCCGGTCTCATTACGGATGATGTGCCTGCTCATGAGTGAATTGAAATAGGTCACCTGACACTGCCAGTGCTGCCTTCTCTAAAACACTGAATCTCTGCCTCCACCTCTAAGACCTGCCACATTCTAGAGATGCCGAGAGAAGCTGTATTTTTATTTAGTCCTTTTAAGTATTGAAACTGTTCAGTAGTCAGGAAAAAATAGAATGCCCATGTCCCTGGCTCTGTGTTGATGTTCTCACCAAGGCTGCTAAACAGCACTCTTTCTGCTCAGAGACTCACAAGGTCTCTCAAGGAAACAGATGTTTTGTCCTATGGTTTTAACACCTCTCTTCTCAAGAACTCAATAACTACAGCTCAGGAAATGCTGGGTAGAGATGACTGTTCCATTGCTTCACTACTCCACATCTTCCTGTCTAAGGCACTTTCCTCCACACACCAAGCACCCAGTGATGATAAACTTGTAAAAGTCAAAACTGAAAGGTAAGTATTCACATTGTTTGGGTTTGTGTATGCGGTAGGGATGCTGCTGAGCCCCAAAAGAGTCTGTGTTAAAAGAACTACTACCCTAATGTACACCAAGATGAAACTTTATATTTGGTAAAGATAGTCACTACTAAATCTGGGCTAATTTTTTGATATTTGGAATACTTTGGAATGCAGTTATATAAATGTGGCACCATATTTGCAGACCTCCAAAGGTAGCTGACAGGGCAACCACGTTTCAGCCCCTAGAAATATAAAGTTGGGCCTAAGAATAGTGTTTTAATGTTTTAAAATAAGGTAACATTTTAAAATCTCACTTTAAAACATCTGAATTTCTTGATGTAATTGGAAAATCATACTGTACCTTGTGGGCACTGCCCTACAATATTTTATACTTGCCCAACTCATACTCTAGTTATATTTGTAGTTTTTACTCTAGAGACTCACTTAAACAGTATATTTAAAGAAGTTCCTAAATTAATTGCACTGAACTCAATTTACTCTACCAATATCTCTCCACATATCCTATCATAAAATATTGACCTTAATTTTATATTTTATATTGCCCAGTGTTTTCCAACTTTGATCATGAATCAGTATCCCTATGGCTGTGGAAAAATTAACTGAGGGGGTTTCCTAAACTTGGGTTACCTGGAACTCACCCTCAGAGATGAGGATTTGGTGAGTCAGAGGTAGAGTGCCATCTATCTTGTTTGTCATTCTTTCTTGAAGAATTCTCTTGCATAATATTTTAGAAATGACCGAGGCTCAACTAAATGTAAAAGGGCTGAGAAGGCACTGAGATGCATTGACTGCTGCACCTTGAATGCTTTATAGGCCCAGAAAATACTGGTAAGTACATTACATTTATTGTCATTAATCACTTTAGTTTGCTCTAATAGGGCAGCTGACTGCATGGGAAAATTAAGATTCAAGAGAAAGATGCCTACAACCAAAATCCCAGAAGCAAAAACAGGTAGATGTCCTTACCCTATATTTCCTTGCTTTTGCTCCAATCTATTCTCTGATGAACATAGACAGCTCTGTCCTAATTTTCTCAGTTCCCCTAGGTTTCTTACTCATTTTGAAAACCCTTTCCAAGGAGTGTGTGAGGAGGGGTGAACATCGGCACTGAACTGTAATTTGATTTGATATTTTTCTAATTCTACCTCTTTTATTTTTTCTTTTATCTCCTATGTTTATAGATACTCTTTGAGGATTTTGCCCTGCATAAAGTAGAACAATGATGTTCCAGTTATGAGTTAGACAGATACTTCTTACTTAGACATTAATATTGGTCAATTTTTGTCAGTATTCTTCATTGGGTGAGGTTCATCATGTATTTCTTGAGACAGTGATTTGTAGTCAGAGATCACATATCGTGGGAAGAGAAGAAGGAGGAGGTTCAGATTGGAGTCCAGAATCCCTGTGGCTTCAGAAATCCAGGCCCAATGTCCTTGTGAAGAAATTACCTCACTTAGTGCTTTGCCAATAGCTGAAAAAGGATGAAGCAGCAGTGCTGTGGTTTGAATGTGTGCTCCCGAAAGCATGCTTTGGAAATTTGATATCCGTGCAACAATGTTGGGAGGCAGGGCCTAATGGGACGTGTTTGCCTCACAAGGACTCCATCCACATGAATGGATTAATGCCAGTTGTGACAGGGTTGGAGGATGGGAGCTTGGTCTCTGGCTCTACCTTGTGCAGCTGTCTTCCCCTTCTGCCTTCCACCATGGGATGACACAGCAAGAAGATCCTAGAAAGATATGGGACCCTCAGCATTGAACTTCCCAGCCTTTGGAATTGTAAGAAATAAATTTACTTTCTTTGTAAATTTTCCAGTCTCTTCTATTCTGCTATAGCAACACTGAAGAGATGAATGCAAGCAGTATCCTAATAGACAGCAAAGTAGTTGTATTCTGGTATGTGGGATTAATGAAGGGAAAGTTGCTATGTAAGACTAGGTAGCTGCCTATCGCTGGAAGAGAAATACAGATTTTGTGGGTATGAACTAATGGCAAGTGAGCTATTCTCTTTGACTATAATGAGTTCATTTAATTTTCAAACCTCAAGTTGAAGAAAACAGAAGAAACTGTGCGACATGAAGATTGTGTCCTTGTTCAACACTATCAGTGCAATAACAGTCCTGATTAAAGAAAGTGTAGCATCGGGAACATAGATGCAGAAAGTCCTGCAGAAAGTCATGCAGATGTTCTGGCCCTCTCCTCTCCTTCCTCTTTCTCCATCTCATTTGTCTTATGCTTCTTCTTCATCCCTTAAATAGTTTATATTTCTTGAGGCACAGCAGCACCTCAAACTTAATGCTTTAGCCAACAGAATTAGGGAGTTCATGTTTCTGTCAGCAAACGCAGCTGAGCTCAGCTGCCCAGTCATACTGCTGTCAGTTTTGTAAGACCGAGGGCCTTACCAAACGCTCCGAGGAGCTGACTGCAGTGATGAACACTCTGGAAGGAACACACCGGACAAGTTGGAAAAATGAAACAGACCTTTATTAGTCTGGCCAGACGGCACTCTCAAAGCAAACTAGCTAAGAGAGGCAACTGGCTCAGAGTCCGAGATTATTTTATAGGGGGTTGAGGGGGAAGTTAACAAGCAGATTTACGAAAGGGGACAAAGTTTCGTGGTCACTTGATGTATGCTGATAATCACCAGACATCCCGACTAGTAGTCATGGCGGTCACGTACTAGTGGTCGGCAGATGTTTGCACTGTTTGCAGATTGTTCTAATAGATAGCAATGTTCAGGACATCAGTTCTGGACAGTGAATTAGGTGACACACTTTAGGCATTTTAACTGATTTTAACAATCTAAAGCTAGCAGGCACAGAGCATGAGTGAGGTCATTAGAATTAAACATCCTGGTGTTAGGGTAAAATCTTATAGCCCCACAGTTTGGTGCACTTATGCATGTGTGGTCAGCTATGGTCAGCTGGGAGGCTCTTCTGTGTGGGTTGTTTGCTCATTAGCAGGAGTAATGAAGACGAATGAACACAGATCTCTTGATGAAAAGCAGCCTGTGCTATGTTGGCCGACATGGTGACTGGAAGGGCTCTGAAGGAGTGGAAGCATGCAAGGGACTGTGAAGGGTGGGTTCTGAACTGGTACAAGATCATTTCTGCCACATTCCAATGGCCAAAGCAATTCACAGTCCTATTGCAAAAGATTGATAAGTAAATTCTACCTCTTGATGGGAAGTTCCAGAAAGTCACATTTCAGAATTAAAAAATGGAAACTAAGTCTTTATAAATAGAGAAGTGTGGAGAGGTTGATGGGGGGGTAGGAGGATGGGGGAAAATAAGAACCAAGAGAGCTTATGTAAAGGTGCGAATCTCCAATGATGAATGTCATTATATTGTATACCTAAAATACACCAATAAAATTAATTTTTAAAACTCAATAAAATTAATTAAAAAAAAGGAATTATGGAGGGCTAGGGATGTGGCTTGGTGAGCAAGCACCTGCCTAGCATACATGGTGTCCTGGGTATCCAATGCAAGCAAAGAGTGTGTGGAAGGGAGGGAAGAGATGGACATAAAAGCAGGAGTGAAGAATTATAGCAATCTTTATAATCTATTCATACATTATTAAATTTTTCTCGAGTTTCTTTAACACAATCATTGCAGCACAGTGTTTATATCTGTAGAAGCCATGGAGAATGAAAATAGAAGTAACAAATACCATCCCTATGTTTAAATTGCTTATAACCTAGAGGGAAAAAAGGCATCACCCTCATCTGCAATCCATAGATACAAACATTCCTAGTTATTATAGTGCAGCATGTATACACTAGAGAAATATGAATGAAAGAAAAATTAACAGAAATGGAAGTCAGTGATAATGTGCTTTACTTAACTACTTCAGCTCTTTATTTCCATCACCAATTTAAGGTCCTGTGGGTGGTTTCAAAAACTTCCTTAATGTTTTTATACCCAACTTATTGAATTTCAAACATTGTTTCTAATAATTTATACATATTTTAAGAAGAAAGAAAAATAATATAATTACTACTCATAGGCTGTCTAAATCAACATTTGAGAAAAGTTTGCTATGTGTATCATATATATGTATGAGACATATATTATAAGTTAAAACTACATATAAAGGAAATTTTACAGCAATACATACCAGCATCAAAAATGAGAAAGATTCCAAATAAGCAACCAAACATCATACCTATGAGAAACTATAAAGACAAGACAAATTTATCCCAAAGTTGGAAGAAGGAATGAAATAATAAAGGCCAGTGCAGAAACACATAAAATATAGAGTAAAATTAGAAAAAATTAATAAATTATTGTTTTTTGAAAACATAAACAAAATTGGACTTTCCTACACTAAGAACAAAATGGAGAAGACTGAAGTGAAATGAAAAATGAAACATCACAACTGAAACCACAGAAGTATGAAAAGCTCATACAAAACCACTTAGAATAATTATACACCAATAAACTGAATAATGTAGAAGAAAGATACATTTCTAAACATATAAAACCTGCCAAGACTAAATCATGAAGAAATGGGAAAACTAAACAGATCCTAGTGAGTAAGGAGATTGAATAAGTAATTAAAAATAGTTTTCATCAAAGAAAAACCTAGGAACCAATGGCTGTACTGCTGAAGTCTACCAAATATTTAAAGAAGAATGGATACCAATCTTTTACAAACTCTGTCAAAAAAGAAGAAAGAATTCTTCCTTCTTTTTTTTTGGTACCAGGGATGGAACTAGGGACCTTGCACTTTTGAGACAGGCGGTGGACCACTGAGCTAAATCCCCAGCCCCTTTCCAAATTCATTTTAAAATGGTTGCCTTACATGGAACTCAAAGCCAGACAAAGATGCTACAAGAAAAGTTACCTATAGGCCCAAATCTCTGATGAATATAGTAAATACAAAAATTCTCAACAAAATACCAGCAATACAAATTTAACAGCACTTTAAAAGGATCATTCACCATAATCAACTGGGATTTATTCAGAGATACAGATATGGTCCAACATATGCAAATCTATAAATGTGTACACTCTAAAAACCTCTGTGTCTCTTTAAGCATTTAAAAATAAAATACCTAGGAACAGATCTAAACAAGGAAGTAAAAGACATGTACGTGGAAAAACATAAAAACATTGATAAAATAAACAGAAGAGAACACAAGTAAGTGAAAAATATCCTATGTTCTTAGATTAAATTATTATTAAAATATCCATACTAAGGAAAGGAATCTACAGATTCAATACAATCTTTATCAAAATTCTAATGATTGTTAAGATTAAAAAAAACTAAAAATTTGTATAGAATCATAAAAGACCATAAATAGTCAAATAAATCTTGAGTAAAGGGCCAAACTAGATCCCCCACACAAGCAAATTTCAAAACTTCAAAGTATACTACCATGTTATAGTAATCAAAATAACATGTTACTGGCATAAAAAGACACATAGATCATTGGAACAGAAATAAATCCATGCATTTATGCCCAATGATTTTCAATAAAAATACTAAGCACTTTCCAAGTGGGAAAATGTCAGTTTCTCCAAAAATGGTTTTTGAAACTACTGTATATTTGCTGCAGGACAATGAAATTAGACATCTATCTCACATGAGATAAAAAATGAACTAAAATTAATTAAAGACTTAAATTTAAGACCTAAAGTTATAAAATTATTTAAAAAACAAGGTTAAAAATTCTATCACTCTAAACGATGATGTTTTTTGGATGTGAACTCAAAAGCACAAGGAACAAAAGCAAAATCTAGAAAACTGAAATTACATCAAAATAAAAACCTTCTGTACAGCTAAAGAAACAATCAATAGATTGAAGATCAAATCTATGGAATGGGAAAACATATTTATAAATTATCTGATAAGTTGCTAATATCCAAAATACATAAAGAACACAAACACCTCAATTGTAATCAACCATCAAGTCTGATTTTCAAAATGAGCAAAGGATTTGAGTAGACATTTTTCAAATAGCTTATACAAATGGCCAACAAGTATACGAAGAAATGCTCAATATTTTTAATCATCAGAGAAATGCAAATTAAAGTCACAGGGAGATATCACTTCACACCTATTAGCATTACTATCATTAAAGAGATAGAAGACAAGAAGTGCTGGTGAAGACATGGAGGAAAAGTGACCTATGTGCACCACTGCTTAGAATTTAGATTCATATAGCTCTACAGAAAACAGTGTGGAGGTTTTGCATAGTGGTAAAAAGAATACCATATGTTCAGACAAAGTCACTACTGTCACATGTTGTATTACATCACTTTGGTCATCAAAGGATAGCATATATGATAGTAATCCCATAAGATTATAATGAAACCAAAAAGTACTGCCAATCATATGAAGTACGTAGAATTATGAAGTGCATAGAATTAATTAAAGTATAATACATAATACTTGATGGTGATAATAAAATCTATGCCATTAATTTTTGTGTTTACTCTGTTATTCTTTTTATCATTATTTTAGAGTATACTTCTACTTACAAAAAAGTTAGGAAAACTCTACCCCTTTCATAGTATCAGCAACCTCATACTTCTTTGTGTCTGTATAAGTACATCCTGCACTGTTGGCACAATGATGCAGTCATCTAAACAACAAATTTCTCAATCATGTATTACTGTACTGGGTATTTATCCAAAGAAAAATAAATCAGTATGTTCAAAAAGATATCTGCACGTCCATGTTCATCGTGGTATTACTTATAACAACAATGACACAGAATCAGCCTAAGCTCCATCAAAGGATGAAAGACACAGACAGTGTGCATATTTGCATGATGAAATACTGCTCAACTTCAAAAAAGAAAAAATCTTATCAATTCTAACAACATGAAGGTGGAGAATATTATGCTAAGTGAAATGAGATACCATACAATCTCTATTTGATATGTAATATAAAAAAGTTGTACTCATAGAAATAGAGTAAGATGGTGACCACTAGGAACTGTAGTGAAGGCTTGGGTTGGCTTTGGGGTGATATTGGTCAAATGATAAAAAGTTCAGTTAGACAGGAAAGATAATTTCAAGAGATCTATTGGGCAAAATGTTAACTAGTTAATAACAATGTATTATATTCTTGAAAATGGCTGACAGATTTTTAGAATTTTCATCATAAAAAAGAAGCATTTGAGATGTTAATTAGCTTGATTTCGCCATTCTAGAATGTGTACATATTTCATGTTGCACAGGAGAAATACATGCAATTTGTGTCAATTTTTTTAAAAAATAAAAAGAAATTACATATATAAATAAAAGACATAAAACCTATATGTATGATTAGTATGAATCATTGTAGTTAGGTAATATATATTAATCATGCACATGTTTAAATTTATGCTAAATCTTTTTAAAATAAATAAGACACAATATCATCTTTCACTCTTAAATATTTCAGCATGTATCTCCAAATTAGTAAAAACTAAAAAATAATAGTATCTAAAATACAGTATATATATGTGACATTTGTACCAATAATATTTTTGTAGCTGTTTTCTAATTAGTCATTCTGCTTAGTTTTATTTCTTTTGTGACAGATGACCATATAATTTATATAAATTAGATCTTTCAAAGAAAAAGACCTGTGCTATTAATAATGACAATAGAAGAATAAGTGTAAATAGGCCATCTTGGAAAATCAGAATTGATTACCTTAATTTCAAACATCTTTTAATCGACAAATATTTTTCTTTCTTTTCTATCTTACTGACTTTTCCCACAGTATTTGTAGAATATCTTATATTTTGGTTTTGTCTTATTGTTTATAGTGTCACCTATATCACTTCTGAATGTTTCAGATAGTCTTTCAGGTGGAAGTTAGATTTAAATGTACAATTATATTAAGATTAAAATTATTTTTCAAGAGGTCCAGAGATTTAGCTCAGTGGCACAGCACCTGCCTGGCAAGCACGAGGTCCTGAGTTCAATCCCCGGTACCAAAAATAAAAAATTATTTTTCAAGAATAAATCATTTGTAGAATTATGTCAATAAAATGGCAGACAGGGAAGCTCTACATTCTCATTTTCCCATGGAAACATTAATAAGAAACAATGGCCATATTAAACTTTATAGGAGCTCTGGAAACGAGTCAGAGATCTACAACAACAAAAAAATAAGAAGTTCCATTCAAAATGGAAATTACATGCATTTTTAATGCTCCTCACTCCACTGCACTGCTGGTGCATCCCTGCCTCTTGAAGAACAGGCAATTCAATTCACAGTTCTCTCTCTTGAGTGGAACTTATTTGAAACAGTCTGGCCTTTCTGTAGACTGTCTGAGGGAGTAGATGATGTGTCACCTAACTTGGAGCTGACATGGAACAGTGTGTAGGTTGGATCTGAAGCTGGCAGAAGCCACAGTAGACAGTGGCAGGTGCCATGGTGTGTGAAAGCTGCCAAGATACCATAGACTCAAAAACACCTCAGCACCAGATAATATGGGCATAGGAATGCAATAGAACATCAAAGGTCCTGAGAGGGACCTGAGTTGAAACATTCTGAGAAATTAAGAAACTTACAAGGCATGGAAATAAACATGAACCAATCAAGGAAACAAAATAAATCACCAGAAAAATACAGGCATCAGATTTATTAGACAAATACTTTAACATAACTATTTTAAATATGCTTAAAGAGGTAAAGGAAAACATGAACAAATGATTAAAGAAATCAAGAAAACAATACATGAAAAAATGAGAATCTCAACAAAGAGCTGGATATTATTTTTAAAAACAGAAGTTCTGGAGCTGAAAAATGAAATAAAATCACTGAAATAAAAGTTACTTAAATAGAAAAATCAGAACATTTGAAGACTTGCAGGAATGATCTAATCTGAGGAATAAAAAGGAAAAAAATAATGAAGCAAGTGAAATGAGCCTAGGGAACCTATGAAACACTATCAAATGGAGTGACATACACATTGTAGGAGTCCAGACAGAGAGGAAAGACAGAAAAGGACAGAGAGATTACTTGAAGAGACAATGGTTGAAAATTTTGAAAATTTGAGGAATGACAAGGATCTTCAAATGTGAGAAGCTCAATGAATTCCAAGTAGGGAACCTCAGAGAGACCTGCAGTGATGCCCATTATATGTAAATTGTCAAAAGACAAAGAAAGAAAGAATCATGAAAAGAAGAGAAAAATGATCAAGTCATGGATGAGTTAAGGGAGCCCTAGTAATGCTATCAATGGACATTTTTTTGAACCAAAACATTTATTGGTACACTTTAGATATACATAATGATCACATTCATGACAGGGAATTTGTACCTGTACATGAAATATCTTGCTTCTTTTTTTCCCAACCCCTCTCCCTTTGACCCCTCTTCCCCTCCTCATATACAAAAGCTTTGTTTCCATTTTTCTTTCTATTTTTTTCCTGTTCCTTCTTTCCTTCCTCCCTCCCACTCCCTTGCTCCCCTTCTCATTTGAATATTTTCTTCCCATTTCTCAATATCTATTATACATTTTAGTCCTTATTTCCACTTTCTGTTTCTCACACTAGATAAACAATGTGGTATTTAAACATGTGTGTCTGATTTATTTAACTTAAGAGTATGGTCTCAAAACAATTTATTTTTTAATGTATGGTATCAAGGTGCATTCATTTAGCTATAAATTTCTCAGACTCATCCTTCTTCATGGCAGAGTAGTCCTCCATTTTACATTAAAAAACCCCCACATCTTCATTTGTCAATTGATGGGCATTTGTGCTGTTTCTAAGATTTAGCTATTATAAACTGTGCTGCTATAAACATAGTGTGCATATATCACTGTGGTATGATTCTTTTAATTCTTTTGGGAAGGTATGAAGAAGAGGAATAGCTGGGTCAAATGGAACCTCCAGTTTTATTCCTTTGGGGAATTTCCACACTGATTTCCACAATGGTTGCACCAGTCTACACTACCACCAACAGTGTAGAAGGGTTCCTTTTTCCCCACATGGCCAGAGATCATTGGGATAATACAATATATATAAGAAGCAGAAAGAAAAAAATAATCTGTTAACAGAGTTATGTATCTAGTAAAATTGTCTTTAATACATGTGAGAGGAATTAAGACATTTCCAGATGAACAAAATCTGAAGAAATACATAACCATTAAATCTGCTGTAAATGATTGCAAAAGTTTTCAAGTTGAAATGAAAAAAATGCTAAAAGTAACTCAAAGTGAAACAAAAGTACATAGTTTTGTGGTAGTTAGACACAAATATATTTAAAAGTAATATTGTAATTTTATTTTGAAATCCAGATTTTATTTTCTATAAAATTTGGAAGATAAATTCACAAAAATTAATTAAAAATCTATGTTAATGTGTACACAGAACAAAAGAGGTAACACAACTAAACTTAAAGGAGGAACAAAGCTATAAAGGAGCAGGATATTTATATGCATTGAAGTTGTCAGAATCACTTTAAGGTAGGAGCTCATAACTTTAGGAAATTATATGTACTATCTATGGTAATCAGATAAACTATGCATAGCATAAAAGCAAAATAAGAAAATAAAAATGTATCCCTAAAGATGAAATAAGTGTAAAGAATAAAATGATGAAGGAAATATGGGGTATAAATAGTTAGAAGACCTACAGAAAGCAAACAACAAAATGTCAAAAGTGCTCCCCAAACTTTAATTACTTTAAATGTAAATAGTTTAAACTTCCCAGGCAAAAGAAGTAGATTACACGAATAGATTAAAAAACAGGATTCAAATATGTGCTCTCCACACGACACGCTCTTTAGATATAATGACATCCCTAGGTTGAAAATGAAAGAATGGAAGAATGGAAAAGGATATTCTCTACAGATATTAGCCAAAAGATAACAAGGTATCTATACTAACACCAGACAGAATAGACTTAGATACTAAAACTATTTCTAGAGATAAAGACGTGTCATGATAAAAGGGTAAATTCACCAAAATATATAATAATTATTTATATATGTATCAAACATTAGGACTTTATATGAATCAAATATTGACAGAATTGAAGTGAGAAACAGCAGTTCAACAACAATAATAGAAAATATTAGTACTCTCCTTCAATCATGGATAGAATACCTTAATAAAATACAGGCCCTGAATAGCACTGTAGAGCAATAAGACCTAATGGACCCTGATCTCACACTCTGCCACACAATGGAGAAGATACATTTTTCTGAAGTTCACATGGAATATTTTCCAGGATTGATTGAATGTTAGTCCACAAACTTAGAAAATTAAACACTTAAGCAATCAATAGGTCAAAGGAGACATTTCAAGGATATTAGAGAATAGCTTTAAAGAAATGAGAATGAAAACATCAAAATGTATGCTATGTAGCAAAACCAATGCTAACAGTGAAATTATAGCTACAAACACATGAAAAAAAGAACAAGAACTGAAATAAAAATGTAGTGTTACATCTTAGAGAACAATGAAAAGAAAACACTAAACCCAAAGTCAGCAGAAAGAAGGAAATCATATTAGAGATAGATAAAACAGGAGACAGAAAGATGATAAAGCAAACCAGTGAAGCCAAGATACTTGGTTTCCTTTTCAGAGATTCTACCTGGAAAATATCACAAAGTGACAACATTTTAGCTAGATTAGTTAAGGAAAAAGAGAGAAGATAAAAATACTAAAGTCAAAAATGCAAGAGGGGTCATTGTTATTGACATACAAATATACCTATAATACATTATATTAAAACAAAAAGAAAAATTGGCCAGATGTGATGGCACAAGCCTGTAATTCCAGCACTTGTGAAGATGAGGCAGGAGGATCATCATGAGTTCAAGGCCAGCCAGGACTGCAGTAGTGAGTTCAAGGCCAGCCTGAACTACATACTGAGAGTCTGTCTCAACACCCCCCCTAAAAAAAAATCGATACAGAAAATTCATTTGACTAAATTCTATATACTCCAATTGTAAGAAAATTTAATAAACTAGAAATAGAAGAAAACTACCTGTCCTAGTTACTTTCTCTCTTGCTGAGACAGAATACCTGACACCCAAAGTTAAAGGAGGAAAGGTTTATTAGCTTCCACTTTGTAGACGTTTCAGTCCATAATTGGCTGGCTCCAAGGTTGGGTGGCATACGGCAAAGGAGCAGCAGTTCATGGTGCCAGAAGACAGAAAAGCAACAAGGGACCTTAACAGGATCTTTCTGCCCCTCCTATCTTATCCAGAGTACTGGAATTAGGACAGTGCCAAACCAACCAGTGCACTGGTTTAGTAATCACACACCCTTAATCCCAGCATCACTTGGTCAGAATTCAGCCACCTCTGAAAAAGCACTATGAGCACGTGAGGCTTTGAGAGGACATCTAGACACAAGCCATAGCACTACCTCAACATAATAAAGCCTATATGTGAAAATTCACATCTAATGTCATGGTTAATTATGAGACTGAAAATTTGTTCCCTTCTTATGGGAACAAGACAAGCATTTTCATTTTGTCATTTCTGTTCGACATACTACTGGAAGTCTTAGCCAGAACAATCAGTCAATCAGTCATCAAAATTGGAAAGGAAGAAGTAAAATTATCTTGGTTTACAAATGCCATGGTTTTATATGCAGAAAACATTAAAGATTAAAAACAACCTGTTAGAACTAATAAATACAGTAAACTTGCAGGAAAATCACCATACAAAAATCAGGTATGTCTCTACACACTAACAATAAACATGTCAATGGACATTTTAAAAATTCCATTTACAATACCATCAAAAAGAATAATACACTTGCATACAAAGTTAACCGAGGAGTTTAAAGACATAACACAGAAAACTACAAAGCTTTTCCAAACTAAACAGGAGAAGATACAAAATAATTGGAAAGATTTGCTGTCTTTATGAATTGGAAGATTTAATGTTGCTAAGATACCAATATTATGTACAGTAATCTATAGATTCAAGATTATCACCCCCAAAATTTCATTGATGCTTTCTGTAAATGTTGAAAAATCCATCTGAAACGCATATGAAATCTTAAGGGACCTAGAATAACCAAAACAAGCTTGAAACAGAAGGAAAAAGTTGAAAGTCTCATATTTACAGGTAACAACATTTACTACAAATCTATGGTAATTGAATAAGTGCGGTACTAATACAAGGAATTGAGTAGAGTGGCAAGAGGAAAACCCCTTCGTATAGATGGTCAAATGCTTCTTGACAAGAGTGCTAGGACCACTGAATCGGGAAAAGATAACTTTTTTTAACAAGTGATTTTGGAAAACTGAACATATACACACAAAAACTGAAGTTTTGGTAGTTCAGTACAATATTCACAGCAATGTTTCAAAATAATAAGATAACTTATTGGCCCCAAAGAAAAATCTCATGAATGAAGATTAGGGTTTCTTTGTATATTGATTTACCTTAGAATGTGTCTCATTGGTTTGTTTTTGCTTTTGTTTTTTAATCAGTCCTTTCTTCAAACACCACTGAGACCATTATTTGCTCTGTGTGACCAGTTGGATATATAATGAATTTCATTTGTTTCACACAGCTTTCATTTCTAGACTTTTAATGCTTTGACTTCCTTTTCCATTATTGTTTAGGCATCATATGACATTTATATAGTTCAAAGTCAAAATGGGAGGCACAAAGAATTATAATTTTCTAGTAAGTTCTGTTACTAACTTGAATTTTCTCTCTCTGTTGCCTCATCCCACATCTCTACACCACTAGGTAACAATTTTTATTAATTTTTGGTTGCTTCTTCTGGTGATTCCTTTTATAAAAATATATGTGTGTAACAGCACGTGTTTTATTATTGCCTCTTCTTTCTTACCCAAATATTAACATACTACATTGAGAGTTCTAAAGTTTTTTATTTAACTTTTTAAATAGTGATTACTCTATGCAAATAGATCGTTGTCTTCATTCTTTTTATGTGGTTGCATGGTATTTTAATGTATAAATGCATCATATCTTATTCAGCCCTTAATTTATTCTGAGACATTTTATAATTTTTGCCCAGACTTTTATACTTACAAATAGTGCATATATTAGTGATTTGTAAATGATGTTTTTATTTATTTTTTCACCCCCTTCACCCTTCCCTATTTACAAAGAATTTATTTCCATTTTTTCCATTTCTCAGCATTTTTCCTTTCCCTTCTTTCCTTTCCCCTTCCCCTCCCATTACCTCTACCTCTTTGGACCTTTTCTTTCTATTTTGCATTATCTATTATTCATTCTAATCATTGGTACATTTTAGGTATACAATATAATGACATTCATCATTGGAAATTT
>NW_004624780.1:6984339-7017201 GCF_000247695.1 Heterocephalus glaber
CAACTATTGTTTTACAAATGTTCTAACAGCAGGAAGTTCCACTTCTGTACCTTTTGCTTGCTTTACTAGTTCTATCCCTTAGGGGAGCCTAGAAACTGTTGGCCTCAAAGGTGTATAAAACATGTTTGTCAACTCCCAGTTGGGGCTCGAGTCTGATGCTCGGCTCGGTCCTGGCCGGTAATAAACTCCTGTGTGGATTTAATATCGGTCTCTGGTTGGTTCTTTCTCACTGGGTGCAACATTAATAAAATCTTACCTTTCATCCCTTAGCTTAGAGGTCCCTTCTGTTATTGCATTGTTTTGGGTCCTATAAAAAACCTATTGACCTTGTTCAGAATTGCTACAACAAGGGGCTTTGTTCCCCTTCCTTGAATAGGTATGTTGCTGTAGGACTGATGGGCTGCCCTCAGAAACTTAACAGCCACCCTTATAAAGCTGTCAGCAGCAAGAAGTGAGAGAGCTGAGAGTGTGAACACACTGATACCCATGGTATCCTAAATGTAGGTGAGAATTTGCCTCTGAATAGTCCAGAACAAAGGGCCAGAGAGGATGAAATAAAAGCACACACTTTGTATCAGTGAACAGGACATATTACCTCTTGGATCTAAAATAGCATCTATTCACTTGGATCAGGACATTAAGTGAGAATTTCCAGATCAGCTCAGAGGAAGGGTGGTAGCACCCAGTAGGGTTAGTTTCCAAGAGTTTTCATATGCATGTATTTAAAAGGTTCTTGCATTCTATTTACTGCCTTGTACCCCAGAGAATATTATTCCCATTTATCAACATTTAGAAAATCATGCAATAAATAGGGATTGGGCAAATTCCCTTCAGATTTGGGAAATTTATAAGGTATGTATGTCAGTGATTGCTAATTCCCTCCCCCAACATCTAATTTTCTCTTCTTGCTTAGAGAATGCTGATTTTCAGCTGGGCTCATTGAAGCTTAGAATAAAAGACTATATCCAACTTTCCTTTCCATCTAAAAGTGACAAAGGAATAAATTTTTACCAGGAAGACATGAATAGAAATGCATAGAAGTTTGGAAAGGCTACTTTAAAAGAGCAGGCTCAGCTAAGTGAAGATCTATCTGTGCTCTTCTACTGTTTCTCTTCCTTGTGTCCTCAACATAGCTCATGCTTACCAGAAGGTGACCTTGAAGAAGAATCAGGCTAAAGATGGTGGAACAGGCAGGGAAGATACTAGATTCATGATAATGCCATGGAATATCCTCCCAGCCCAGAGCTGCTGATTCAGGATTTCTTCTAAGCAAGAAAGAAATGTATTTTTCTTTTGTGTAAGCCATACACTGGTGCTTTGCTATAGGAAGGCAAATCCCTACCTTTTAAATTTAGACAGGATCAGTAACAATGTTGTGCAGGGCCATATTGCAGTCTCAGTAAAAAGGACATTCAGTAATATGGCTCATTCTCTCTAAAATTTTGATATTCTGTTCATCCTGATTTTTTTTTTTGCATTAATCTTGATATTTTAGAAAACAACTGTAGGGAACAGGGAAAAGGGATGTTATAGAACCTCTGCAGTCTTAGCCTTCTGCAAGCCACGACAGCACAAGGTGAATTAATTTATTATATAGACAGAAAAAACAGAAAAAATGAGACTTAGAGAAGAAGCTGAGCTTTGGGCCTGATCAATGCTGCTCTGGGTGGCAAAGATGAAAGACCGGAGCTTGCCACACCTTTATCCAGAGTAACAGTTTAAGAGATGACTCAGGGAACAGAGTTCAGTACAATGGGAGAGTAACAAATGTAAAAGGTGACTCAGAGGGCAGCAGCAGCAGCGGTGATGAAAAGCCTAGAACAATGAGGAATTATGTAGATGAAGATTTTGTTCCTCCCAGGATGTCTTCAGCTGGTGTAATCTTGCCCTGGAGCATCACAGCATCACCGGATCATTGAGGTTTTAGCTGTGAGTGGAGGCCAAAATGAAGTTAAGTCTCAGCTTGCCATAGCTGGCCTGTAGGCAGGAAAACTAGGCCTAATCACAATTTTAATTATGAAATGATTTTCCCCCAAAATTATGTAGAATCATTCCCAACAAACAACTACTCTGCTTTATAGAAACACCACAGAAAAACTGGCCTCATATTGCCTAAGCCAGCAAAGATAAAGTCAGAACTGAGTAGAAGCCCTTAGAAAGCCATTATGCGGTGCCCAGTATCCCCACTGGGATTGTCAGAGAAGGCCAAGTGTAAAGCCAAGATTTACAAAATAGTGTTTTTTTTTTTTTTTTTTTTTTAACAATAGGTTTAGATTCATGGTTCACATCAAAATTTAATCTAAGGTACAGAGATTTCCCACAGCTCTCCTGCTTCCTTTCTTTTCCACATGCACAGCTTTCTCTCATAATCAACATCATCCCCCCTGCCCCAGCATGGAGCGTTTATTATAATCACGGAACCTACATGAATGCATCATTACCATAGGTGTTAGGATTTGTCAAATGCTTTTTCATTGTCTATTGATATGATTATGTGATTTTTTTCTTTTCTAAATCTGTAAAAGATGAAATATTTAAGTAAATTATAAGTAGGAGAAGATACAAGAATTGAAAGAGAAATAAGGCTTTTATATGTCACTCAGGGTAGCAAAATGACAACAGACTTCAATAAGTTATGTGTATGTAATGAAATATGGAGAGCAACCATTAAAAATACTATACAGAGGACCAGGGATTTAGCTCAGTGGTTCTGGTGCCTGCCTCACAAGTGCAAGGTCTTGAGTTTGATCCCTGGTACAAAAAAAAAAAAAGAAAAAAATACTATACAGAGATGTACTCAACATTCTATAGAAATTTTTTTTTAAATATTTAAAATAACCCAAAGGAAACAGAGAAAGAAAAAGACAAAAGCAAAATAAAGTAAAACTGCACACTGGGCAATAAAATATTCATAACTGCATTAAATATAAATGTTATAAATACAGAATTTGTCAGATAGAGAATGGCATAGTAGATTTTAAAATGTAGCCAAACATGCTTTCTATAAGAAATTCACTTCGAATATAAAGATATACACAGTCTGAAAATAAAAGGATAGTAAGAAATATGTCATCCAAACACTAATAAAAGGAAATCAGACATAGCTCTATTAATATTGGATGAATTAGACTTCAGATAAAAAAATTACCAGAGATAGACATAGTCATTATATTATAAAAAGGTTAACCTGCAAGGAACACATAGAAACCCTAAATGTGGGTATATCAAATATTAGAACAGCAAAATATGTGAAATACAAACTAACAGGACTGAAAAGAGGAAGATTAAAAAAAAAACAGAATTGTTCTTGAAGACATCAACAACTCTCTCAGCAATAATAGAATATTTAGACCAAAAACCAGTAAGAATATAGAAAAACTCAATAAGGCCATCAACCAACAGCATCAATCCACATTTATAGAATATTCTATTCCAAAACATTAGAATATGCATTCATTTCAAGTGCTGACCCAAATGTATATTGAAACAAAGCACATACTAGCTTATAAATGTAGCTTCAACAAACTTAAAGAAAAAGGAACTTATAGTGAATATTCTGTTCAACCACAATGGAATTAAAGTAGAAAGCATGACAAAGATAATAGAAAAATCTGTAAATGTTTAGAAAGTAAATATATACTTTTAAATAATTCATGGGAAAGGAAGAGTCTGAAGAGAAATAAAGCCAGATATTGAACTGAAGGAAAATGAAAATGTAGCATATCAAAAATTTATGGGATGCAGCTAAAGAAGTGCTGAGAGGGAAATTTATAGCAATAATGTATTCATTAGAAGAAGACTCAATAGTCTATGTTCCTACCTCAAGAACTCAGACCATGAAGAGCAAAATACACAAACACAAAAGCAGATGGAAAGAAAACAGAAAGTAGAAATAAATAAAACTGAAACAGAAAGTCAGTTGAAAAACAATGAGAGAGCTGAATCCTTAAAAATATCAATAAAGGTGATAAACATCTAGGAGAGAGAGAGAGAGAGAAAGAGAGAGAGAGAAAGAGAGAGAGAGAGAATATAAATGACCAAAATCAGAAATGAAGGAAGGAACATCATTAGAGATCTTGTAGACATTACAATGATAAAAAGAATAGCACAAATAACCCTGCATACATGAATTTAACATGTTAGATATTAAATTCAACAATTTGTCAGACAATAACTTCCACAACTCACCAGATATGAAATAGATAATCTTATTCCCTTATAAATTTTATGAAATTGAGCTCATGATTTTGAAATATTCTCCCCAAACATAGTCTCCAGTCCCAAATTGTTGAGTGAATGTTACCAAAAGGTTGAAGAATTAACACTAATTTGACTCAGTGTTTTCCAGAAAATAGAAGAGGAAGAAACATTACTGTGTAACATTCCACGTTACTGTATAAAATTAATACTAATATGACAACAAAACCGAACAGCACAAACCAAAAAGGATAATAACACATTTCAGACCAATACACTCCATGAATATGATAGCAAGATCTTTAGCTGAGTGTGAACAAATAGAAATAGAAAGATATAATAGGAATTAGATGTAGGAGTAATGGGATTTATTTCAAGGCTGAAAGCATGATTCAATATTTGAAAATCAATCAAGGCAATCCATTGCATTGATAGGTGTGATTGGATGTAGTGTCCATGTGTTGGAATTTGGTCCTCCATGTTCTCCAGGTGGTAGGTCACAAGGGATGGGGCCTATTGAGAAGTCACTGGGAGTACTGGACTCAGACAGGACAAGTAGTCCTCATGGGCTCCTAGTGAGCTTTCCTGCATGTGAATTGTTGTAAAAAGAGCAGGACTGGCTCCTTCATGTTCTCTTGCTTCCTGTCTTGCCATGTTATCTCTTCCTCTCACTCTTTCCCACCATCACACCATCCACCATGATGTGATGCAGCCAAGGAGTATTGAGGGGGGTTGACTGAGCCAGTGTCATGCTTTTCGGACTTGCAAGCTTCTAAAACTGTGAGCTAAATAAACCTCTTTTCCTTAACAAATACCCAACCTCAGGTATTTCATTACAGAAACAAATCATGGTCTTATTCAACAGGCTAATGTTCACAAAAAGTCATATTAATCAATACAGAAAAACCATTTGACCTAAATTAACTGGCATTCATGGTAAAAACTCTCATCTATACAGATATAGAGAGTACCTTAATTCAATTTGACAAAGATCATCTGTGAAAAATCTACAGGTGACATTACAGTTAATGGTGAAAGACTGAATGTTTACCCTGATTACATACAAGGCAAGCCTCTCCATGCTGATCACTCTTATTAAACAAAATCCTAGAAGTTCCAGATAGTGTGATCAGGCAAGAGAAGGAAGTAAAAACAAGTAGATTGGAAAAGAAGAAATAAAACCACTTATCTGCAGATAACATGATGTCTATATGGTGTGAGTTCATCAAGATACAAGATATAAGATAAAAATATTAAATACTAGACAATATATTGTGACAATTTTTATCAATAACTTAAAAAATTTTAAGCAACCCATTATAAGAGAAATCTTCCACTTAAAGTAGTTCTTTCCTAGGTGATATCAGAATTCACTGTTATGTTTCATAGTAATAGATTCTAACAAGCTAAAGCACATGGAAGTCATAACATTTGAATGACATTAATACCCTACATTCTTACTGGGCCTAATTGAAAATATTGTCCTAACTCATGAACTTATTTAATTAGTTATGCCATGGACTTATTCTATTCTATCCTTAGTGTTAGTCTTTAGTATTTAATGGCATAACTAGCATTAATTAACTTCTAATGTCTAGCACTTGAAACTCCTGATTTCTTTTTCTCTGCCCAGTACACAACTCAATGAATTCCATCACTGGTTTCTTCCCTTGTTGACAAGCTACTATGCTCACACTTTCAATTTTTTAAACAACTGATGGTTTATCTTTATTGTTTGCTACCTGAAGAGGGAGCATTACAACTCCCATTTTAGAGATGACAGTTTGTAAATGTTGGCTCTTAGATTTGTTGGATTAGATTAGGTCAAGATTTGTTGGATTCTAAACCCAAAGCTCTTGCTTTCAGCCTGTGCCCAGTGGTTTCAGGTGCTATGAGTAGTGACATATTTAAGAAATATAGCCCCAAGACACTATTCTTATGCTGAGGTTTAGAAGAAAGTAATAACATGAAAAGTATTTCAAGAAAACAAAAATATTTGCCATTGAATGGAAGAGGCCAAGCATCCTGGAGCCTTTTTAGGTGAGAAAGAAAAAGGCTGAAGAGATACATGTCAGGTAGAGATGTAGGGGATGGATCAGTAACATTGCTCTACCATTCCTTTAACAGAGGTGAATAAAGCTGAGCAAGGACGTGTGGAGTCCGGAGTGCCTCAAGTCAGTCAGTGCAAAAAATTTATATTTTATTCTCTATTCTCATCCACCTGAGGAGTGTATCCTACTCTTTTCAGTAACTCAACTGTGGTTTTTGGAAAAGGTAGGATGGAAAATAAGGTCTGAAAATAAAAGTAGATTTCCTGTTATAAGCCATTGGGAGCTACTGGTGATTTTGAACAAGGAGTGGCATATAATGTTAATAATGTTTTTAAAAATTAGTACACTTCTTTTTCTAGAATCTTGAGTTCACCATTAGGTTGTTTGTTTGAGCTTGCTCTGTTTTCCTAATATGAGTATTCACTGCTATGAGTTTCCCTCTCAAGACTGTGTTCACTGTGTCCCATAAATTCCCATATGTTGTACCTCCACTGTGATTTAATTGTAGAAACCGTCTAATTTCTTCTTCAATTTCCTCTGTGACCCATTGGTTTTTCAGGAGTGTGTTGTTCAATTTCCATGTATTTATGAAGTTCTTGTGGTTTCTTTTGCTACTGATCTCCAATTTCATCACAGTATGATCTGATAATATACAGGGGATAACTTCAGTTCCTTTGCATTTACTTAAACATGTTCTATGAGCAAGTATATGGGCTATTTAAGAGAACGACTTGTGTGCAGCTGAAAAGAATGTGTATTCTGATCTTGGGGGGTGGAACACTCTGTAGAAATTTGTTAAGTCCATTTATTCAAGAGTTTTGTTGAGTTCTATTATTTGGTTGTTTATTTTTTTTGTCTAGTTGATCTATCTATTTGTGACAGTGGGGTATTGAGGTCCTTCTCCACTATTGGTGGGAGTGTAGACTGGTGCAACCACTGTGGAAATCAGTATGGAGATACTTCAAAAAACTAAGATTAGAGGTCCCATTTGACTCAACTATTCTCCTGCTGGGTATCTTCCCAGAAGAATTAAAATAATCATACCACAGCCATATATAGGCACCTATCTTTATAGCAGCACAGTTTGTAATAGCTAAAACTTGGAAACAGCCCAATTGCCCATCAACTGGAGACTGGATAAAGAAGATGTGGTTTTTGTTTTATAAAATGGAGTACTACTCAGCCATAAAGAATGAGAAACTAGAGACATTTATAGCTAAACTAGAGACATTTATAGCTAAATGGATGCACATTGAGGCTATACTCTTTAATGAAATAAATAGAACACACGTATAAATACCAAACAGTTTCTCTGGTGTGAGAAACTGAAAGTATAAATAAGGATCAAAATGTATAATAGATAATGTGAAATAGGAAGAAAAGGTTCAAAGGGGAAGGGGAAGGAGAAGTGGGAGGGGTAGGAGAAAGGAAAGTAGGGAAAATAAAATATGTGAGAAAATTAAAAAATAGAAACAAAGTCTTTGTAAATAGGAAGGGGTGGAGTGGTTGAAGGGAGGGCAGGGCAATGGGGAAAAAAATCAGAACCAAGATACATCATGTACAGGTACAAATTCTCAATGATGAATGTCATCATATTGTATACCTAAAATGTACCAATAAACTTAATTAAAAGAAAAAGTGTTCTTGAGGTGCCTGTGGAGCCACATGGGCAGAGCCCTGTGGGCAGAGCACCAAGACTGATGGAGCCCAGCTCTGTCCAGATGGCTGCTCCTACTTGTGACCAAGAGCTGGTAAGGACCCCCTGAGCATGCCCAACAGCTGACAGTGGAGAAGTGTGGGTGCCTACAACAACAGAGCTCCCCCACTGCACCCTGCTGCTGCCTCTGGCCTCTTGGCTGTGCAGCTACCTGGTTCCACACTACAGAGACACAGGGGGACATAAAGGCCATTGTCCTGAGCTGTAGATGTGAACAAGAGAGAGAGGGCCTCTCTCAGGCTCCCTGATGATAACTGAAGCCCACTGGAAAAAAGAAAAGAATCTCTGTAATAAAGGCACACCAGACCACTGTACTTGATAAGTTAGAGGGATCATCACCTCCCATCAGAACCTCGACTATCCTCAGCTGAAAGGCAGGTGGAACCTGAAATAGAACCTTGCACAGTTCAACCCTGCAGGAGGACAGGGAGCTCAACTTGGGACTTGCAGCCAGAAATCTGCCTGAATCTCATGGGTCTGTGACTGGCTTACTGAGACTCATTGACTTATAACTGCACACTGCTGGTCATGTTGTCTATTGTGACAGAAGAGACATACCCTGAAGGAGGCCCTTCATTTTTATCTTTTATTTGTTATTATCAAAATTACCACTATTTTTTTGCTCTTATTTTAAATTTTTTCCCTTCTTTTTCTACACCTTTAAAATTTTTATTTTTCTCTTTTTTCTTTCTTTTCTCTTTTCTTTCTCTCTTTTTCCCTCACTCTCTTGATGTCCCACATTGTTCTTCATCTCCCTTTGTGTTCCTGTTCTTCCCTTAATTCATATTTCTTCTTTATTTTTCTTTTCTTGTCTTTCCTCTTCTCACCTGTGTCCTCTGGCCTCACTGCTAACCTTGCCCTATCCTTCTACCTACCTATCTCTTCATCCCCAACTCCTTCTAACTCCCCATTCTGAGGGGTAAAATTGCTATATTGAAGAGTTTACTGACTATGAACATATGTTGGATTGGTCCTTGATTTTGATCTAATTCACACAATTAAAAGTGATAAATTAATAACTACCACAAATTGTCATTTTCTAAGAGGTACTTCATGCTATTGTATTGCTAATTGTATCACTTGGGCTAAGGTGTTGTGATTGATCTAATCAGTTCTCCTTGCTGGTATAATGAAAATGACATAGCCTCAGAGCCATTAGAGACTCAAAACCTAGAGACCAGCTATACCTGGAAGACACCTCTGAGAAGCAATCATTCCATAAGGGTTCTAAATACATCAACAAAGATACTTATAATAAGCAATGTTAAAGCATCAACCCAGTAACTAAACCAAGGACAGTACCATAAACAAAAATGAGAAGACATTTAAACAAGTTGCAAATTCAGACTTCCACCCCACAAAAGGCAAATTCTGAGGGAAACAAAGTGGGAAAGTCTGATAATCAACCACTTGGACACCCTGAACTGATAGCACAGGAAGTAACAAAACAGATGAATGAGACTCTAGAAAAATTCAAAGCAGAAATAATCTCCCAGGTAACTACAGAGATGGTGAGCAGAGTGAAAGACATGATTAGAGGTTCTAGAACAGAAACAGATAAAAAAATAGATGAGCTCGGAAATATGCTGGAAGCCATGAATACCCAGCATAAGAAAGAAATGGAATCCATGAAACAGATTCAAACAGGTATTCAGGAGATTAAAAACTCCACTGAAAGCATGCAGAGCAGATTAAGGGAATCTGAAGATACAATATCAGATATAGAAGACAGGATTGCGGTGGACCATGAAAACAGAGATTCCTTAAATATAATAAGGGACCACAAGAAATCAATCCAGCAACTGCTAGATGATGCAAAGAAGAATAACATAAGACTGATAGGAGTCCACAAAAAAACAGGAGAAAGTACAATTGACATTAAAAAAGACTGTTCACAGAACTAATACTAGAAAACTTCCCAGACAGAGGTGGAGAATTGGACATACAGATAAGTGAGGCATATAGAACTCCAACTAGCCACAATCAAAAAAAATCTACACCTAGATATATAATAGTCAAGATCCCAGAAATGTAACAGAAGAACAAAATCCTACAGGCAGTTAGAGAAAAGAAACAAATCACCTACAAATTAAAGCCCATCAGAATCACGGCAGACTTCTCAACATAAACCCTCAAATCAAGGAGAGCCTGGAGTGAAGTATTTCAAACCCTAAAGGAAAATAACTTCCAACCTAGACTGTTGTATCCTGCAAAATTATTTTTCAAAACCGATGGAGAAATTAGATACTTTCATGACAAAGAACACCTGAGAAACTTCATGAACACCAAACCAGCACTCCAAAAACTTCTAAGCAATATCCTAGAAAAAGACAGTGAAGGTCACAACTCCATGAGGCCCAACAGAGAACTGCCAGGTAAGGTAAGACACTAAAGGGAAAGCGAGAAAAAAAAAAAGAAATAAAAGAGCCAACAACAGTAAAACATCATGACAAGGATGAGTCAATATCTATCAATTATAACCATCAATGTTAATGGCCTCAAGTCACCAATCAAAGAAATAGACTGGCAGAATGGATTAAGAAGCAAAATCCAGCAATATGCTGTATACAAGAAACACACCTAACTCAAAAGGAAATTCATAGACTGAAAGTAAAAGGATGGAAAACAGTTCTCCATGCCACAGGAACACAGAAAAAAGCAGGCAGAGCAATTTTATTTGCAGACAAAGTAGATTTCAAACAAAAACTAATTAAGAGAGACAAAGATGGTCACTACATCCTTGAGAAGGGAACAATCCAAGAGGAAAAGATGACAATCCTAAATATATATGCACCAAATACAAATGTCCCCAACTATACAAAACAAATATTAATGGACATGAAAAACTAAATAAGCACTAATACAACTGTAGTGGGGGACCTCAATACCCCACTATCACAAATAGACAGATCTTCTAGACAAAAAATTAACAATGAAATTCTAGAACTGAACCAAACTATTGAACAAATGGACTTAATAGATGTTTACAGAGTGTTCCACCCCACACAATCAGAATACACATTCTTTTCAGCTGCACATGGGTCATTCTCCAAAATAGACTACATGCTATCTCATAGGACATGTCTAAGTAAATGTAAATATTTGAAGTTTCCTCTGTATATTATCAGATTACAGTGCAATAAAATTTGAGATCAATAACATAAGAAACTGCAAAACCCCACAAATGCATGGAAATTGAATAACACCCTCCTGAACAACCAATAGGTCACAGAGGAAATTAAAGAATTTAGGCAGTTTCTACAAATAAATGATAATACAAGTACAACATACAGGAATCTATGGGACACAATGAAAGCAAATCTATGGGGAAATTCATAGCAGTAAATGACCATATTAGGAAAACAGGAAGAACTCAGTTAAATAACCTAAGGTACAACCTCAAGCTCCTAGAAAAAGAAGAGCGTAACAAACCCAAAGCTCATACAAGAGAGGAAATTATAAAGATCAGAGCAGAAATCAATGCAACAGAGACTAAGAGAACTATACAAAAAATTAATGAATCAAAGAGTTGGTTTTTTGAAAGAATATATAAAATTGATAAACCTTTAGCCAACCTTATCAAAAAAAAAAAAGGAAAGAAAAGGCTCAAATTCATGTAATCAAGAATGAAAAAGGTGAAGTCACAACAGATCCAGAAGAAATCCAGAGGATCATCAATACCTACTTTGAGAACCTGTCCTCTAATAAAATGAAAAACACAGAAGAAATGGACAGATTCCTAGATACATATGAATTGCCAAAGTTAAATGAAGAAGATATAGAAGTTCTAAACACCCCAATTACAATGAATGAAATTGAAAATGTAATAAAAAATTTACCAACAAAGAAAAGCCCAGGTCCTGTTGGCTTCACTGCTGAATTCTACAAGAGATTTAAAGAAGAAATAATGCCATTACTCTTTAAACTCATCAAGAAAATTGAAAGGGAAGCAAGGCTTCCAAATTCATTCCTGGAAGTAAGTGTTACTTTGATTCCAAAAACCAGAGAAAAACCCAACCCAAAAAGAGAACTGCAGACCAATCTCCCTAATGAACATAGATGCAAAAATCCTCAATAAGATACTAGCAAACAGAATACAGAGGGTCATCAAGAAGATCATACAATCTGACTAATTCAGATTTACCCAGGGATGCAAGGATCATTCAACATTTGAAAATCAATAAATGTAATACACTATATTAACAGAGCCAAGGACAAAAACCATATGATCATCTCAATAGATGCACAAAAGGCATTTGACTACATCCAACACCCATTCATTATAAAAACACTACAGAAAATTGGAATAGAAGGTCTTTATCTCAACCTCCTTAAGGCTATTTATGATAAACCAACAGCCAACGTCATACTAAATGGTCAAAAACTCAAAACTTTCATGCTAAAATCAGGAACAAGACAAGGATGCCCACTATCACCACTTCTGTTCAATATTTTTCTGGAAACATTAGCCACAGCAATTAGAAAAGAGAAAGAAATAAAAGGAATAAAGATAGGAAAGGAAGACATTAAACTGTCATTATTTGCTGATGATATGATACTTTACATAGAAGACCCCAAAAACTCAGTCAAAAGTCTTCTAGACCTAACTGACAGATTCAGTAGAGTAACTGGACATAAGGTCAACACTTAAAAAACAATAGCCTTCTTATTCAAATAGTAGACTCATTGAAAGAGAAATTGGGGAAACAATTCCTTTTACAATAGCATCCAAAAAAAATTAAATATCTAGGAATCAACCTAACAAAGGAAGCAAAAGACCTCTACACTGAATACTATAGCACTTTGAAAAAGGAGACTGAGGAGGATATAAGAAAATGGAAAGACATCCCTTGTTCCTCGGTAGTAAGAACCAATATAGTGAAAATGGCCATACTGCCAAAACTGCTATATAGATTTAATGCAATGCTGATTGAAATTCCAACAATATGCTTCACAGAACTAGAGAAAACAATGCAAAACTTCATTTGGAATCAGAAGAGACCTAGAATAGCAAAAGGAATTCTAGGCAACAGAGACATGGCTGGATGTATCACAATCCCTAACTTGAAACTATACTACAAAGCTACTGTGATTAAAAAAAACCAGCATGGTACTGGCAAAGAAACAGACTCAAGGATCAGTGGAATAGATTAGAAGATGCAGAAACAACACCAGGCATACTCAGCCACCTCATCTTTGACAAAGAAGCCAACCACCCTCATTGGAGGAAAGATAGCCTATTTAATAAATGGTGTTGGAAAAACTGGATTTCAACCTGCCAAAGATTAAAACTAGACCCATACCTATCACCATGCACTAAACTAAGATCAAAGTGGATTAAAGATCTAATATTAAGACAGAAACACTAAACTTGCTGGAAGATAAGTTAGGTAGAACTTTTGAAGACATTGGCATAGGAAAAGACTTTATGAACAAAACCTCAGTAGCACAGGAACTAGCACAAAGAATCAACAACTAGGATCTCCTCTTATTAAAAAGCTTCTGCACTGCAAGAGAAACCACCAACAGAGCTACAAGACAACCTACAATGTGGGAAAAATTTTTTAGCAGCTGTACCTCAGAGAAAAGTCTACTATCTAGAATATATAAAGAATTGAAAAAAATCAGACCCCCCAAATTCAAAGACCCAATTCAAAAATGGGCATCTGAAATGAACAGACATTTCTCAGACAAAGAAGTAAAAGCAAATAAACATAAGAAAAAATGTTCCACATCACTGGTCATTCAAGAGATGCAAATGAAAACAACCCTGAGATTCCACCTCACCCCAGAGAGAATGGCTGCTATCAAGAAATCAACCAATAACAAATGCTGGCAGGGGTGTGCAGAGAAAGAAATCCTCTCCATTGCTGGTGGGAGTGCAGACTGGTGCAACCATTTTGGAAATCAGTATGGAGATACCTCAAAGAACTAGGGCTAGAGGTCTCATTTGTCCTAGCTATTCCCCCGCTGGGTATCTTCCCCAAAGAATTAAAAGAATCACACTACAGGGATTTATGTGCACCCATGTTTATAGCGTCACAGTTTGTAATAGGTAAAGCTTGGAAACAGCCCAAGTGCCCATCAACTGGAAAGTGTATAAGGAAGATGTGTTTTTTTTTCTTTTTTTATAAAATGGAGTACTACTCAGCCATAAAGAATGAGAAACTAGAGTCATTTATAGCTAAATGGATGCATATTGAGGCCACACTCTTAAGTGAAATAAATAGGACACACATGTTTAAATACCAATAGTATCTCTAGTTTGAGAAACTGAAAGTGTAAATAAGGATGAAAATGATTAAAACAAATAATTGATAATCTGAAATAGGAAAAGGTCCAAAGGTGTAGGTGGAGTGGGAGGGGAAGGGGAAAGGGAATAAGGGAAAGGAAAAATTATGAGAAAGAAAAAAATGGGAATCAAATCTATGTAAACAGGGAAGGGTGGAGGGGGTGAAGGGCACACAGATAATGGGGAAAAATAAGAACTAAGATACATCATGTACAGGTACAAGCACCCAGATAAATGTAAACGTATTGTATACCTAAAATGTACCATTAAAAGAATTTTTTAAAAAAATGTTTGAAAAAGAAAAAGTGTTCTTGTGGTCTGAACACACAGCTGTAGTTGAGGACCATTTCCTGGTACCTTAGTCTGCTTTCCCACCTCCTTGCTGTACAGAAAACAACTACCCACACTCTTCACTTTCTTCTAGAGGACCTGAGCTCTTTCACATTTTTTCTTTTGCCATTGCTCTCACTTTTCCTTGTCACTCTTATTTCACCCTTTAACCCAGTGAACTCATACTTATCTTTCTGACCCAGATAAACTGTATTTCTGTCATGGCATCTACGTCTTCCCACAGTCACTTCTCACAGGATCAATTCTTCCCTATTTGATGACTCCACAGCCCACAGTTGACTTGTTGACCATTGTTTATTTCATTATCTTGTTAGACTGTGACTTTGTGAAGGGCAAGAAATACCTCATTTATTTAAGTATTCAATTTCCTGATACATAGTAAGCAATTAATAAATATATGTTTAATTTGAGTCAAGATTATTGGAGAAAAACTACAAAGTATTTTCCAAGTTATTTGTTGAAGTTATTCAGAATTAAAAACAGCAACAAAAAATACACACAGAAACAAAACCCAAAGCAACATCATTTATGTTATATGTATTAGGAATAAAAACGCAAAATGAAGAGTCCTGGTTTCCAATTTGAGCAGTACCTTAAATTTTCTGATCTTCAGCTTCACGATCTTTGATGTGAGGGAATTGTTACAATGGTTTTTAGGTTCTCATTGATTTCACAAGCAATGTATGAACTCATAGAATGTAGAATTTTCACGTAATTTAATGGGGTATGAAGAAGACGGACAGTTTAACACTTGCAAACTATATAACAACACGTTAACTTCCTTAATGCCTATCCTCCCAGGCTGAAACTTTCTCTGAAGCACAGAAAATTAAGAAATTTACTGACCCATCAATCCCTCAGTAAGCATCAGCAACAGAATGGATGTCCACCTAACATCAGGAAACTCTCAGCAGGGACAGTATTGTAGATGTCTACCTCAAGTATTGATCACTTATCGTTAAGTTGCAATACCATTAACATGTGCTGCACTCATACTAATAGTGTTTTTTTATTGACAAGCAATGTTGATTTGCCCTTCATTACTCTGAAAAGATGAGTATTAGGTAATGTGAAACTAATTTCAGAAGATCACATTATGTATTCTAAGTGAATGCCCAATCCTTACGCTAGAACCGAGAGTTCATATTTAGCGATAAAATTATTGAGCATTTTCTGTAAAAATGCACTGTACTTTATATGTACTTTTTAATATTCATTAAATGGCAAGGTCAGGTTACTTTTTATTTTTTAAGTTATTTTATGTGAAAACTTCAATACCTGGAAAATTAGACAACTGTATAAAGAACATGCATTTTTCATCTAGAGTCAGTAAATTAGTTATTAATATTTGCCACACTTTAATTTGTTCTAAGCTTTTAAAATGAAATTATAGATACCATGATATCTTCTAAACTCCTCACTATGTGTCTCTAAAAACTAAAAGTTTTCAAAATAACAATTAACAATACCATTATGGCATGAAGATATAGCAGTTGTTGCCATAATATAATATAATGCCAAGTTCATATTAAAAGGTTTGTCGGGGATTTAGCTCAGTGGCACCGCACCTGCCTCGCAAGTGCATGGTCCTGAGTTCAATCCCCGGTATCAAAAAAAGAAAGAAAATTAAACACATATTAAAAGGTTCTCAAATGTACCCCAGATATGTAGTATTGAAAAATACAGCTTTCCCCACTGTGGCTGCAGGAGAGTGTGATCAGGCTGCAGAAGTGCTGCTATCAGCGTTCCTGCATTGTGGCAAAAAGGCTGTCCAGTTTGGTCCCAGCAAGACCAGTGAAATCACAAATAGCAACTCCTGTCAGCTGATCTAGAAGCTGCTCAAAGATGTGCTGTGTATCCACAAGCCCATAACTGCCCATGCCTGGACTCAGTCCTGGAAGAACACTGTGCCCCTCAGAAGGATAGGGACAAGGGCACAGGTAAGCAAAAGGTTACGGCCAGTGTAGACAAGCTAATCGGGGTGAGGAGGATGTAGATCCACTCAGGCTGAAGATGCTGTGGATTTAAGAAGTCTGATTGCACACATATCACAGTATGTACCTGAAGGAAAAGGGGAATCTGTTCAAACACAAGCAGGGGGCCGGGGATTTAGCTCAGTGGTTTCGCCACCTGCCACACAAGCGCAAGGACCTGAGTTTGATTCCCGGTACCAAAAACCAAACAAACAAACAAAACCCAAACAAACACAAGCAGGGCCTCATCAAACACACACAAGCTAAAGACAGACAAGGGCCACAAGCAGCATTTGGGTGACCAGCATGAGTTTTGGCCTGCAACTCTAAAACAAAGGGATCCCTCAAAGAGTACCTTCTGGCAAAGAAAATATCCTCAGGCCTCTCCTAGGAGGAAAAGTCCAAACTCCCTTTCTCATTTCTGTAGATAGTGGTCTCATTGATTTCACACCTCAATTATTGAAATAAAATAACCCATTGTTTGAATATCTGTATCTGTATGTGTGCATGTATGTGTATATTACAAACTGAGATTTAAAAACTAACACAAATTGTATTTGGTTGGATTTTTATTAATGTTCTTTTCTTGTAGATCAATCCTCCCTTCATTTTGTCTTTTTTGTGATACTGACTTTTTGAAAACGACTAGGAGACTTCTAGTTTCAGTTCTGGAAATCACATATTAAAAAGCTACACAAAAACTGACAATCAGTTGTTTTGAGAACCTATCAAAGAGGAGCTATCTTAGGAAAAATTGTCACCCTGAAATTTGGAGACATAGCAAATTCAGACAGTCACACCCAAGACAGATGGGTTTGCCACATAGACAGATTTGTTCAGTTAGCTGTCCAGGAGTAGCACGATTGTTGTAGGGCTTTTAACTTGCTCACTAAAAACAAAAGTTACTTAGGAAGGAAGTGTTAGGATTGTGACACGTGGGTGAAGGCTGAATATGGGCTTGCCTGAGACTCAGAAACTCCTGCAGGCCACAGTCTCAGTGGGAGCCATCATGCTTTAATAGCACTTACCTCCAAGAGCTCCACAAGCTCCCTACATTGACAAAACATAACATTTTCTCAGGGATCTGGCAGGGGAAACAGGTAAGTTACCATTTAAAATAAATGCAGACCCTTCTTCCAAGGCCTATTCTCAGTGGGAAAAGACATCCTGAGACTTGAGAAAAGTCATTTACACTGCTGTGGTCCCGCTAGGCTTCCTGTTTCGCCTAAGGTGGGTAAAGTGGGTGGGGAAGAAACACTTGATAAAGGAGCAGCACAGGGACACCTGCCAGTTCAAACATAGGAGCTTCACTCTCAGATTACAAAGGGTTTCCTTCATTCATGCTTTTAGCCGTAGGGTTCCAGGATCATGTTGCATTGCAGCTGGAAAAGCTGTGAGGTGAAGATTGGATAAAAGAATTGCTAGACACCAGAGAAGACAAAACAAGAGGAATTGGAAGCATCTGAAACCTACAATTACAGCAAACATTAAACATAGCCCAATTGTGAGACAAATAGACATAAAAAACACATAAAAAAGCTAAGCAAAAACACAGCTTGAAGAGGTAAAGCAAGCATCAGAGCCAGATTCAGGTAATATATGTATTACAAAATTGTCAAATAGGGACTTTCAAATACATATGATTAATATGGGAAAGACTCTGTTGGAAGAAAATATACATAATATGAAGAAGAGATGAATAATATAAACTGAGAAAAGAAAACACTATGAAAATAACTGAAAGAAAATGCTAGAGTATGAAAACTCTGTAACAGAAATAAAGGATGTCTTTGTTGGGAATTTCAGCAGATAGAGCAGCCCAAGGAATGAATCAGTGAGCTTGGTTATGTCAACAGAAACTGACAACACTCAAGTGCAAAGAAAAAAAAAAATGCAGCAACAACATCTAAGGTTTTTAGGACAAAATCAAAAGGATAACCTAGACATGGTTGGAACATAAGAAAAAAGTAAGAAAGGAGCAAATGAAGTATTTGGATAATGGGAAAATTGTCTTTGTAATGACCGACAACACATTATGGATCCAAGGAGCTCAGAGAACAATCAAGTAAGATAAATATCAAAAACTCTACAGCCATGTATATCATAGTCAAAAATAAGAGAAAACAAAACACTTTATCAGTTAGGAAATATAGATGAGAATTATAATTAATTTCTTGTCATAAACCATGTTAGCAAGAAGTGAATACAATGAAATACTTTTAAGTGTTGGGAGGAGGGGTGAACTCTACCAATCCGGAGTTGTGTCTTCAACAAAAATTCTTTAGAGGCAAAGGAGAAAAACTGACTTTCTCAGAGTGCAGATGTAGCTTCATGTAAAACATTTGCCTAACATGAACAGGTGCTGAGATTCAACTCTAGCATCACAATGTACAAACAAACAAAGAAACAACAGCAACAAAAACCCAAGACTTTCTCAGTAAGTGGAAATGGAGGGAATTCGTCACTATCAGATAAGCCTACAAAATAATTTTTAAAATAAAAATAAACTTCATGGTGAAGGAAAATGACATAGGTTAGAATTTTGAATCCACATAAAGAAAGGAAGACCATCAAAATAAAACACAGGAATGTAACAAGTAAAGGAAGGGGTAAGTTAGGAATTACTCTAAAATGTTTACATCAAAATGAAGCAGTACTATCATTCCCCCCTTATATGTAAGGAATACATTCCAAGAATTGAGTATCTTAAATATCTTAAAACCGCAGATAGGACTGAACCCTATGTGTTACAAAGTTTAATTTATAAATTAAGCACAGTGTGATATTAACAACTGTAACTAGTAATAAAATAGAACAGTTACATCACTATAGTGAAAAAAGTTATGGAATCAATCTCTCTCTCTTTCTCTCTCTGTCTCTCTCTCTTTCAAAGTGTCTTACTTATTTCCTTTCACTTAAAGGAAATACTTTATGTCCTTTGTCATATCTAAATTACAAGAATAGTTACTCTTGGATTTTGGAGCTATTAAGTAAAATACAGTTACTTGAACAGAAATACTGTGATACCACAGCTCCTAACCCATATCATTACACTGGACAGGTAGGTGATTTATATCCCAGATGAAATGGAGCCAGACAATAATAAGATTTAATCATATAATTTGAAACATCTAACTTAAACTCTACAAATTATTCCTGGAATTTTCCATTTAGTGCTTTTGATCCACAACTGTTTATGAGTAACTGAAGTCACAGAGAGTGAAACCATGGATAAAGAAGCACTACTATGTAGTACTTTGAATGTGAACATACATAGTTTTAAATATACGTACAGTGCAAACACAAAAACAGTACAATTTTTGTTGAGAAATAATAAAATGGAACAAAATAAAATACTTAAAATCAATGAAGAGCAAGAGAAGTGGAAAAGTAAATAAAACAAGTATAAAAATTTCACAAATATAGTACATCTTAATGAAACTGTATCAGTAGCAAATTAAATGTGAGTAGTCTGAATGCACCAATTATAATCAGATTTTTGGGGAAGATTTTTAAAAGATGTTTTAATAATAAACTATATGTTCTATATAAGAAATCCATTTTAAACATCTGACTGAAGTTAGAAGTAAAAGATTGGGAAAGATCTACCATGCTAATATTAATCTAACAAAAGGTGGAATAGCTATATTCATTTCACATAAAGCAAATTTCTGAACATTGGGACAAAATATGGAGTAGGGAATCAACCCAAATAAAATGAGAAAAAAAAAAAGATGCCTCATCAAAGTACAAACACAGATATCACATGAGCATATGAAAAGCATTTTCAGCGAAATTATTCACCATTGAATACTGCAAATTAAAACAGTAATAAGATACTACTATACCTATTAAAATGGCTAAACACCCCCAAAATTAACAACACCAAATACTGGAGAGTATGAAGAGAAACAAGATGTCTTATTCATTGGTGGTGGAAATGCAAAAGGGCACAACCACTTTGGAAGACTTTGACACTGCACTTGCCAAAACCCACAGAACTATATAACACAAAAAGTTAGCCTTGCTGTATATAATTTTTTAAAAAATCATTTGTCAGGCTGGGAGATCCTAGAATGGAATGTACACTGAAAAAAAGTAATCTAACTGTATCACAACAGTATGAATCAATCTTCATAAAAAAAGCATAGAGAAAAAGGTGGTGGCCTATGTAATTTTAGAAATAAGTGGAGTGTCTTAACAATAAGGTAAAAAAATAAATATAGAAACAGTGAGTAGAGGTGTTTTCTATGCGCAAATGAGTTAATAATTCTGATGCTGCTGTGCATATAATATATAGTCAGATTCATTATTCAGTAAAGAGATGCTGAATGGCTGGAGGTAGATTTCTTACTGTGTTAGTGGAAGATTACAAATAAGGAGGGGACATCTAAATTTTTTGTGTGTTTCTTCATGCAGAGTCCTCCAAAAAATGTATACACACTTCAGAAAAAGGAAGAAAAATGTGTAAATATTTTAATACTAAATTTATTGAGATATCATGAGATTAATACAAGTTACACTACCAGAGGTAGTCAAAGTGGTGGCCATTAGCTTGTGGACATTTATTAGTACAGTGAACTGTTTCTTGGGTAATCTTGGTCATTGAAATTGCTGCTCCTGCATTTTCAGTTTCTTCTCTAAAAGCCTACAGTGTAGTGGGTGTTCTGTGATATACGACATCCTCTAGGATCCCCCATATGATGGTAACACCATCTGTTGAAAAAAAATCATACTATTTTTCTTTTCCTAAAGTGTGTATACATTTTTGGCAGACTCCATATAGTCTAGATATTAGTCCTCTGTTTGAGGAATAGATGACAAAACTTTTCCCAATCTGTAGATTGTCTCTTCACTGTTTGTTATTTCCTTTCCTGTGCAGGTTTTTTAATTTGATCCCACTTGTTGATTCTTGATACTATTTCTTGTGCCACTGAGATCTGTTCAGAAAGCCCTAGCTTGTGCTTAAATCTTCAAGAGGTTTGCATATTTCATCACCCAGCATGCTAAGTTTTTCTGTTTTAATATTTAGATCTTTGCTCTAGTTTGATTTTAGTTTAGTACATGGTGAGAGATAATGAGCCTACTTTCAATTTTCTGCATGTGGACAGTTTTCCCAGCATCAGTTGTTAAACAAGTTCCCTTTCCTTGGCATATGTTTTTGGTCATACAGCAGAGATCAGATAGCTGACAGTGCCTGGAGTTGTTTCTGCAGCCTCTGTTCTGTTCCATGGATCCACAAGTCTGTTTTTGTGCCAGTACCATTCCATTTTCTTCACTGTAGCTTTGTAATATAATTTCAAATCCAGGATTATAATGCCTCCTGCTTTGCTCTTCTTACCCCAGATTACTTTTGCTATTCTGGGTCTCTTCCAGTTCATATGAATTTTAGGATTGTTTTCTCTAGTTCTGTGAAGAATGCTACTGATATTTTAATTGGGATTGCATTAAATCTGTACATCAATTTTGGAAGCATGGCCATTTTGACAATATTAGTTCTGCCTATCCAGGAACAGGGGATATCTTTCCATTTTCTGATGTCCTCTCCAGGACTGCAGTTTGTTATAGAGGCTTTCAATAAAAGACCCAATTAACAAATGGGCAACTGAAATGAATAGACAATTTTCAAAAGAGGAAGTACAAATGACCAATAAATACATGACAAAATGTTCCCTATCTCTGGCCCTTAGATAAATGCAAATTTAAACACTGAGACTTAACCTTGCTCCAGAAAGAATGGCTATCACCAAGAAATCAAATAGCAACAAATGCTGGAGAGTCAGCATGGAAAAAACCAAACCCTTCTAAAATGTTAGTGGGAATATAAACAAATACAAGCATTAAGGAAATCAGTGTGGAAATTCCTTAAAAAACTTAAAACTCAAAATCCCATTTGATGCAGCTAGTCCCCTTCTAGGTATCTTCTTGAAAGATTTAAAGTCAGCATATTACTTGAAACATGCATACCTATGTTCAGAGCTGCACAATTTATACTACCTAAATCTTGGAAGCAGCCTATATGTCCATCAGCAGATGAATGGATGAAGAAAATGTGGCATTTATACACAATGGAGTTCTACTCTGCCATAAAGAAGGACAAAATTGAGTCATTTGTAGGAAAATGGATGCACCTTGAGACCATAAAGTTCAATGAAATAATTTAGACACACAAGATTAAATATTTTATTCTTTCTCTTGTATGAGAATCCCAAAATGTAATGCACAAAATAAGGATAATAATATATGTCTTTTGCAAAGGGTAAGGAACCAAGAGATGGAGGGAAAGAGGAGGGAAGGGAGGGGAATGGGATGAAAATAGAATCAAAATGTGTTATGTACATGCACCAATTCCCCGAGAAGAATGTAATCATTATGTACTGCAAATACATACTAATAAAAAAAAAAAGAAAAAAGAAATGGGGGGAGCTAGAATGATCCATGTGGTAATGAATTAGCATTAGAAATATGTTTGGTTTAATATAGAAAAAGATGGTTACAGAGAGATACAGCATAGATAGTTGTATATATACATGGATCAAGAGGCATGCAGACATCTGCTTGCTCTGTCAGCTGAGAGTACTGAGAAGCAATGCTATTCATTGCCAATAAGAATACTCACGGCTCAGATTGTGATTCTAATGTCATTCTCCAAGAAATGGTTGATTCTAAGGTTGGGTCAGGTGATATATAAATTCAGGCTGAAATAACTCAAAATGCCAGAAGCAAAAGAAGTACAAAAAGAGCAGGAGAAGAATATTCCCACATCTATGGGATGTGTCAAAGGAATACCAAGTCCAAATGAATGAGCTCCCCAAAACCAAAGCTGGAACAATTTGGGCAACAAAATACATAAGGTAGCATTAAATTATAACCTAAAATATGAATGAAATATCCATTAATCTATATTGATATGTCTGAATAAATAAATGCATGAGAGACCCCAAATTCCCTATATAGAATTATACATAATTTATGTATGCACTCTGATCCCCAGGAGGTGGTGAATAACTCCCCATTCTTCATGCTGACTGCACAGTGACTTCCTTCCAAACCAGTCAGTATGGAAGAGAAAAAAACAAACCCCTCACAATGAAGAGACCTGAGAAATGTGGCTTCATCCAGATGGTGAGGGCTGTCAACAGAGATCAGTCATGTTGACAGGAGGGAATCTTGATAGGATGGCATAAAAATGGCCCTTCACCTTGTGATTTTCTTTTCCCCAGCCCATAACCCAGTCCAATCACAAGAAAAACATGGAATAAATGAAATAGAAGCACATTCTACAAAGGTCACCAAATCAAGAAAATTCTGTGACACTGTCATAGCCAACTTGAACCAAAGGAAGCACAATGACTAAATGTATTTGGTATCCTGATGGGATCTTGAACAGCCAAAGGGCATTAGGTACAATTTTTAAAAGTCTGAATCCATAGGATTTTAGTTAACAATAATGTATTGGTGTTGATTCACTCATAACAAATCTATCATACAATATGTTAACATTAGGAAAAACAGGGTACAGGGTATGTGCAAACCATCTGTATTGTCATTGCAATTTTACTCTAAATTGAAAACTGCTTTAAAATAAAATTTAATGAAAAAGAAAGAGAAATATTGGGCTAGTTGTTTATGAGAATTATCAACTTTTGGAATTGTCTGATTCTTTTCTTGTGTTTGCTAAATTTCTCTATTTCTTAATTTCTTAAGTGGAAGGCAGTTCTCAGGCCTGATTAGATGCAGGTTAAACATTCATAGGTGGTGTGTGCATTCCAGTGCAGTACACCAGGAATCATATCTGTGCCTTGTTATCCTGCTACTCATGATGCCAAGATTGATCATTGCATGTGACGTGGCTACTGCTATCTTTACATGACAGTTCAAGGTAACTAAAATACAAAGTGCTTAATTTACTTAAGTCATAAGAGCTCATAGCTAATAAATGCTGGAGTCAAAATTTGATCCTGATTTAGTCTGACTGAGAGCCCTGCCTCATAACTACTATAATACACTGCTTCTGAATAGTGCATGAGGCAATATTACCCTGAGAAACTATTGAATACTGAAATTTGGTATTCTATCTTACTATTAAGGGTATTGGAGTATATATAGTGCTGCTTTTACTGAGGAAGAGAAAGCATGACCTGGAAGAGTAAGGAAAGGCTTCTTTGAGGACGTGAACTGGATTATAACCCTGCATGGGACACTGATAGCTGGAGAGGAAGATGGTGAACTTATGCATCAATTGGGAATGAGCACAGCCATTGAAGAAAGGCTTCTGGGGTGTTCGGATGAGTACTTAATTCCTTGCATTTGAAAGGCACATTGCTATGTGCGTAGACATGTGCCTTCTACTGGTGCTCTAAGAACAAAAGGAAGGGCAATGGGAAGTTCAGTCCTTTTCCAGGTGTACTGCTCAACTACAGGACAAGTGCTAGAAAACTGGGTTTGATGCTAAGAAATTTGGACAAGTGGCCTGGTTCTGCCAACCTCCACCTCAGATCTTGGCAGCATCACTGATAATGGTAATAACGGTTTCAGATTGGGTTCCTGGAAATAACCAGTGATGGACAGCTGAATGTTGAAGATTTATTGAGAAGTAATATATGCCTTTCAGAAAGTGAAAGGACATTATTGAGAAGAAAGAGAAATTTGCCTGTAGTTTGGGCACAGCTGACATCTCTGCTGGTCCAGTACAGAAGTCTGAAATTGAATAGGCTCCTCAAAAACATGCCAAATTACAGCGAGGAATCTTTGTTGTCCAAGTCAAAACAAGAGATCACACTGGGTTTGGTGATACATGTCTGCTACCCCAGCTCTGGAGGCTGAGGCAGGAGGATTGCAAGTTCAATCCCAGCCTGTGCAACTTAGTGACTTCGTAAGATGTTATCATAAAATAAAAAGTAGAAAAGAGCAGGAGTTTTAACTTAGTGAGAACGTGCTGGCTTCAATCTTCAGTGCTGAAAAAAGAAAAGACTAAGATTAAGTCTTTATATCCCCATATCAGCCAATCACTGCCTGCAAAGGGACATCTCTGGCACAGAAGACAGCTTAGTAGGAGCCTCTTTTCTAGTAGAGAAAAAAAGAATACATTTTGTAGATCAGGCATGTGAATACTCTTCAGAGGTGGCCACAGGATCAACAGAGGCAAAATCTCAGGTGTGGCTAACTAAAGAATATTTAGTTTCTGGAGTAGAAGTCCAATTAATATATACACATTTCCTGTCATTGGCTTCTTCCTAAATGAAGTAAATCAGTAATTCAAAGGTTTTAGTGGAATCTTCTTTACTTTTGTCACCCTTATGATACTTTCAAAAATGTTTCCTAGGACTTAATGCAACTTTATCACTTTAAGAGTGTTCTCACCTGGGTTTTGGACTCAATTTATGGATGTGAATAGCCTTGTCCATACACAGAATACTGACAGTGGCTTCTGTGAGCGAGGTTACTACCAATAAGAATTCACACAAGGGACCCTAGACTTTTACAGCTACACAGAGCAGAAACTGGAATCCAGGTTTGTGTGTGATTGTGCTCTAGCCAGGACTAAATGAAACAGCACACATATTGATGGACATCTGTGCTTCAGCTTGGCAGTGTGTGTGGGGGGAGTGGAGAAGCAGTTGGATTTGTCTCTGCTTTGTGTAATGCAGGCCTGATCCCGTGTCCCTGTCAGCACACTGAGGGAGGCAGAGCTTTTCCCAAAGAAGACCTTTAGCCCATGCTTGGCTGTGGGGAAAAGATGAAATGTCACTTGGTGTCTCTTTTCCAAGTGCTTACAATCTACATGTTGGACAGGCAGCACACAGCCTCTCTGGGTCTCAGTTCCACAGTTTAAAGAGATGGGAATCAATAACATTTGTAGACACTCTCTGCTCTGAGTTTGTTTTGTAGATCTTGACATCATCTGTGTGTGCTTAGATTATCCTAAAACTGGCTTTCAGTAGCATTGATCAATACATTCTACAGGTCAGTGCATTTTAAAAACTTAATATCAATACATTTATTATTTTTGAATTTATAGAAGTGACAACTGGCTTTTTAGCAATAATCTTATCTTTGTGTCCACTTAGAAGTAATAAATAAAAATATAAAATTAAAAGATCTTATTTAAAGAGTGATGTGTAGTGTCCCTTTCCCCCAACGCAGTGAGAAAAGAAGCGGAAAGCAGAAAGTAGAAAGACGGAAGAAATGAGACCAGGGAGACAAAGGAAAGGAAGAGGGGGGAGGAAGGGAGAAAAGAAAAGAAAGAGAGAAAGAGAACTACAAAATATCAATAATCAGAAAATAAATTTTCACTAGATATTAAATTATTAAAACATTTTGAGAAAAATTCTACAAAATGTTTATATGATTGTAGAGATAAATCATAGCAATACTACCAGAAAAAAAAAGTACAGAAACAATAATAAGTGTTAAAAGAGATATCTAGGAAATAAAAGTACAATCACTTATGTTTACTTAAATAATTTTTTTCAACTCTACAATGAATATAGGGGTAAAACTACTAAATAGAAAGATTATACTAAAGAAAATGTGTAGAATGAGACAGAGAAAGAAAAATTTAAAAATATATAACCAAGTAATTAAGAGGCATTGAGCACTGATTTTGGAACATCAACATAAATCTAAAAGGACTTTAATAATAAAAGATTAGAGAAGCTTTGCAAGAAATCATATTTGAAAACATAATGCATAATGAAACATAATGGATAATGATTTTATAAATCAAAATAAGACTTGTGATTCAGATTGAAATTGCACTGGATACTGGATAATGAGAGGGATAAATAACATAACATGTAAATATTTCAGGGAGACTGAAGACCACCGAGAAGACAGAATATCTTCATAAACTACAGGGATATTTGATGAAGGCAGAAGAAACTGCTCTCTCCTTATTGGGAATGGAAAGGGTCTTGATCCATTTTGAGGCATTTAATCATAATTCTCATAAACAAATAAAACTGTGCTATATTGTTTAGAATACATACAAGGGGCAGGATTCTATTAATTTAAAAAATCAGCTGACTACAAAAAATATTAAGATATTGAGTAACTTTGGAGAAAGAAAGGAGACAAATTGGGATGGGGACATGGTAACTACGTAAGATGCAGTGGATATTTTTCATCTGGGCACAGATAGTGATTACATGAGTGTTTAATCCACAACTATTCCTTAAAGAGCTGTAGAAATGTTTAATGCACCCACGTCCGTGTGTGAGATAGTTGGAGGTTTTAAAATGTGGAAATAAAAACCACTATCAGAAACAACAGATTTATACAAAAAAAATACACAGGTTAGATTTTATCATCAGTAATAACAAGTGGCAAAGGCAATGATGTAACGTCTTTAGAGTTTACAGGAAATGTAACTGACAACTTAGAATTCTATCCCGACCTAAACTAAACATTTAAAAATTCAAGGACAAAGTAAAACACATTTTTTGCATAGATTAATATTTAGAAAGTTTATCACTCAAATTCTTACTAAACCTACTTTTTGTTTTTTGGTGGTTTTTTGGTACCGGGGATTGAACTTGGGACCTTGCGCTTGCAGGGCTTGCGGTGGAACCACTGAGCTAAATCCCTAGCCCCACTAAACCTACTTTTAAAAACAGAGCAAAAAGTCGCCTGCCCAGCAAGCACAAGGACCGGAGTTTGATCCCTGGTACCAAAAACAAACAAACAAACAAAAAAAGAGCAAAAAGAAAAATCAGTGCTGAGGAAAACAGGAGGGTAAAGGAAATAACAATAACAATGAAAATAAAATATTGTAATACACTTAGTTATGCACTATTTTCATTAAAAATTAACAATAAACTGTGAACAACTAGAATGATGGGATGGAAGAGTTACAGCTTTAGACTTTGAAGGCAAATCATCATTCACTACATATACTACAATGATACATAGTCACTGTAAAAAATTTAGAAACTAGTTGAAGTTCGAAATGAAAACAAATTCATATAACAACATCATCCAGGGAGAAGCCATTTTTGCTCTAATCCCTTTATATATACATGTAATTCTTTCATGTACACACACAGATACATATTTTTGACATGTATGTATGTATGTATGTATCTACCTATCTAGATACATATCCCTAAATTATGCATACAATCTTGCAATACCGTCACCACTCATAGATCTGTGAAACAGGCCTAAATTTCAATTGCAGGTCTGATTGTTCTTTGAAGTTCTCTTATTATTCCTGTGCTTTTCAACCCCACCACCCCCAACCACCACCACCACTAACATTTTTGCTAACATTTGTGAAACTTGGAGATAGTCTGTGGAACTCAGTCAGTTGCATGCTTTTTATAAGATATTTTCTTCAAATTGTGTAATATGTTACTGAAAGCAAGACTAAAACCTGGGTGGTTATGAGAAGATATCATAGTGTAGAACAAAAATCCTTTTCTCATTTCTTGGCTCACCTGCCTGCTGGCTTCGGTGTGGTCTCTGTCTCTATGGCTCTCACTCTCACCTCTTCCTTACCTTTCCTGTGTTACAGCCTTATCCCTCCTTCTACCTCATACAGTACAATAACTCCACCACTCAGGTTCCATAGGATTAACTGAATGCCAGGATCTTCAAATGGGTTGATTTTTCTAACAGAGTATTTTCTCTCCTGTTACATTTTCACAGGCCTTACTTTTTTTTACTTAGTATGTTAAGAAGAGTATTATTTGAAAATATTATTTTTATCATTGACCACATTATATGAAATAAATGTGCTACATTTTATTTTATCCCTCACCAGTAAACATTGGGCTTTCTACAGTTCCTTAGAGCATAACACCTTTGTTATTTCCCTACATAAACCTCAGAATGTTTATATTCATATCCATAACCTCAGTACTAAGAGTTTTTTTTCTCTTATTTTGAATGTTTTCCTTCTTTAAATAAGGACTCCAATGCCTTTAACTTAGCAGGGAGTAAACATGTCTCTATTTATGAAAACAGCCCATAGTAAAAATGAGCAGGAATCTGATATTAGGTCATACATTGAGGACACTATGTAAATAAGGAATAAAAGGTAATTAATAAAATGTTCCATGACCACTCAAAATGCTAGCATTCCTTCAAGTAGGGGTTGTGTTATTATTTTTGTCATGGAACACCCTCCAAATTACCTAAACCTATGTGCCACACTAAGTTTGAAAGAAATATGAGTCTTGTCTCTGAGCAGCTAGATATAAAGAATACATCTGAAGTAGATTCATCCAGAGCCTCACAGTTGGTATGTCTTCTAGAAAAAAATAAAGCATAAGATAGTTTTTATGAGAGTTGTGGCTAAAACTTCATTTTACATTTCATCGAAAAAGGATGACAAGCAATCTTGTCAAGAAGTTAGCACAAACCAGTGCAGGAACTTTATGCAAACTCCGATTATATTATGTTGCTACATCTTTTAAAAGTCTCCATTCCAAGAAGCATTCAGCTTATTATTAGTAAACAGATTGGCTTCCAATACGGGTTATAAATATTGGAGCTGACTAACTGTTCTCTGCCTTTGTTCAGTGCTAAACTTTTTCCCCCCACAGTTAGATTACCGTGGAAGCTGTAATAAAATCTGTATCTGGTACTTCACTCACATTTCGATATTATTTTGTTACTACTCAAGCCAGTGAATAGAAAACAAATTTACATCATGATAAGAACCCAGGCAGATGCTATCCATAATGTTAACTACTTGTCATATGTGGGATGTATTTTTTGTCCCCTGGGAATAGGATTTCTCATTTTCCCTTATTGGAGAGCTATAACATTTATTGTCTCTCAGCAAAAACTATGAGGCATTCATTGGATGATGTGTTTTCTCAGAATAGAGTTTTACAGTTTATAGTTTCTCTCAGTGGCTTCATCTCCGCCTTTAGCCTGGGTGTTGGAGATTCTTGCTGACAAGGGGTGTGGATAGTGAAGAAAGGCACCCTGGAATCTCCTCTTTCTTCTCCTAGCCCACAGAGACTTTATATCAAGGATCCGGGTGTCCTTGAAAGAACTCCCTTAGGGACCAGGACACCTACATTCTAAAAATGCCAGAGGCTAAGAAATGAAAAAGAGTGGCAGAGAGAGTCTTAAAATCGACACTAATAGGTTCACACACCAGAATTCTGGTTCCTAAAGTCAAGTTTAAACCTAGATAACACTTTTTTGGCATTTCCATGAAGTGCTCTTGTTGACAATTTGGATAACATGAAGAAACTACTAAGATTTTTAGGGAGCTAATGGAGTTTAATGTCAGTGTTCTGTATTATTTTATGGTAATGTTGACAAACTAGTTTCTCCTTAAGGTTCTCAGTCAGGTTATCTAAGCAACATTCACTTGTGGCACTATTGCATGTCCCTGACAGGTGAACTGTAAAGTAACTGCCAGAAATCAGGACAGCTTAAGTTTGGGTCTGGTTCAGCCATTAACTAAAAAATGTCTTGGGCAAGGCATACAGCTTTTCTGGAGTGGAGTTCTATTGCCTGCAAAAAGCACAAGGCCTTAAGATGCTTGCTCATGCTAGCTACAGTTAGAGTCTATGACTTCAGTACTTGAGGGATATGTAGAGGTAATGTGGGGCAGGAGAACATGAAAGAAAAAACAAATTTTGGAGCTAGACAGATTTAACTTCAAATCCTAGTTGCACTACATGTCCACCCTAGTTGGATGGACACAATCATCTAATATCTTTGTGAGTATGATTTCTCATTTGTAAAGAGAGAAAAGAGAGCTCCCAAAGCTGTTGTGCACATTAAATATAAAACAAAAGTAGAGAAACTTGACATATTTACTGGTGGAGTACATAACTAAACAGTGACAATTTTCTTTGATATAAATATTTCATATACCCATTTAAAAATCGTGTATTTCTGAATGATGAAGAAAAAAGTATAGCTTCACTTGAAGAATTATAATGTGGAATTAGAAATTCTGAAGTTAAATCCTGCTATGTGGGTTACAATGAAAATACAATACACCAAAACTTCTGAATGACACTAAAGCTGTTCTTAGAGCACAATATATGGTATATATTTTTTAAAAAGAATGTTAGGAAAACGACAATGTAGTGATGCTCAATAAAGAAGAAAAAAGTGAGCAATCAAAGAAGGTTAAAAATTAATGAAATAGAAAACAGAGCAACAACACAAAATGTTAATTCTTTAAAAATATTAATAAAAGGGCCAGGGATTTAGCTCAGTGGTTCCACCACCTGTTTCACAAGCACAAGGTCCTAAGTTATATCCCCAGTACCAAATAAATAAATAAATAAATAAATAAATTAAAGTCTTAGCAAGACAATTAAAGAAAAAAGAAAAGTACATATCACCAATATTAGGAATGTGAAGAGGAACATTATTGTGGAGCATAGAAATATTTTTAAAATATTTTGGGGAACATAATGCTAACATATTAAAAAGTAGATTAGGGCTGAGGATTTAGTTCAGTGGTGCCACACCTGCTTTCCAAGCACAAGGTCCTGAGTTTGATCCTGGGTACCAAAAAAAAAGGTAGATTAAATGGACAAAGTGTCTAAAAAACAGGAATTTTAATATTTCAGGAAATAGGAAACTTAAATAAATAAACAAATGAATGAATAGAATATAGAATGATGTTTTAATAATTTTGATACCAAATTCTGACAAGGACAACACAGTATAGATCAGGCACGCCCTACCAAAGTCCTGAGTTGCACAGAACATGCCAAATCAGCCCGCTTCAGACAAGTAGGTCTGTGCATGCCCTACCCAGGTCCTGAGTCACGCGGAAGACGTCGAATCACCCCGCTGCAGACAGGCAGCCACCTGGTTCCACACTACAAAGACGCAGAGGACACCAGACCACCAGACCAAGGTACTGAGTCCCGCTGCTCCCGGCCCAGAGGTAGGCGATTCTGAGCTGTCATCCCACTGCTCCTGATCCAGAGGAAGGGGCTTCCCCGTCACCATCCCTCCCACTGTTCCCAGCCCACAGGAAAGGGCTTTTGGGTCACCATACCTACTGCTGCTCCAGGCCCCTGTCCCAACTCTCCCAGCTCAGAGGAGGTAATCCGTGCAGGCACTAACAGCCCCCCCGCCCCAGTCGAAATGAGAAAACATGTAAATAAGTCTCTAAAACAGACTTCCAGATCACCTGCAGCAACCGAAAAGGGAAATGAGATAGAACACTCTGATACTCAACCACCTGGACCCACTGAACTGCCAACAAAAGGGGATCTGGAAAAAATAAAATCAGAAATAATTTCTCAGATAACAGGAGAAATTGTGCCCCTAGTACAAGACATGATT
>NW_004624780.1:7029948-7097621 GCF_000247695.1 Heterocephalus glaber
ATTCCATTTGTTTCCTATCCTGAGATTCCATCATGTTCCTCAGCTCCTCTCTAGATTCATTAATCATGCCTTGAACTATGAGCACAATCTCTGCTGTTATCTGAGAAATTATTTCTGATTTCATTTTTCCCAGATCCTCTTTTGTTGCCAGTTCAGGGAGTCCAGGTGTTTGAGTATCAGAGTGTTCTATCTTGTTTCCCTTTGGGGTTGCTCTAGGTGATCTGGAAGTCTGGTTTTGAGGCTTGTTTACATGTCTTCTCATTTCCATGGGGGTGGGGCACGGGTGCTGCTGGCGCCCACGTGGCTCACCTCCTCTGCCCTGGGAGAGGTGGAATGGCATCCCGGGAGCCTCCTCCTGGGCACTAGGATTGGCTTACCTCCTTTTGTTTTTTGTTTTGTTTTTTGTTTTTTTTTGGTGCCAGGGATTGAACTCAGGACCTTGCGCTTGCAAGGGAGGTGGCAGAACCACTGAACTAAATCCCTGGTCCTGTTTTATGCTTTTACTGTGAATACAGTTTAGGAAACTCCACTTACTCTACATCACTGTTTATACTTATTTGTTTGGGTTGTTTGGTTGTTTGTTTTGAGACAGGGTCTCACCATGCATTTCACACTGTCCTTCAACTCACCATGTACCCCAGGCTGGCCTCAAACTCCTGGCAATCCCCCTGCCTCAGTCATCTGAATTCTGGGAATATAGGCATATATCACCATGCCTGGCTATGTATCATTGTCTATTCTTGTAGTTGTTTTTTGACCTCAGCCATTCTAATAAGTGTGATGTAGGGAGTAGTTCACTGTAGCTTTAATTTTCTTTTCCCTAATGATTGATTTTCCCTAATAATTTGCTAATAATTCCCTAATAATTTGCTTTTCCCTAATGTTGGGTATTTTTTCCTGTGTTTATTTGTTCTCTGTTTATCTTCTTTTGTGAACTGTTTGCCCACTTTTAGAAGGATGTTTAGAAGGACCTTTGAATATAAGAGACATAGTGGGCTCTGGAAAATAAGTAGGTGAACCCTAATTATGAACAACTTCTGTGACAGAGTGAACAGGTCCTTACTTTATCCCTTTCTCCTCTCTATATAAGTAACATTTGATAAATTTCATAATATACATGCCAACATCTCTTTTCTTAAGATGAGGCCCACAAACATCACTGTGGAAAAATGCAGAGTAGAGGAAGAAGCTTTTGTTACATAGGATTAAGTTAAAATGTTGGCTCAATTGCATAATCATTGTGCCATTATGGCACTGATTTTTTTAGTTTGTTTCCTCGCTGGGGCAACTGGGCATGGAAGTGGTGCTGATAGAATCCCTCTACAGATGATAGTAAGGATCCAAGCTGTCAAAGAAAGAGCCACCTCCTGCACTGTGCTGTATATACCTGTGATGTTTCACATTTCTTTGCCATCTTTTTTTTAAACTCTGAAATTGGAGCGAGAGACAAAAGCCAATGATTTCTGTGGACCTTGAGAAAATAAATATATCATATGCTTGGGGTATCTTTTCACCATGCTTTGAAAACAGTAAAACCCTGGATTATGAGTAGTTTTGTGAGCGTTCAAGATAAGCAAATATTTCCAATAGATTTTGACTTGATAAATGAGTGATAAGTAAGTAGTATGTAACACTGAATGTAACATGATCAGAACTAAGCCAATTGTTGCACTCCCCCCTCCACCTTGGCAGGATTGTGGGTGATTGTCTTCCAATAACAAGAGGTTATGGAAGAGATCTCCTTTGCAGAGGAGGAGACTGGGGAGATGTGTAAAATGTGGGAAACAGTACAGAATTTTGTAGAAAACACCACCCAAATAAGGCTGCAGCAATGTGAGTGATGAAACTGTTTAACAGCAATGCCATGTCACAATTCTGCAAAATCCTCCAAAGGAGGCTAAGAAATTGTCAATGGGTAGGTCCCTTGTTAAAGTTGCATGAAAAGAAAAAGATTCCATTGAGCCAATAGACAGTAGTGATTCCATTAGTGATAGTGAAAGTCCTCCTACACAATAACTCTTCTCCCTCTTGTCTCTCTCACACCAGCCATGAAGGTTTATAAAGGTAAGTACAGGTTAATTTGTTTATTTTTCTTTACATTTTGCATTTTCTTTATTATTTTGTACTATATTACAATATTTTAATCCTTTTTATATAGATTGTGAAACAAATCATCTGAATTTGCATTATTTCTTATGGGGAAATTTATGTTGATATAAAAGTGCTTTGAATTACAACCATGTTTCTGGAAAAAATTATGCCTGCAAAGCAAGGTTTTACTGTATATGTCTTCATAATTATATACGTAAGATAGTAAAAGCTTTGCTACCAACACTATTGCAAATCAATAGACAGAAGATACCTGGAACTATCTATGTGCCAGATTTTGTAGAAATCAAACAGGGACTAGACAAGATGGAGCATCTTCTTCAGGTACTTGAAGCCCACCTAGGAACCCAAAATATACATTATTCATATGAAATGACTAGGAAGCAGAGGTCTCCTGGATAATATTCAATGTTATTGGTATTTTATTAAAGAAAGGAATAATATCATTTGCCTCAATTGAGTAGGAAGTGGACTAAGAATTTAAGGTTCAAGAATACGCAACAGTGCTAAGTATTTGTAATGCATTTAAATCTGTACCAAAATATCATATGGTAGATTATATTTAATTATGTTTTTATTCCATGTTTTCCTCATGGTTAGAATACCATTGCATGATGAGTCTTTTACACTGAGTACAGTATCCCAACACCAATCATTGTATAATTTTCTAACACTAATATAGTGTCCAACACTTCAATTTAATTCTGATATTAACTTGTTATAGTTAGTGCCAATCCTGCAGGTTAGGGACTAAGTCCACAAAAATGTATCTTCAAATACAGTCCCAACGCCACCCACTCTTCTGCTTGATAACTTAACAGCTCAAAGGTTAAAACAAACATCTCCCCTCAGCTTCAATGACTCTGCTTTAATTTCTAGAATGACTCACAGAACTCAGGCAGGTGCTTTACTTGCCATTACTGGCTTATCATTAAAGATGTAACTTAGAACAGCCAAATGGAAGAGCCTCTACGTAAAGGTGGGAAGGTGTAGAGCTTCCAAACCCAGTCTGGGCACACCTTGCCCTAGCACATTGATGTGTTCATCATACTGGAAGCCCCCAAAACCACTGCTTAGGAGTTTGTGCGCAGGTTTGACTGATTAAATTACCAGGTATTGGCAACTGAGGTCAGTCACCAGCACCTCTTCTCTTTCTGGAGGAGGCTGAAAAATTTAACTTTGTCCAGGTGTCTCATTAGCATACAAAAAACTAAATGCCAATGGTTTAACCACGAATCAAAGATGAAGTCCAAATATTTACTTTTTATTATACCATACCTTCCATGCCCCATTGATTTTGAGCTTGGTCCTTGTGATTTGCTTGGAACAATGAAATGTGGATTGCAGTGACATTGTATCAACTCCGCTTGTAGGATTTGAGAATCATACTCTCCAGCACTGGTCCTCTGTTACCAGAACAGCATGCCCCAGTTCGTGGGTGCTTCTTGAGCTTGCTTTCCAGAATGAGGACTAATAGAGGATGCCTTTACCTAACTGAAGCCAAACTTAAGCCAAGCCCAGCTAAGCCAGGCTCGGACCAGTTGAACCACAGCCAATCCACTGACCCATGAATAGAAAATAAATGTGTGTTATTAACTACTGACATTTCAGACCTGGCTACTGCCACAGCAAAAGTTGACATATACATGTATCACCCTATATTACTTCATGCTTAATCCATTGCCTACTGTTAGATTTTGAACATAGTTGTTCAATATGCTGGAAGGAAAGCACTTCTCACTAATTTCAGAATTACCATTGATTTTACTTCCTCTTTGTATCTTGGGTTTAAGCTGAATTTAAAAAGGCTTCAGTTTAATTTGTTCCTATGGATTTAGGCCCTCTTAAATCCACAAAGGCCTGGAAATTAAAGGAATAAATAAGTAGCACACCTGTGGGGCAAAATCTAATGCAGACTTTTTAAAATCCAATATATCTGAAAAATGTGCTCCTTGAGCTGCTCAGTCAAACGCCACTGGCTTCCTCCACCCCTGGTTGATAGCATGCTATGTTCAGGATTTATCAAAAATGCAGCCAGCAGGCGATTCAAACCTGCTCACACCGAGGCCAGGTTCATACTGGGAGATGCCTCATACAAGTAGTCGTCTCTTGACTAAGAATGGCTCTCTAAGGCTTGAAAAAGAGAAGAGAGGATGGAAGAGAAATGTATGTATGCTAAAGAAATTCATGTGGGAAAGAGGCAAGATGAGATGACAACAAAAGGGGAAGAATGATGAAATACTGAAAAAATAATAATTAAAATTTTCCCTGCAGAAATTCAACATGTGTGTGCATGCGTGTGTGCATGCGTGTGTGTGTGTGTGTGTAGTATTTCAAAGACCCAAGAATCAAAGCAAAGGCAGTGTTGACCTACAGTAGGGAAGAGTGTGTAGCAACTCCACTGCTTAGTATGAGGAACAGCTGTTGACTTAGACAAAAGATTGGGGGAAATAAACCCAAGCTCCTTCTAAAGTCCTTCCCTAATGTTGCATATTTGGGGATTTGTCTGTCTTCCCCTTTGTTCGTGATACTTTTCCAGCTCACAGGCCAGTTCAAACTCAGGTCTTCAAAGCAAATCAAACTATGAGTTCTAAGGAAAAGGGTCTCTTTAATCTGTGTTGTCTTTGCCATTGACTTCCAGCCCCCAACCCCAGAAAACCCTGAAAATCATAACAGTTAGTGAACAACCCATGATATCAAGAATATGAAATGCATTTCCCTCCTAAACCATCTTTAATTACAGCTTTTATTAAATTTTTGTGGATAGCTGGGCCCAGACCTGAGACTTGTGAAGGTTGTTTGATTTCAGAGGAAAATGCAAAGCTATTGACAAACTCAGGAGAGTTCAGCCTATAAATAGCCCAATTTCAATATACCCAGCTTAATAGTCTTCTCTTTGAAACCCATTATATCCTTTAATGTAATGCAACATTTAGCCTTTTATTTTTAGTAATCTCTGTGGGTGCTTAGCTATTAAATTTTCAACCAGTTTCAACCCAAGCTATCAACACTAAGATTTTTTTTGTTTCTATTTTGAAGTTTAGGTCATTGAAGTAATTGCTGGAGCTTAGAAGGTTTAGATGGAATTATTTCCATGAGTTATCTACTACAGAGTAAATGGTGACAAGTAGGACAAGAAGAAATGCTGTTTTTACTCTTGTTTGCTTCTCCAAGGAAGTTTGGGGAAAAAGCCTTAAAAAGTGAACTGTACTTATTAATGGCATTGCGTGTATGCTTAAATAAAAATCTTTAATTTTGGAGGTTGAATTAAAGGAGCTTTGTTCCTGGAGGTAGAGCTGCTCCATGAGAACAGTTTATTATAATGACACGGAGTTCCCACCTGTCCTTTAGCTCAAACCTCTTCCTCTGGAAAACAGTGATATTCAGTAGGAACATGGATTGTGGCAATTTGGATCCTGTTTAAACATACTACTCTCAAAACACTGTCTCTCCACAGACACCCTTGGAAAGTCTGCATCTTGTAAGGAAAATCCACCTTTACACACACACACACACACACACACACACTGTTTCTGGAGGGCAATTTCCCTGACTTTTCTATATTGAACACTTACCTAGGAGTAAGTAAATGTTGGTTGGTCCACTGAGGAGCAGAACATACAAGAGATTTTACACCATCTGATGTTTTCCAAACTCTACAGAAGGATGACTAGAAAAGTAGCTTTTGTCGTATTAACACACAATCCAAAGAAAAGAAAATGAAAGCTTTCCCTGGGCTCTTCCAGACTCTGCTTCCAGCTTCTTCCCCCTGTGACAAGCACAGATCATTAACATTGGTAATGGCCTCACTACATTTGCTTGGAGAAAGTGACAAGTCCAATTTGTTACTGACAGACCCACGGCTGGGAGTATGTTTAAAATGCATCACTCTTGCTCCTGGACCCTTTGAATTTCTGTGTGGTTTCTGTCAGGTAGGTTTGGTATTTGGTTAAAGACTATCTGTGATTTCATCAATCTCCTTTGAGGCTGCCCACAGGACAGGACTGGGCTGTTTTAGCTCCCTCTTCTCTTCTGTTCTCAAGCTGGGCAGTAGCCCCCCCAGCAAGTCCAGCCTGGAGGTGCTGTGAGTTGAATTTCAGAACTTCAGAAGGGACTCTTGAAACAAATAATTACCATTAATAATCAATAGTTCTCAGCCTAATAATTACGACAGATCTGTATAAGATTAAAGTTGTTCTTTAAGATGTATGGATCTGGTAATGACACTGTTTTTCATTAACTACAAAACACGTCCATGACACTTTTTTTTGATATGCTTTTAGGGTGATTTTAAATTGAACTAGGTAGAACTTTAAAACATAATGCAAATGAGGTCTAGGCGGACTGGGATAAATTGGCTTCATGAAGGAAAAGCTTAAATCATGACCTGTGACTTGAATTGAGAATAAAACAAATTTTATGTAGAAGAGGATGATAGGCTGGTCCCAACACCAACTAAATTCAGAGCAATGAAAATAGATTTCCAATACCATCTGAAATATTTACACTGTGAATAGGATAGGTTTCTCCCATAGTGCAGATATTTAGCTTATTCAAGAAGCCACAAAAGGAAATAGATAAAGAGTAGAGATGCTATTTGACCCTTCTTTGTGTGCCCCACATCTAACTAGAGTTCGAGGTATGATGTCTTTCAAAGCCTTTTGGGAAATTCTGGGAACTTAGAACTGGAACTGAGTTTCCAAAAGTGTCAAAGAAATAAGAATCTGCTGAGATGCATGTGGGTTGCAATTTAGAGAAAAATTCATGTTCTTCTTTGACTACACATTTATTTTCTTTTAGTTTAATGCCAATGATTTCTTGATTTTATTGTAGAAATTTAGTCTTTTTTTTTTTTTACTATCTTGTTAATCCCTCAGCCCAGGCTGATCAAAAAGCATAGTCATCATAGGAATAGAATAAAAACCAATGATAGTTTAGCCCATGTTATTGCACCAGGTACTTTTCTAAGTATTATCTTAGTCAACCCTTTAAATCTTTGAGGTACTTTGCATCATTGACTCAGTGAAAGATGTGAAAACTCAGCCATTTATTTCAGATCATATAGATTTGGAATCTCCAGAATTTGGAACTCAAACAAAGGGAAGATATAGTATAGGAAAATTATAACCATATGTTATAGTTTGGAAGTTTGAAAGTCTCCGAAGGCCCATGTGGTTAAAGGCTTTGTCCCCAGAGTGGTGCTCCTGGGAGGTGTTGGAAGCTTTAGAAGGTGAGGCCCACTTGAGGTCTCTAGGTCATGAGATGTGTTCTTGAAGGGGATTGTGGGAACCTGCCACTTCCTCTTTCCCGTTCATTTCTTGATGATGAGGTAGACAATTTTCCTCTGATATACCTTCCTGCCTAGCTCTGCTGCCTAACCACAAGCTCAAAACAATGAGATCAACTAATTGTGGACTGGAACTACCAAAACTGTGTGCCAAAATAAATCTTTTCTCTTTATAAGTTGATTATCTCAGGTGTTAGATACAGTCACAGAAAGCTGGTGAACACTCCACAAAAAAGCAAAGTCCACTGAGTTTCAGCTATCTCTAATTTAAACACTGATACACCAAGTTATTCATTTATTCTATATATCAAGCACAAAAAGTAAAAAAGAAACAATGCTTATCCTTGAAACATGAGTATTATGGTAATAGCTGACTCTATGCTGCAGAAGAACATGTTTCCCAAAGGCAGAAACCTCTGTGCTGAGTCAGAATGAAGTCGGGAGCATGGCAGGTCAGCTTCAGGGAGGAGGGTAGAACCAATGGCTCATGTGTTATTGTGTTTTTCTTTTAAGATAAAAATGTTAATGTATAAGTTGCTTTTTCTAAACTAAAATCTCAGCTTTCAGTTTTTTTGTTTTTTGGGGTTTTTTGGTACTGGGAATTGAACTCAGGACCTTGTACTTGTGAGGCAGGCGCTGGAACCACTGAGCTAAATCCCCAGCCTGAGAGTTCAGGTTTAATTGCAGTGTTGACACTATGTGTTAAATCAGTGGGTTAGGGGTTGCAGTTTGGCACTCGGTCTCTAACACCATCCTTGGGCTAGACAAAGCTAAGGGAAGAGAGTAGAACAGAGGGATGGAGGGCCAAAGAAGCTGGTTTGTGAAATGGCAAAAAGCACATTACAGCGGGGACATAGGTGCTGTCAGTTGGTGAAGGGCTAAGGACAGCAAGAGAAGGTAAGGGAAGGAGGGAAGTTAGGCTGGAGCAAGATATTAACAGATGCTCTTATGTTGCTGAATTCTGAGACCATCTTGAATAATGGGCCACACATTCTTTAATTGTCCAGCCAGAATTCCCAGGTACTTCTTACTTTTTCTATAATAAATAGTACAGCACTTTAACTTTTGTTGAATGTAGAAATTTGCAAAGGTTTGGTTTATCTAATTATGATGGTTTATCTAGAAGCCACTCTGGGCTTGAGCTCCAGGTCAGGACTCTCACAGCCCTTTATTTCTCAGTTCTCTCTTGACGTCTAGAAGCATCCCACATATTATCGGTGAGGCTACCACTGCATTTGCTCCAGAATACAGTGAACTTCTGACATTGGAAATACTAGAGCAGAGCCAGAATTGTCCATAACCTACAGTAACATGATAGGTAAGAGTTCTGGGATGGCTGGGACATTGGGAAAGGAAGCTTTCTGGATTCTTAACTCTAAAGCTCTGCCTCTGTTTCATGACTTCCTAGACTGCTGCGGTAGATATGTTTAGCCCACTACCACTTGATTGAAGGGCTATGGGCAAGTGAACTTAGGTGCAGGTAACTGTTGCAGCAAACGAAGAGGACACAGTTTCTTTTTTATTCTATTTTTTCAGGGTTGGGCATCAAACTCATAGCTTAAGACACTGGTATTCCCAAGCTGTGTCTTTTGTCCTTTATTCAAATAATAATCAGCCCCTACTCTGCTGAGTTTCTGAGATCAGACAAAATAGGGCACATTCAAGATAGTACTGAAACAGACTGAACTTTCAAAGGGTAATAAATCCCTTTGATATCAGTGCCCACTTTCTGTCTCAATTTTAAAGGTTATTCTGTTGATATAAGAAGGAAGAGTTTTATAGCTGTGGCTTGTTTTATAGCCCCTGATATTGACTATGAATTGACTATCTTCTGCTCCTACCCCATCTCCAAATACCAAATGAGTAGAGACAAGAAATTTAGAAGTTTGAATATGGTCCTGGCTTTGTCATCAACTACTTGTGTGACACTAATTCAGCAACACTGCTTTTCTAGATCTCAAATCGCACATCTCTAAAATGAAGTTACTTGAGGGAAAATGCTTTAAGTTTTTGTTCTTATTTTCTAATACATTGCATGAACCCCTCTCCATCTGCCCAAGGCAACACTGCTCAAAAGACCAGACCCCCAAACCACTCATGAATCCTCCTCCTTCGTCTGGGTTAGAGTCTTCTAGGAAAGGACACCCTAGAGAGGTGGCTATTCAGCCATTTTCCAAGCAAGTGACACAGTTAGCAGAGAAAAAAGAACCTCTGTCTAAAAAAGTTACTTAAATTCTCATTCCTTTGCTCTGATTTAAAACAAAACTACAACTAAAAAGCAGTCATACCTCTCTGGAGGTTTGAATAGAGCCTTGTTCAAGTCATTTACCTCTATATCTGCTATCCATTAGCTTTCACACGTTGCCCTGTGTAATGATCAGGGTGTTCCCCACTCAGTGGACTTTACTATAGGGGACTCCTATCCATCACGTTGCTACATGCTTCACACCAGCTCCATCATGTGTATCTTTTTAGAACATTCTGCATGCTCAGTATTCTGCTGCAAACTGTACATATCACTCCACTTGAGTAGAGAGATGTTTATTTTAGAGAATAAGAACAAATGTAGGAGCATTATGTAGAGTGTATTTATATTCATGGGGCAAATTGATGTGACTGCACATATTAATAACAGCATTATTCAAGTGATTCTTCTAGTGATGGGGATATGAGCTCTATATAACTCATTTAAAGTTAATTTGGGTGGAAAATATTTAGATAAACCAAAAGCACAATTCTAGCAACTGCAACATTGATTCTTAAATTAGTCTAGTATTTACTTTACTTTCTGAACATGGAAGCTTTCAGTAGACAAAAATTGTACTGCAAATTGCTAAGCAAGAGAAGTTGAAAAAAAGATAGCTTCAATTTGTATGGACAGGAGCCAGCATCAGCCTCTCCAGCCTTGGTCTTTTATCACAAATAGAGTACAAGCAGTCAAGACCAGGTGCCAATCCTGGCTTCCTCCTCTCCAGAAGAACAAAGAACAAGCAGAGTGTGTGTTGGGCTGCTGGGGTATGCTCCAAGACCTCATTCTTGAGTCTTCATTGGATTTTTCATTGATTTAATTCCATTTATTATTTAAATGATTCTTTTCAATAAGATCTTATAGGTGATCAATTATTGATGCCCAACCCCTTCAATACTATAATTTTAATGTGCAGTTTAACTGAGGGATGATCTAGCCCAGGGACTGACAATATCTTTTTTTCCTAAAAAAAAAAAACCCAGATCATTTAAGTATTCAGGTCCTGGGGGCCACATGGTCTTTGACACAACTATTTAACACTGCCAATGCGATGTAGAATTACCCTAGACTAAATGGCATTATTAGGAGATGGTGGAAACTTTACAAGTTGGGTCCTTGCTGGAGGAAACAGGTCTCTGAGAATGTGCCCTGGAAGAGTATATTTGGTTCACTGGCTGCCCCTTTCTCTCCTCTCCCCAACCCAAAGTTCAGCCACCATGAGGTGAGAAGCTTTGCTCTACCATATCCACCTGCCATGATGTTTCAGGCTCACTGCCAGCCTAAAAGCAATGGAGCCAGCAGACGAAGGTTTGAAACCTTTGAAACCATGAGACAAAATAAATCTTTCTTCCTTAGGTTGATTTTCTCAGGTGTACATCACAGTGATGGAAAGCTAATACCACATGTGTTGTTCAGAAATCAGGTGGCAGATGATATCTGACTCCTGGTGAAGGTCAATGAGCATCTCTCAAACTTAGTGTATATCAGAATTATGAAGAAGACTTGATGAAGCATAGGCAGTTAGTTCCATGCACAGAGTATCTGATTCAAGATGTCAGAGATGGTGTTTAAGAACATATACTGTATTGGGACAAGACCTCAGATGGTAGGATGCTTAGGACAATGAGCTACATTTTGAGCAGCCCTGTGCAGATTATCTCCCTGATTTTATAGATGAGGAAACAGAGACTTAATGGTTTAACCAACGTGCACACAATCACCAACAGTAGAGTAAGAAGAGATTGGTCTAGACTAGATTCTTTGATCCTTCTTTATATTTTTTGCTCTTGAATAATCTCTAGGTATCTAAGTCCCATTTAAAATCCTCTGCTTTAATTGTGTGTCAAATTTGTTGTGGAGAGCAGAAGCATACTATTTAGTGGGTGACAGTATGGAGCTAAGGAAAGGACAATAGATGGATGCTGAGTCAGAAAACTTGGTTTCTTGACATGGGGCCTTGGGCAAGGCACTGAAATTTAACAACCTCACTGACAGAACTGGTAGGGAATACTTATCGAAATGGGGCCAATATCTAATCCACATTGGTCCTTCCCAATACTGTCTTTAGATTCAATGAGTGTCTGTTGGTCAAGACACTGCACAGAAAGAACAGAAAATAGGTCTATGGGTAAGAGTGAGAGCCCTGGAGGCTACCAGCTCACTGCTATTGAGATCCAGTTACTGAATCTTGAGACCAAGGAGGGCAAAGAGGCTAATTGGATATTTTCTTTTTATTGTTAACGTATAGTTCTTCAATTTTTCCCAAAGAGGATATGTGTCAGTGTTTAGATGGAGCTAAAGCTTACAGACTGAGGGTCAGGCCACAGATTGAGCCATAACTCCCTCTGTGGCTTCCATCTTCCTTCGGGATATATCCCGAAACTTATGTTGCATTGATTTCCATGAATGAAATACTTATAGACATCGATAGGTGAGAATTTAAGGGAGTTTGAAAAATATATGTACAATTGACGATGAAATAAAAATGCCACAAGCCCAGATCAGTAAATACTCCAGATCATGCCTTTTATCAATGTCTTTAACTCAATGCCTTTTAAAGCTAAAACTGTTCAAGACTGGTTAAAATGCTGGTTCTGTTTAAGTTATTTAAAATAAAGAATTCATCATTCCTCAGTGCACTTTAAATATAAAATAAGCTAAATGCAAATAGGGGAAAAGGGCACTAAAGCTCATATGGTGGCCTGTGATTCACACATATTGCAAATTACAGGATAACGATCCCAAGACATAAAATAAAAGTGAGAAAGTAAGTCCAGTAAAGATCTTATTTCTTCCCCAAAGAAGTCTCAATTAATGCTTTTAAAAATATCATTAATAAATGTAAAAGCCTTTCAAATAACTTTTAGGTGTTCCTGCTCTGCAAAGTGCCTCAGGCATCTGCTTTTTCTGCCTCCTGGGAAACTCAGAATGAACTGGACATCATTTGCCAACTCCAAAGCAGCAGCATTGCTCTTACTCTAGAGGAGGGACTAGAACAAGGGCTGAGATCGAGCGAACAGTGGGGACAAAAGAATACAAGTAGGCACTCTGGTAGCAAGAAAGAAAAGGCTGGCCAGGGCCTGGAATCTCTAACCAAGGAAAACCCAGAGTGCTTCACTAGGATCTGTGGCTCCACAATCTGGAGCACAAACTTCATCATCACACAGCAGTGTTTCAGCAGGTAGTTGATAAGATTGATGGCATTTTCTCTTGGAAAGATGGTAGAAGTTAAAGAATATATTTATTTCTGCTTAGTTATTACATGGGAAAAGTCACCAGCAAATTTAAAGGAACAAAAAGATCACATATCGCTGATCCTTTATGAAAGCAAATAGAAAGACAGAAATTGGCATCTCAGCCTCTTCTCTCCCTTTCTATCTTTGAGTATGAAAGTCTGCTGTCTGCACAGGACCACAGGGACTCTGGTTCAAGGTGGAAACAGGATACAGGTTTGCTCTCATATCATCTTAAATCGCCTCCTTGTTTTCCACACCAAAGTCCATAGGAATCTGCTCTTTGCTGGGATTCTGTGGTGTGGGTGGTGGTACTGGAGAATGGTGAGTGTGAGACTGTTCCTGAGGCATGGAAAGGAGATGGATCCCAAGACCAAGGTAAAAATAAGTTACAAAAGTAAAGAAGTGGAGCTGGAGTGTAGCTCTATGGGAAAGTGTTTACCTGGCATGCACAGGACTCTAGGTTAAATCCCTAGCACTATTAAAAAAAAAAAAGGAAAGAAATACAGATGAAAAGGAAAGCATAGAAGAATAGGAACTGAATATGCAAAGGGGGAAGGAACTGGTTATAAACTGATTTGTCGCCTCTCAAAATTCACATTTTGAAGTCCTAAGCCCTAGTACCTCAGACTGTGATCTTATCTGAAAATAAGGTCTAAAGAAATGATTGTGATAGAATGAGGTCATGTGGTGGGCCCTGAACCAATAGGAACAGTGTCCTTATAAGAAAAGGGAATTAGGACAGAGTTGCAGAAAAAAAATTATGTGAAGACACTGGAAGAAGCTGACCAGTCCACGAACTAAGGGGAGAGGCTTCCAAGAAAACTAACTGTACCCTGCAACATAGTGAAAAAGATATTTCTGTGTGTAAGCCATCCAGTTTGTGGTAGTTTGTAATGGCAGCCCTGGTAAAACAACACAGTGGTGGGGAGGGGGACCCAACATTCCAAGAATAAAAGAATAATGAGGAAAGTAGCAGACAGGTAGAACTCCACAGGAAAATAAGATGAAAATAAAAGCAAATTCTAGCTAAGCCTTGGCAACTTAGTAACTTAATGAGTTTCTGTCTCAAAATAAAAATGAAAAAAGGGCTATGGGTGTAGCTCATACCCAAGGCCTTGGGTTAAATATTCAGTACTGTAAAATATAAAATAAGTAAATGAGTAAATAATTAGTAAAAATAAGATGCAAGTAAGAAAAAACAGAAGGAAAATATGGAATATAGAATCAAAGAACATAGTGGCTTTTTTGTCGAATTTCTGTATGAAGAAGAAAATGAGACCCAGAAGAGTATTGAGCATGGAATGAAAGAATGCAGTGAGAGACAATAATATTAGGCTGTTTGTATAACTGAGGTAACATCTGAATGGTTAATTGACTATCTTTGCCTTTTGAAGCACTGATAGGGAGAAATCCTTGCAGTTTTTTCGAGGACACTTACATTATTTGAAAAAGTAAATATATGTGTGAAACAAGCTAAATTGTATATAAGAAGCAATTACAAATAAAAATGCCAGTGCAGAAAACACCATGGGATTCTTATTTTTGAAAGAACAGGTGTATCTGCAGGGTGAGCAGGTAATTAAGAATTCTGTTAATGATGATGTTAATCTGGCTCATTTTCTACTCTTGTTGACACTTTGCAAAATAGAAGCAGAGTTGATAGCTTCCTCAATAATATGTCACAGAAACTGTGGAAGAATGTCTGAAATGTGAGACTGCAAGTCAAGTGCTGAGAAGGGGTAAAAATGTGTTCCAGATTTCTTGCAGATGTTCTCAGGTCAAATTATGGTGTTGAAAAATTGTATACTATGCTCAGTGGAGCATCGAAGATGAAAGACAGTTCAGTGACTTTGTAATCTGGATTTTAAGAAAAAGTTTTAGAGCCGTTCTTATGTAGGGTGTAATTTACACATTTGGAACTGTCAGCGGAGGAGGTAATGACAAGAAAGCTAAAGCATGTGGCTTTTAAATAATTTCACATAAAATTTATATATAAAATGCTTAATAAAAGTTCTGATTCCTTGTAGTTTATGTCAACAGAGTTAGGACTAAATCTCCTACCTTCCTATATCATTTTTATCAACCATTGTATGTCCAAAACATGGAATGTTCAAGATATTTGACAAGTAAGGGTATAAAGTTTTAGTTAAATAAGAGAAATGAGTCATGGTATGTCAGGAACAAGTCTACGTAATTTTGGGGAATAATCATTTGATTAGGCCAGCTATGGGATTTCGAGACATTAACTCCATTTTGGCCTCCGGGCACAGTGAAGACCTCAGTGGTCCCTGTGATGCTGTGATGCTCCAGGGCAGGGCTACACCAGTTGAAAACATCCTGGGAGGAACAAAATCTTCATCTGCATAGTTCCTCATTGTTCTAGGATTTCCACTGCCCCCTGAGCCATTTGTTACATTTGTTTCTCCCAATGTACTGAATAAAGGCGTGGCAAGTTCCCAGGCTTTCATCTTTGCCTTTGCCACCCAGAGCAGTATTGATCAGGCCCAATGCTCAGCTTCCTCTCAAAGTTGCATTTTTTCTATTTTTCCTGTATAATAAGTTAATTCACCTTGTGCTGTCCTACCTCACAGGAGACTAGGACTTACTGCAGAAGTTCTAGTAACATCCTCTTTCCCTGTTCCCTACAAGGGTGATCTGTTGTACAGCAAGGGGATTAAAGTTAAGGATAATGTATGGTATATTGCAAAATTGCTAAAAGAGTAGATTTTAAGTGTTCTCACCACAAAGAAATGATAAATATGAGAGGTGCTAGATATGTTAATTAGCCTGATTTGTCTGTTCTGTGGTGTTTACATGTATCAGAACATCACACTGAACCATACATATATAAAGTCATTACTTGTCAAATAAAATAAAATAAAATTGTATTCAAAAAATTTTGGTATATACAAAAAAGAGAAAGAATTATAGAATTTCGGAGCATGAAATAGTAAGTCATAGTGTTCTTTATTTTCCATGACTGGAAAACTGAGATTCCAAGAATGTTAGTTTGAACACGGTTATTCTACTGGAGAAAGTGGTAGATCAGTACATAAATCTTGTGTGAGACCAAAGCGACTCCATTTTGCTAAAATCCACTATTCCCCTAGTCTCTATTGTCCTCACAAATTAATGGATAAAATGTGCTGGGACAAAAGACACAATCTGTAACGAAGCAAAGTTCCTAAGTTAATTACTCAACCACCTGTTTGCCGAGGAAATGAACATTCCGGGTCCACTATCTATAGAACAATCTGTCAATGTGCTGACCATCAGTATGAGACAGTCGACCACTAACCTTTGTCCCTCTTTTCCCCCCGTAAAACCTACATGTAACCGCCCCTCAAACCCCCGATGGGCCTAGTCAATCAGAAATGTACACTTCATGCTTGCAAAATGCCAACCAATCATGTAACTGCTAAGTAAAAAATCTCCAAACCTTGCTGTAACCACAATAAAAACCCCGCTAATTTGAAATTCGGGACTCTCAATCCTGATCCGCTGTGCCGGTGACGGTTGTGAGTCCCTACTCGAGTTTGAATAAACGACCCTCGTGCGTTTGCATTGGAATCGGCTCCTTGGTGGTCTTTGGGGACTTCGCGATCTGGGCACAACACTTGCAACTACCAATTTCCTAAACTGTTCGAATCTTTGAAAAAATTTTGTTATTATTAGGAAAAGGGATCTTTGAGTAGCCTATATCCCTATAAAAAGTGATATATAAAATTGGGATTTTTATAGTATATTCTAAAAGTGTTACAAAGCTGCCGCTGGGGCATATCATTCCTTCACTTATGGAACAAATATGTATTGAGCACTTACTCTGGGTCATAGGCCTTGGGGCTATAATAGTGAGAACAATAGGTAAAACTCTGTATTCATGGAATCCCTGCATTCTGGCCCTACATGAAAATAGATGAAATAGTGGTTTTGAGAACATCAAATGGAGACAAAGGTGAAACAGTAGGTTAAAATTAGCTGATCAGACTATGCTTTACATATAATGTGATGTTTTGCAGAGGATGAGAATAGAGAAGGGTGGGTGGCATGAAGACTGTTGCAGGGGGAGCATTCCAAACAAAAGGAACAGCTAATTTGTGGAGTCATGAAATGTTCCCAGATTTTCATCATTTTGAAACCTAAATAATTAAGATCAATTGTCAATACTTATCAAATTAAGAGAGGCATAGAGTCAATGACATTTGTTCTCTTTATCATCTAAGGTGAAAATATTCTTAGAAGCTCAATGTGGCCTTGAAAATACTGTAAGGTCTCGATATACCACCTGGTTTGGGAAAGTGGAGAGATAAAGAGGCTGGTTGTTTGAAGATGGTAAAGACAAACCTTTTTTGAATTGTCCATCTCTAGTTGTTTTCTTTCATGTCAGGTTTTATCTGTGGACGCAGTATAATTGTTTGGGCTAAAGAATCTAAATTGGAGTATTACTTTCTGACAAAAATATAATGAATTTATTCAATGTGTCACAGCCAGAAATACAACCCTTTGAACAATGTAGTATGTCTAGGTCACAGGATAATATGAAGTATACCAGTAAAGACATTTTAGGCTTGTGTAGCATAAATACAAACCTTAGCAAAGAGTGAAATGCCAGCAGGATTTTCTTTACTTAATAAGTAAGCCTAAGAATTGTTGTTTCCCAAACATTCAACTATTCTATTATGCTATCTCTTATACTAACTTGATATATGAAAAATAGGAAATCCAAGCAGAAATGTATTTGAAAATCTAAAACAAGAAGGGTCTCTCCTTGATATCATATAAGAAAAATTCCGAAATGCCCTGAATTTAATTGCAAAGGTCAGAAGATGGAGAAGAGGAGATAAGGAACAGTAACCAGTTAACAATGGTTGAGGATGAGGTGGACCCAACAAAAAGACTATCATGTTAAACCTAGACGAAATCATGGCTGACCACCAGGGCTACTATGCTACATATGATCTTTCCCAGCTGTGTACTCCAACCACTCCAGAAGCACCATGTACTCTCTGTAAAGACTGCCCCCTTATCCCAAAACTTTTGCTACTTTGTGATATTGGACCCCTTTTTTTCTATAGCCAATTTAAATCACAGAGTTCCTTCCCCAGAGTTCATTTTAAAAAGCTTTTAGCATACTCTGGTTTCTCTTCAGATCGTATAAATCTTTCACCTTTTTAAAAAGCTTTTAGCTCTGGTCCTGTGGACATTTTTCAACTACCACCTAGCCCTGGTGCTAACAGTTGTGAGAACTTCTCCTTGGACCTGGTTGTTTCTTTTCCTGTCTAACATCTGTCATGATTCAATAAACACTTTTCTTTCACAGATTTCTTGATTTTCAGTTTCCATGATTTAACATACATAATACCCTATTGCTTCCTATACATTAATGCATAATTCATTTTTCACATATCCACTTACTTATTAAATAGTATGTGAAGTAGAAAAGCAAGTGACCATTATTGTGATGGTTCATATGAATTTATTAGAGTATTCAGGCACCTTTGACAGGTTCCATATGGAATGGGGACAGATTTGAGATTAGGGCTGGAGCTAAAAGGGGTGACAGCGGGAACACACTATAACTGATGATTCCTAGAAATATTTTGGAGCACACTGGAGCAGTGATTTGACCAAACATTGTATTTTTAAGTAGGATTGGAAGTTAGGAACCACAGTGAGACCCTCCTCTCAAAACTGTTTTTCCTTGGGCCAGGGATTTAGCTCAGTGGTTTTGCTGCCAGCTGTACAAGTGCAAGGACCGGAGTTCGATCCCCGGAACAAAAAAACAAAACAAAACAAAAAAAACCCTGTTTTTCCTTGAGATAACTATGCAGCGACAGCTTTGCAAGCATTTCCTCATTTAGTTTAAGAAAGTACTTCAGTTTGCAAGCCAATCTGTAGGGGCATTACAGGGTAACAAGCTCTGAGATCAGATGCAGGGATTCAAGTCTTAATCCCATATTTAGTTTTTGGTTGACCTTGACCTTTCTATCCCTTTATCTGCCTCTGTTTCCACTTACTATTATTGTAAAATTATATTATATAGTATCTATGAAGTGCTCAGAAGTGTGTCTGGTACAATGGAAAGACTTGAGTATATTCAGTATCATTATTCTATTTTAGTGATTTCTGAAATAAAATATTGAAAATCATAAGTACAGATCTTATCTCCCAAATTCTGTTCTGATACACACCGCCAGGGCTTTGCACTCAGGCCCGAGCTTCAGCCCAGCCCCTCTTTACTGCAGATCCGTGGGGGGAGTCTTGTACCCTCTTTGAGCTTCTCTTTCCTCTTTTGTACACTGAAGCCTTTCTTGTGAGGCTGTGACAAAGTTTCTAAGATTAAATGCTAATGCTCATGAAGGAATGGAATTCCTCACATCTACCTTGTAAATAGCTGTGTCATATCAGATTTTTATTGCATATAGTTACTATTACCCAGAGTCAAGTCTTACCTCATGCCTCATATTAAGATCTGTCAAGCATATTTTTGAAGTAGACAACTTTGAAAGTATGATATTTTCAGGAACAAAACCTCTGAAACTCATGTAACTTGATGGTTTTATTTTAAAAGTAAATAAACAAACAAAACAAAACGAAAAACAGGCCCAAGTGTTTCTGATGGTCACATAGCTAATTAGTGGCAAGTCTGCAGCCACAGCTTTCCTACCAGCAGGAAAGAGCTGTTAAAAATTTCTTTCATGGCTAGATTCCTAAATGAGCCACCTAACATGGCTAAGGTTTATTGTAATTGCTCACAATTTAGTCAAAACAGTGAAGATTTTATACTTGCAATTGTAAATACTTTTATACTTTGTCTCTTCAGCTGCAGAGGCACATGTTTAAGAATATTAGATTTAGGATGAATATTTTTTGTTTTCAGGCAAATACCTTAGTGGTACATTCCCCTGTGTCCCCAGCTTGGTTGAAGTAGAGATGCAGTGCTTGGGAGGAGGTGGTTGCAAAGGGTGCATTTGAGAAAGAATGAAAGCACTTGGAAAAGGCTGTCCCGACCGGTGTCCATTTTCCCTGAGATAGGAGAAGAAAGTATCAGTGTGAAGATTTCATTTATGGTATAGCAAATACCATGGGATTTTTTTAAAAAATCTTTGAGTTAAATGCTATGCTGCTCCATTCCCAGAGCCAAGATGAAAGAAGGGGTTACAAATTGCAGTCTGGGGTATTTGCACTGAATGAATGGATCTTGACCCTGAAGTAAGTGAGGAGATATAGTAATATATTCAGTTCATCAGCTGGCTATATGATTTATATAGTACCTGTTTTTGTTTTTGTTTTTTTGTACCAGGGATCGAACTCAGGCGGTGGAACCACAGAGTTAAATCCCTGGCCCCAGTACCTGTTTATTTAAATAATAAGTCTATACCTAAATTGTTTAATTCAATAAATCCAGTGAAAGAAAAGAAAGAGGTAGCATTATTATCTTGATTTTTCTCACTCTTCCTCCTCCCCAGTGATCCAATTTTATTTTATTTTGAAATTTCTTACTCAGTAAACAATGCTATATTTTATTCAAAGTGAGTTTTGAATGATATCCAAAATCCTGGTGTGAAGGTCAGTTAATCTAAATTCTTGGATTTGCAGAGCTACCAGTCTTATAGGTGTTTTGAAGAACTGTACATTTGAATCAATGAATTCTTAAAGCAGAATGAATATTCACAGTACTAGTTTACTTTTCCCAGTGCTTTCAATATAGCAATGCAAAGATGAGCCAAATACACCACAAGATAGATTACCCACAAAAGCATGTGCTTATCGTATGTGCACCTAATTAAAATATATTGCAAACCTACTGTGTATCAAAAACCATTCAGTATATTTTATTACGTGACAGGTATGTTTACAAATGCATTTTCATCAAAAAAGAAAGGAAGAAAGAAGAAACATGAGGACATTAGTCAACTACTCAATTATTACAAAGTATGAAACAATGTAGAGTGTGAATTGGTTTTCTTCTGTTCTGCTTAAAGTTCAGAAAGAAAACTGGATGAAACTGTGAAAGAAATTACTCCTTGTATTCATATTTTATACATCTATTTTGGTCCAAATTCTTAGCTAGTGTAAGGGAAATTAATCTTCTCTTCAAATAAGTATATAGGGTAGATACCAGAAAATGCTTCTCATCAGAAAAATTTATCGAGCCATACAATCTTGGTTTGTGGAAAACATTAGAAGCCCAATTTCTAGAGTGTTTTAAAGAGAAAAATGGACAGGATGAAGGTAACTAACTCAGGCTGAAAGTTCACCCAGCTCTTTATTCTGTAAAGAGCCTAGTCCATTTGAAAGCTTAATAAATGTTGAATTATAAGTAACATTCTGACATTGCCTCTAGGGATGGACTTTCAGTCCTAATAAGGCTTTTCCAGCTCTAATTCTCTTGATTTGCTACTGTGTAGATAATAGTCATGAATTCAACAAGATCTATAAATGTATTTTGTAGTCTCAATATGTCAAAGATAAGAAATTGTTGAAAGTAGCATTATGATGGACATTATCGAGTATTTCTAAAATGTGGATCTAAGGACAATCTATAGAGTTTCATATAGAGTGGGCACCATATGAAATGCTACCCCGGATTAATTTTAAGGTGAGATTGATTGGGAAATAAGATGAAATGGAAATAAGAAAAATCATTATCTTCAAACATGAAAGCTGCTAGTGGATTTATGGTGGAACAAAAAGCAGAAAGGACCAGAACTAGAGAATTGGGTAAAAGTTCAGTATATATCAAATTGGTCATTTTGCACATTATTCCTGGAATAATCCTGCTTTAGACAATGTAGGAAAGAGCATAATATGTATAGATGGTGGTGAGATGTGAGGAGTATGGGGGGTGGGGTTCAGAGAAAATGAAGTAGAGGTGAGGTTAATGCATCTTTTGGATTAATGTGGTCACAATGTAACTGATGCAAAGAGAGAGTAGGTCATAAATTGCTTCGGGGGAATCAGAGGGCAATGGGGACCCAGGCAGGCTCTGAATAAATGGTTTCAGAGCATCTGCTGTGCAATATGGTTTGAACCTTTTGAAGCCCCATTGCATAACTCACTTGTCACTTGGCTTGAGAAAGAGATGACAGATTTGCCAGGAACATTCAGACAGGCTTTATCCTTTCAGGGAAGGGCACAAGCCAGCTGTTCTTGTTGTATCGATATTTTTAACAAATGCATTGATCTAACTATTCTGAATATACCTGGGAATTTAATATTTTACAGATTATTATTTAATATTTTATATATAATATGTTGAGGAAAAATACTGCCCTACCACCGAGTCACAAGATGAACCTGGCAGATGGATTTACTTGAGTAGCACAGTCATTTTACAGATTAGCAAACACCTTGTTTTATGTCCTGTGATATGCTTCATTATCTTTTCTCTGAGTTGCTCTTCACTTTATGGAATGAATTCAGAAATTTGACCTTTTCAAACTGTGAGGAAAGAATAAGATTGCTAAGGCACCAATTGTGAGAAAATTCCAGCATTTAAAGATTTAAAGAAGCAGAAGTTGCTCCTTGAGCTCCTTCCCTTTAATCATTAATCATATAGCCCCCCCCCCAACTGTCTCTCTCTTTCTCTGAAGCACACATGGCAACATCTCTACAAATAAGCCATTTATGTTTAAAGTTACCCAGAGTTCCCTGGATTATTGCTTTAGCACTCATCTCTGCCTCTTGTGGGCCTCTCCACTTTCCAGTCAGTTGAGTAGATTTTCTCAAAGCTATATGGAATGACACTACTACAATTTTGTTACATGCCTGGGGGCTACTTATTGGCTTTCACCACCCCAGCCTGGTGGTTGGTGGTCGGGCCTCACTCTGTTGGCCATTTCTTCCCTGTAACCCTTCACCCTGTAACCCTACATGTGCTTCATGGCTCCACTAGCATGCCACATTTTCCCTTGATGATTCTGGCCCACAATGGCTGCTTTCTTTGTCCTACAGCCCTAAAGTTCTCCTATCTCTCTTCTCAGTTGGATCAAATCCTACCTAGTTGCTCTTCATGGTTGAGTGCAATGGTTACCTCTTCTTGGTGTCTTCTGAAAAGCAGCGTTAATGATTCCATTCCATATGCAATCATAGTATTCCACTTCATTTCTAACTTTTGTGCTTAGCATTCAGTACAGCAATTTCTTGCTATTGTTGTTAGTGATGGTTTTTCTTTGTGTGTTGTAAACTCACTAAATCAAGACAGATAGTTTACTCATTTCTGAATCCCTAGGGCCCAGCAAAGCCCTTACTCAAGAGAGGTATTGTTTGAGAATTTATTGATTGAGCCCAGCTCCACCAAAGACTTGACACTTGTATTTGGAAGTCTCTCTAGGTTTTTAGGTTTTCTTTACTACTGTATGTTCTCCCCATATCAGAATCCCAGATATCCAGCTAGACAAATGTAGTTGGCTTCATATCTATGTGTACAATTCTAGAGATACTTAAATTCCACATATACTGACTTTCATAACTTATATGACTCTTCCTTCAAATCCTGGGAAATAATTCCATTAACACCGGAACCAAACTTCTCACTGCTTAGCTCTTTTCTTTCTTTTCTTTTCTCTTTCTTTTTATACATCTCAAATCCCAACTGTCTTGAGTCCTTAATCTAAGACACTTTCTCCTTTGTTCTTTGGAGAACTTTCACTTGTTTATTCACTGGGATTTCTTCACTGAATGCTCAGCAAATTCCTAAGTGCTAGTGTTATCACAGGTTTCTATGCGCTTTACATTTAGAGTCTAGATGGGAGATAGGAAAAGTAAATTAATGTCAGTGATACAATGTAATAAATGGTCATATCCACCTAGAGGGTCAGGCTCGAGAGAGCACCAGGTGCCAGTCTCACTGAAGGACTAGAGGACAGAAGCAGGCACCTTGGGCAGGTGTACCTTGTCATTCATAGGGAGACTCAGGCTACCACTAGCTACTGGCTCTATGAATTTTTCAGCGTGTTCCAAGGCTGGGTCTACCCTCTCTGTGAGGGCCAGTCTTAGGTTTGGGGTGCGGTTTAGATTTCTCTGTCTGCCACTCAAGATGTAGGCAATGAGCCAGGTTGGCAAGCAAGTCACTTCCAGGTTCAGGTGAGCAGCAGTCCCCAGTCTCTCCACCTCTGGCTGGAGGAGTGGGGGGACTGAGAGGAGCCCCTGCCTATGGCCTGCGCATTCACGGTCTCTGGGTTGTTGTACTGCAGTAGGTTTGGCTATGGAAAATGTCATGTTTAGCATCATTGGAGCCCACTCACCCAGTCTCATTGTTTTACCCCTGCCCCTCTCCTGAGTCCCCACCCTTCAATTTCTCTTGTTTTTGAGAACAGTACCATCCATTCATCTATTGTGGAGTAAACCTGTGACTCAGTATTACCATTCTGCAATGTATTTGTGTGCTATTTTGAAGAATTAAGAGACTTTTTTGAAATTAAAACAAAAGAAAGTAAAAGCCGGAGTGAGCAGTATGGATCTGTAACCCAAGCACAGACGGAGGTTAAGGTAGAGGATTGCAAGTCTGAGTCCCAGGTGGGCAGCTAAGAGATGTGGTGAGGCCTTTGCTCAAAATAAGAAATAAAAAAGGGGCTAAAGATGTTGCTGAGCAAACAGCCTGGTTCCATCCCCAGTACCAGGGATGGGGAGGACAAGAGTAAGAATGGCTGTGGAGCATGTGGATGGGTGAGTTTTTCTTCACTTGGGGAATCAGCAAACACTTTCTGCGGGAAGCAAAGTACACACTGAAGTCTGAAGACTAAGATATTGATAAGCTAGATAAAGAACTGAGAGATCACAGCCAAACGGGAGTAATACTATACACTGTCTTATATGTCACTAAAGTAGTTTGGATTTCCTAAAGAAAAGTGAGAAACATCTACCAGGTGTTAAATGTTGTACCTAATTAAACTTTGAGTTTAGAAACACTGATTTGCCTGAAATATGGAGAATAGGTCGGGGAAGGCACACATAATGCTGGAAGACCAGCTAGGAGCTCAAGGCTGCCATTTAAATGGTACATGAAGGTGGCTGAAATGAAGAAGTGGAAGAAAGGAAGAAGGAAAGTAAAAAGAAACAAGAAGTCAAAATGATTCTCCTATGTCTGACTAAACACAGAGGAGGAAATAGATGGGAAAGTAGCTGAGGACTTTGGAGTCAAGGACAATGCCCAGGTTTCCATTTGGTTAATGATGCAGCTTGTAACGATGATTGCTATGTTAACTAAAGATATAAGACAAAGTTATGGAGAAGATGATGAAACAGAGTTTCGATATTTTGAGATGAAGTGTCTTTGGGCTATACCAAAGAGCATTTGTGAGTCTACATCCCAGAGTTCGGAGAAAATTTTAAGAGTCATGAGCCCTTGGGCATAATTGAGATCCTGGGAGTGAATGAGTTTAACAAAGAAGACAGAACATTAATCAGACAAGGAAACCTCGGACAGACTCTGGGAGTCAAACACATCCTGAAGGAAGACAGATGAGTGGTGGGAAGACAACCAGAAGCATCTGAGCTCCTCGAATCTAAACAATCAGCATGGTTTCAAAAAGAAGAGAATAGCCATCAGCTTCAAATGCCACAGAGATGTGGACTGAGAGGAGGATGGAGATGCATATTTCATTGGGTCACAAGGAGGAATTTGGTTTTGGAGGGCAATACAGAGAGAAGTCAGGTAAAAGTGGGTTCCTTGTGAATGGGAGGATTGGAAGTGAAGGAAGTAATAGGATGTTTTTGACAAGTTGAGTCCTGAAGAAAAAGGAAGTGAGTGTTGTTTTTCTAAAGTGTTCTGCTTCCCTCCCTCCTCCCAGTTCTGACCACCTTTACTGTTTCCCCTGAACATCCTGAACATTTTTGTAACTACTAGAGTCACTGATTTTCAAAGCCATAATCATTTCCCTTCTAGAGGGATTGGAGTTTTCACACAAGGCCCCAAAGGCACCATTTCAAATATGTTCAAACATCTTTTTAGTAATACAACTGTTTTTTAAAAAATCTCATGAATAATTCTAATGCATTAAAAATAGATTAATTCTGAGCTGCTCTGATTTAAATAAATATGGAGGGCCTGGAGCTCCGATTCAGGTCCCCTACCTGATTTTCCAAGGTAACCCTCTTAAGAACTTGTGAAGAGTCCTGTGGGTCCTTGGACTGCATGTCTAAAATCACCCATTAATTCACAGGCTGTTTGGACTGGAAAACACTGACCATCCACCTACTGATTCTGAGGTCTCCCCTCACAGACTTCTGGGTAGTTATCAAGAAAGCCACTTGCTGTTGGCATATGTCCTGGGATAGAGTCAAATAATAGACTTTTAAGATAATGGAGATCCTAGTGAAGGTCAAATTCAGCAGAACATCACTTAAATGGCACCCTGATCTCAAAAATAGCATCTTGGTAAACAGCGCCTTTTTATACAAGATTGTTCTCCTGTTCTCTGTGTGGCTGTTTCTCTGCATGGTCTGGGAGGGCTGGGTCAGGGGATGGGAGGGTGGTGAGGGCAAGGACATCCTGGGCTTTTCTGTGGACTGTGTGGTGCATCGCCCTCCAGTTTCTCTGAGAATGCTGAAGCATGTCAGCAAGCTGAATCTGAATAAAGTCCGTGTTTTGACAAAGTATAAGCTACACAGGATCTTATAGAAATGACAAGAACATAAATAATAGAAAATAACAGACATTTGTGCAGCACAGAGTGCATGAAAGAGCTGCCCAAAGTGAATGGAGCTGAGTGTCTGGGTCTTTTTTCTGTCTGTAACTGCTGGCTAGCAGCAGAAAAAATCAATCTGCTGGGTGAATGAATTGGGCCCAAATAAGTAGAGGAGAGGAAACCCCTTGTACTGGAATAATAGTACATGAAATGTGCTTAAATGGTCTATACCCTCCTTGGCAAGCACAGAAAAGCCCAGGAGGAGGAAAAGAAAATAAATTTAAAAACTCCCCAGAAACTTTACAATACAGGTGTCATCATCTGGTAGGTGAGAAAACTGAGGTGCAAGGCATTCAGGTGACTTGTCTCAGGTGTCAGAGCGGGACAGGGAGACATTAGGATTTTTTTCTCATGTCATTTCCAAGATGTTGTTATTACAACAGTAAGTTTAGAAAATACTCTGCTTCAAGAATGTGGCTAAGAAGACCTTCTCATGAGGAGAAAACAGGGCTGACTTTCCTTTTATTTACTGTACACAGTAAGTCACACAAATAGTACTGTCGATAGTTTCTTCATATTTATTGATTGAAACTTGGCTCATCTTAAGGTTTCATTTTCATAACATGTTAGCTAGTGAGCAGGGAGACCAGGGTGCAGGCCACAAGGTACAATCTGAGATGCTAACTAGAAGGACGACTTCATCTTAGCCAGCTCCAAGCTAAGCATTCCAATCTCACTGCCTGTCAATCCTAAGAGCTTTATTTTATAAAAATTTTCATTTTTCAGCTTTTTGTCTTTTAAAACTGCAAAAGTTGCTTGGTGAGTCCAGTTAATCAATCCTTTGTTCAAACTTTATACAATCTTTTATGAAGCATTGAACTGGAAGTGTCCAATACTAAAACTATGCCTTCTTTTGTGTAGTGGTGGCAGATTGTGGGGGGAGGGGTTGAAAGGGAGTTCCCTAGCTATCAATTTTTAAACATCTAAAGTTCACAAGTGAGTAATCCTTTAAAACACGTAGTCCAATTATCACAACAAATCTTGAAGTAGCTCCTTCTTTATTCATGTATATTCTCTCAAAGTACTTTTTGATAGGCATGAATACTTGCAAAGATTTCTTTTTACTTTCAGTGCTGGGGATCAAACCCCAAAATTTACCATGGTAGTAAGACTAGGTGCTTTATTTTTAAATTTTATTTTATTTTATTTATTTATTTTTTGTACTGAGATTGAACTTGGGTCCTTAACCTTTCGAGGCAGGTGGCAGAACCACTGAGCTAAATCCTCGGCCCAAAATACTATTATCTGAATCACTTCTTCTTCTTTTTTTTTTTTTTGGTACCAGGGATTGAACTCAGGACCTTGCTATTGCAAGGCAGGTGGCGGGACCACTGAGCTAAATCCCCAGCCTAAGACTAGGTGTTTTAAAGACAGGCAACCACCCTACTACTGGGCCACATCCACAGCCCTCAATTATTATTTTAACCAGATTTTATCTTAGTAAGAATGTTGGAAATTGGCTCCAAATGAACTAAAGAGAATGCCCAGGAACAGAATGACTAGGAATGCTTCTGGTCCCCTTCCTACCTCAGGGAAAAGTAGTATTCCCCTCTGTTACCTTAAGCACTGTTCAAGGTGCTGACAGACTTTGCTTGAACAGCCATGAATGTTAAAGAAAACACCCCAGGAGTAGCTCTAATGGGCACACATTTCACATGAATTTTCTAGTCTAAATTGCAATGTAATTTTGGCAATATATTCTGTTTAGTATCTTACCTGAGTTGGGATTAGAATTGCTACCCAACCAAGCAGGCTTTCCTTTCCTTTTAAACCAAGTGATTCTCAACCAGTCCCATGGTAATGGAGACATTTTTAATGGTCACAACTGGAAGTGTAATGGAAGGGCAAGAGCATTATGGGCATGTTGTGGGAAGAGGACAGATACTGCAAATATTCTGAAATGCACAAGACAGACCTCTGTTACAAAAAGTTATCCAGCCCAAAATGTCAGTCATGCCAAGATTGATAAAACTTGCTTTTAATAAATAAAATGGGACAGTACTGCTGTCCTTTTTCTGCTTTGGTAAGTTTGGAAAATTTCTAAAGAAAGGAACATTGTTAAGAGTTTGAACATCAAGTCAGACAGAAATAGATTGTACTCCATCTGGTGACATAGTAATAAATAGGATCAGTTTCTCCTACTCTACTCTCACAACATAAATCATTTCAGTGCCCCTAAATGTATGGGAATTGGTCCCCACCAGCAAGCAAGCAATTTATTCTGAAGCAGTCAGCAGGTGTCTGTCCTCAACACAGTTCTGTTATCTGGAGATACCATCAGATCTCACAGATTGAGGGCTTAGCCCCCAAAATTGCTACCCTCCACACCCTAGAGGCCAACTACAAGCAAACCTGTTTGTTTTCAGTTTGGTTCCTTCTTACAAATAGGTTATAAATCAGGGTCCCTTCAATACCCCCATCAGATGTAATTAATTTTCTAGGGAGATTCAGAACTCATGGAGTTGAGATAACTTATCTTTTCTGATTTATTATAGAGGTTATTACAAGGAATGTCCATGAACTTCAGATCAGTGGTGGACAAGGCAAACTGTGTAGAAGGGGCTGGGGCTTCCATGTCCTCTCTTCACATGAAGATTGCACCATCCCCCAGGAACTTCCTGAAGCTCTTACAGTGCTGATCGTTTAGGGTTTTATGGGAGCTTCATTGTAGAGGAATTATTCATTGAGTCATTAGTCAGTTTTCAGAGCCTCTCCCCTCCTTGCAGTTTGGGCAGTGGGTCTGCAAGTCCCAACCTCTTCCTGCCTTGGTCCTTCTGGTCAACAGCCCCCATCCTGAAGCTACCTAGGGTAGCCTGCCATGGGTACTTATTGGCATACAAAGAGATGTTAATCATTTTGAAGTTTCCAAGGATTTTAGGAGTTAGAATCAAGAAACAGGAAGAAGGAAGCAGAGAAAAATACATATATTTCAAATGTCACATCCTGATCTGCCACTTCTAATGTCTGTGATTTTACATAAGTTACATAACCCTTCTACAACCTCGTTTTCTTAGCTGTAAAATTAAGAATCATGTTATAGGCAGCTAAGTCAGGTAGAAATAAATATATAGTCATAGAGGGACTGGGCTCTTAAAGAAGTCAGAAGAAAAAATGAAGAGATCAGAATTGTGGCTGAGGTGCATCTGAAGAAGGCCAGGCCTCAAGACAGAGATGCATTATAGGCCTGCATGCCTCCCTAAGTGATAAGTAGTAGCTTGAGATTATAATGTAGTTAGTACCACCTAGATCTGTGGTGGTAAACCTTTTAGAACTTTCAATGGTACGAACAGCCAGCTATAGCATGTGTGCCATAGGTTCACCACCCATGACCTAGACCAGTAAGTCCAGATAGTCATCAGATGCCCAGGTGGGTGACCAAAACTTGTAGACCAATCCCTTCACAAAAATGTCTTTGTTCTTTCCATGTATCCTTGCTATGTGACTTGTTTCCCTATTAGACCAATATTAGCTAAGCAGCTATACTTGTAATCCTATTGGTAGATTGCAGTTCGACCCATGTTGTACCCACATTGTGACTTTGCTGTATAAATTTTCTCTGACAAAAGGCCTCAGTGGCAAACCACTCGAGACCTCTCCTGTCTCTTGGGAGCTATCTCTCCATAAATTTTTCCCACTCTTAACCACCATTGTTCCTTCAAATTCACTCTTTGATTTCAGGGGACACAAACCTGGCACATCTGACATGTAGCAGGTTGGGAGTTCTATTTCTCCTGTATCAACAGTATTACTTTAGCAGGATGCAATGAAGAATGATAAAATTCATAAAAATGCTTGGCAGAGAACCTAGCAAATACCAGCATATGGGCTGAGCATGGTGGCACATGCCCATAATCTCAGCACTCAGGAGGCTGATGCAGGAGGATTGCCATGAGTTAGAGGCCAACTTGGCCTCTATAATGGGTTCAAGTGCTGGATCCATAAACCAAAGGACAACGCTCAACCCATTTTCTAGAACTTACTATTTCTTATCTCATTGTTGCTTCCTTGATCCCTTTCTGTTGCAAAAGGGGGATGTGAAGGATGAGAGTAGGTCTTGCAGCAAGAGGAGTCACTAACATTCATGCCTTCGTGCAGCCCACCTGCTGGACATGGAGCAGGAGGAAAGAAATTGAGGGTGAGTGGACTGGGGGTGAGGGTGACTAAGAAAGACTTCAAAGCCTCAAGGGACAGATTTAGAGGGTGAGGACGAAACCATGGATAAAGGAGCTTGCTATAAAATGGGAAATGATAGAGTGTCAGGGGAGCAAGCCCAAGTTCAGAGAGCTCTATTGCAGTTGCAGAGGGAAAAGGCTACTTCTGGTTAGGAAAAATTATAAGTGATGATGTTTGATCTGGATTTGAAAAAAGGAAAGACTGGACCTAGCAGAGCTGGCAGGAACATAGCAAAAGGAAATGAGTTTTCAGGCAGCAGAATTTGTCTGACTTGGTGACTGACAGAAATGAAGTTGGTGAGCAGACAGAACTGGGGATGATGCAGGTACACAGTTTGATGGTTATTACTACAGGTTGTAGCATCAAATGGCATGGATCTGTATCAGGTCCGGCAAGTTACCAAACATCAGTGTGCTTCCCTTTAAACTGAGAGTGGTAAAAACAGTGCCACTTCTTATGGTTGTTGTAGGACATAATCCAAGAAAAATACTTAGGCCAGTGCTTGGCACATGAAGGAGATCCAGAAATGTTACAATCTTAATCCCTCCTCCTCTTCCTTCTTTCTATTGTTATTTATCACCTTAACAACACAATCATTAGCAACATCATCATCGTTAATATGAAATGATTCTGGCTCAAATTGGCCAGGTGGTGGTGTTATTCTGTAAGTAAATTAATGTAGTAAGAGGCACAGGAGAGAAGCATTGTCACACCTTTCCAATATAATCTGATCATTTGCCTGTTCAAATAATTTTATCAGATAGCTGTAGTGCAGCTATCATTTAGTTCCTTGCTTGTACTATATAGACAAAAATCAGCAAAGCAGACAGAATTTACTTCATATGCACTTTTGTCTTTAATGAGTTCAGTTAAACATTCTTCTCCAAGGGATAAATAAAGGTAAGGAAAATAAGAAGGCAAAGAGAAACAAGAAAAAAGGAAAATTCAAGGAGTGGAGCTTAAAGAATCCACTCAGTGAGCATGTGCCTCAAGACTGAGTTAAGAATTGAGTGTTTAGCTATACACAGTAGCATTTGGTGTTTAGAGGAACCATTTAGACAACATATTCCCAAGTACAAATGAACTCCATCTGTGCAAACGAAGACAGAGCTGTCTCATTCAATGCTGGTGCACTGCAATGGTATAGGTAATGTTCAATATGTACTATTTTTGTTTTATGAGCTGACATTAGAAATCAACCTCTCTATTAAATGTTATTTTTTATACTAACTGTAGTTTAACCTTAGAAATTGTGTGGTATCCTAAGGGTTTTGCTTAAAGGCTTCCTTTACAAAATGAGGTTTGATACATAGCACTTGTGTTCATTTTGTTGTTTGATGATATGAATGATGATGTCTGCAGCAAAATAATCAAATCTGTTTTTGAAAGAAGTTTGGGGAAGGGGAGTTCATAGTAAACAAATGAACTTTATTTGGGGGGACTTCAGATGAGAAAGATAATTACCCATCATTCATTGTAAATAAAGTAATATATATATATATATATATATATATATATATATATATATATATGTTTTGTTTTGTTTTTTCCCTCTCAGTGATGTTTCCTAGAGTCAGGTAAGCCTGGATCCAATTCTGGCCCTACCCATTTCTATCTGTAGAAGTTCAAAGGATTATGTATTATGACAACTCAAAGAGTTAAATGACACAATATGGGAATATACCATGTCTGACAAATGCAAAATTTTCAGCAAGCACTAACCACTGCTGTGGTGACATGTCTTGGTTTCCTTCCATGAGTGGAAAGGCACATTTCGCAGCCCATGGGGTGGCTCTGCTGAATTATGCTGGAGCTATGCAGACAGACCTGTGCTTGCTTTGTTCAATTCATTTTTGAGAAATTAAAGCTGCCCGATATATGTCATCCTTTCCAATCCTTTCCCCAATAACTTAAACTTGGTCTCTTGGATGCTTTCTGCCATCACATGATAGAGGAGAGAGTTTTCAACTACACAGTTAGTCTTGGGTGCCAGCTGGCTGAGAGATCATTCAAGCTGAAACGGGCAATTTGGGGACAGAGCTGCCTGGTTTGGTTGTGCCCACTGATCAAAGGCATTGTATAACTGCCAAATTCTTTCTCGTACCCTATGCTCTCTAACTGTGGCCCGGCTCAGTAGGATTTTGATTTCCTGGCATAAAGAAGGGGGCCAGCACATGCATAGCACTGAGGTGCACACAGCAGAAATGAAGGGGCCACCTCTTCAGGAAGGCTTTTTGTACTGCTCAGACTGTGCTGCCATCCACTTTATCATAAACAGCAAGAAGTAATTTTGTTTACTTTTTTTAAATTAAAGAAAAATAAAAACACGTGACTCAAAAGCATTTCAGATGTTCTTTAGATTAAGAGCTTGTGTTAATTTCTTGAATAGCAAACAGCATTTATTCTTTGTGGATGATTTTTTTCTCACCAAGCTTGGAGAGATTGTATTAATTCTAAACCAAGTGATTAATTAAACTGACTCTGGGAGTCCTCCTTTCTTTCCTTCAGCTTTGGAAGTAATTAATCATGGCTATTCTTGGCTTTTAATAGCATTAAAGTTGTGCTTTACTATATTATTTTGGTTGTCTGTTTGAGACTCAATCATGTCAGCATACAATAATGCACAGAATAGTTTCAGAAATGTAAATTAACCTTGATTTGCCCCTTCTCTGAAATGAGCTCTCAGAGTCTTTCACGAAAACATTTCCTGTCATTGAATGTGACATGATCCATTAAGGCCAGGTTTCCAGAACTCTTCACAAGGCTTTCAATCGGTGACCAGATATTTGGGCTGTGAGAAGCATGTCCTTGAACAATAGTGGACAATTTCCCTATTTAAATAGGATTTAAGAGGTTCAGACCCAAGGGCATGAACATTAAGTTGGTAATATCATAAAGGCCTTACCTTCACTAATATAATTTATGTTGGTAACTATCATATTTTAAACTCTCTTTCAAAAGGATTACATTTCTGATTTTCAATGGTAATTTTTCCATTCTTAACTTCTCTGAAATTTTTATGAATATCTGGAGAGGGGAAACAAAAATATTGTTGTACAGGGTGCATGGGCACACATACCCCCAAACAAAATCAGTTTTTGAACCCTGTGGTGACAAAAAGAGAAGCATGATTGGTTGCAGGTGTTGATACAAGCAATGAAGAGAGCAACTTTCATTCTTAAAATTCTACAAGGCAGGACCTTGTCCCTCCTCCTCCTTTTGAACAAGAGATCCATGATCTACATGAACATAAGTTTCCACCATTTATTTTTCTCATAATAAAAAGACAGGAAGTGAAAGAAGCTGTTTGCAGAGCACTGAGTTTTGAGAGTTACGATTCCCAGAGATAAACAGTGGTGGCAGTAGAGACAGGAGGAGCCCTGGGGCCCGATGGGGACTATAGTTGCCTGTGTATTTATTTCATCTCTTCCACAGGTTGAAGAAGAGGAGTGAAGAGAAGACAAGGCTCAACTCAATCCAGTATTTTAGGATCACAAGGAGTAATCTAGTAGCCAGGCCCTTTAACTTATCCTGTAGCTGGATGCCTGCAAAAGGAATGTCACTCATTAAGGGTACATGGAGGGTACATCTGGCAGCTGCATTGTTTACTGTACCCAGGTGTTAACTGCATACTAAGAAATTAACTCCATGCTTAAACTGTGCTTTCTTGTATTAATGAGAAACACTGAATTTACCCCTTGGTATGCTTCAAAGGAACAAGGTCTTTCTCTCAGTTTGTAAGTAGATTTGTCCTTCTACTGTTTGGGTCTGGAGTGTCTCACAAAACCCATGTGCTGAAGGCTTAGTCCTTAGCTTGGACTATTGTGAGGTAGTGAAACTTTTAGGAGGTGAGATCTAGTGGGAGGTTTAAGGTCACAGGACAATATAAAAAAACTTCAGTCTGATATATAGCAAGCCTCTCTCCCAGCCTTTGTCTCCTTCTATATCTCCCCATTTCTTATTCTCCACAATGTTTTCCAATCCCCATAGGAAAACACCAGATTTTCTGTCTCTATTTTTCAATTATTTTCATCCTAGTTGAGAAGCTAGCAACTAATAATGATCTTAATATAATCTCAATTGCAAGATGCAAATAATAATAGGGCTATAGTTAGAATAGTTTAGAGTACTGAATGTGATAATGTGTGAAAAACATTAAGCGCGGTGCCCATTCATAAAAATACCTCACAAAGAAAAAACATGACTCCAACTTAATTTTGGACCAGGTTACAAATATTGGCAAGCCATCCAAAGTGTGGTCTGTATTCAACAAGAAACAGAAAACCCTGGACCCAAGTGCAACTTATTAACAGGGGCACAAGTGCATCCAACAGGCCTTGATCACCTTGAGCATAGCTTGCAGGTACTTTATTGCATTTCACTATATCCTTTTTGTTCAAATATATGAATCCCCTCCCTCTCATTAAAGGACACTGGGCTTCTCTTTCCTTCAGATACCAAAGGAGGAACTAACTCACATGGTCCGCAGAACATACAAAGTGACCACTAAAAACAAAGAATTAATTCTCTAGCAGCCTGTATTGGTGCCTAGGCTGAGCAGAACCTTCCTTGACCTTCATGTGACTATGTACCTGGAGAATTTCTCTTTCTGCTTCTGTAGCAAATTGCTGTTTTGATATGAGAAGGTGTAAACCTTATCTTATTGTAATGCTGCTGAAATTATCTGGCAACACTGGCTGAACTACCTTGAGTATAGCCCTATCTTGCTTGGTAACGTCACTGGCTCTGACAGATAAGGCCAAATGCTATTTCTCATTTTTCTCAAGTCTAAATCAGGTTTTTCTAATCAGTGACCAATCTTTTTTTAAAAAAAATTAAATTATAACTGTATTATCAAACACACACATATACAAAAATTAAAATTATTCAAAGAAAAACAGTGCAAGGGGAAAAAAACTATAATAATATTCAAATATAGTAGAACTCAACCAAATAAAAACTGAAAAATACTTAAACATTTTTCCATATAATTAAAAAAAAATCTCAAGCATTAACAAGATGTCAGAGGATGTGATTTGTTTTAGAAAGATTTTCAAAACTAATATTGAACAAATAGTGGTCTGGAAAAGAATTCTAATTAGCTAGTAGACTCCTCATAGGCCAAATTTTTTTAAATTTAAATTTCAATACTGTCATGTGACATGTGATGGAACTATAATCTGAGAAATATGTTATTAGGCAATTTCATCTGTGTGTATCGCAAAGTACCATACAGAATGCCAACTTGTAAGTGCAAACTGAAAAGGTATATGTCAATCATCTCTGATGGCCCCTTGATATTATCCAAATATGCAGTTAAACACGAGACACATGAGGCTACAACTGCCATAGCAGCACACTGTTTTACAGTAAACTCTTTTATATAAGTAGGATTATGCTCTAAAGGATGAAAAGCACAGCATGTTAAGATAAGCACCTAAAACAGTAAGTCATTTATCACACCATTGAGTACTGTGTACTGTACATAGTTGTATGTCCTTCTGCTAGAAACATACCCTTCTCTCCTTTGATCTCAGTGACTCTTCCTTCCCAACCCACTGATGAGCTCCAGCCTAGTCTCTACCTACATCTCTTCCTATAGTTTTAAACACAATCTAATTTTTTTCAGTTCTTTATATATTCTAGATAGGAGTCCTTTTTCTAAAGCACAGCTGCTGAAACTTTTTTTTCCACATTGTAGTTTGTCTCTTAGCTCTGTTGGTGGTTTCTCTTGCAGTTAAGAAGCTTTTTAATAAGATGAGATCCCAGTTGTTGATTCTTTCTGCTAGTTCCCATGCTTTACGAGGTTTTGTTCATAGTCTTTTCCTATACCAATGCCTTCAAGAGTTCTACCTAACTTATCTTCCAGCAAGTTTAGTTTTTCTGTCTTAATATTTAGATCTTTAATACACTTAGATCTTAGTTTAGTGCATGGTGATAAATATGGGTCTAGTTTAATCTTTGGCAGTTTCAAATCCAGTTTTACCACACCATTTATTAAATAGTCTATCTTTCCTCTAATGAGGGTGGTTGGCTCCTTTGTCAAAGATGAGGTGGCTGAGTATGTCTGGAGTTGTTTCTGCATCTTCTAATCTATTCCACTGATCCTCAGGTCTGTTCTTTGCCAGTACCATGCTGTTTTTATCACAGTAGTTTTGTAGTATAGTTTCAAGTTAGGGATTGTGATACCCCCAGGCATGTCTCTGTTGCCTAGAATTGCTTTTGCTATTCTAGGTCTCTTCTGGTTCCAAATGAATTGTTGGATTGTTTTCTCTCACCCTGTGAAGTATATTGTTGGAATTTCAATCGGCATTGCATTAAGTCTATATAGGAGTTTTGGAAGTATGGCCATTTTCACTATGTTGGCTCTTCCTACCCAGGAACAAAGGATATCTTTCCATTTTCTTATAGCATCCTCAAGATCCTTTTTCCTATCTATGGGATACAATGAAAGCAGTTCTATGTGGGAAATTCATAGCAGTCAATGCCCATATTAGGAAAACAGAGAGAACTCAGATAAATAACCTAATGCAGTACCTCAAGCTCCTAGAAAAAGTAGACCATAACAAACCCAAAGCTCATACAAGAGAGGAAATTATAAAGATCAGAGCAGAAATCAATGCAACGGAGACTAAGAGAACAATACAAAAACATAAATGAATCAAACAGTTGGTTTTTTGAAAATATAAATAAAATTGATAAACCCTTAGCCAAACTTATCAAAAAAAGGAAAGAAAAGGTGCAAACCCATGCAATTAAGAATGAAAAATGTGAAGTCACAACATACCCAGCAGAAATCCAGAGCATCATCAATACCTACTTCGAGAACCTGTACTGTAATAAAATGGAAAACACAGAAGAAATGGACAGATTCCTAGATACATATGAATTGCCAAAGTTAAATGAAGAAGATAGAGAAATTCTAAACACCCCAATTACAGTGAGTGAAATTGAAAATGTAATAAAAAATTTACCAACAAAGAAAAGCCCAGGTCCTGATGGCTTCACTGCTGAATTCTACAAGACATTTAAAGAACTATCACCATTACTCTTTAAACTCATCAAGGAAATTGAAAGGGAACCAAGGCTTCCAAATTAATTCCTGGAAGCAAGTATTACTTTGATTCCAAAACCATGGAAAGAAACAACCTAAAAAGAGAACTACAGGCCAATCTCCCTAATGAATATTGATGCAAAAACCCTCAACAAGATACTGGTAAAAAGAATACAAAGGGTTATCAAGAAGATCATACACCCTGATCAAGTTGGATTTATCTCAGGGATGCAAAGATGGCTCAACATTCATAGTTCAATAAATATAATACACTATATTAGCAGAGTCAAGGACAAATCCATGTGATCATCTCAATAGATGCAGAAAAGGCATTCAACCAAATCCAACACCCATTCATGATAAAAACCCTAAAGAAAATTGGAATAGAAGGTCTTTATCTCAACCTGATTAAGGCTAGCTATGAAAAACCAACAGCCAACATCATACTAAATGGTCAAAAACTGAAAACTTTCACTCTAACATCAGGAAGAAGACACAGATGTCCACTGTCACCACTCCTGTTCAATATAGTTCTGGAAATATTAGCCACAGCAATTAGGAAAGAGAAAGAAAAAAAAGGAAAAAAGATAGAAAAGGGAAAAGTTAAACTGTCATTATTTGTTGATGATATGACACTTTACATAGAAGACCCAAAAATCTCAGCCTAAAGACTTCTAGACTTAATTGAAAGATTCAGTAGAGTAGGTAGATATAAGGTCAACACTCAAAAAACAATAGCCCTTTTATATACAAATAATAGACTCACTGAGAGATAAATTAGGGAAACAATTCTTTTTACAATAGCATCCAAAAAAATGAAATATCTAGGAATCAATCTAACAAAGGAAGGAAAAGACCTCTACACTGAAAACTATAGCACTCTGAAAAAGGAGATTGAACAATCTTTTTTAAGGGGTGATATGGTTTGAAGATATCATTTACAGGTCCATATACTGAAGTCTTGGTGCCCAACCTGTGGCCCTATGGGAAGATGGTTGAACCACTAGGAGGTGGGCTCCAATGGAAGAAGGTTGGATCACTGGGAGTGCAGCCTTGAAGGCAATTGAGAGTGCATCCCCTTCCTCTCTCCCTTTGCTTCCTGGCTACTCCAAGTGAACACATACTCTACCATGTGCTCTCCACCATGATATTTTGCCTCTCCACAGCCCCAAAGCAACATGATCAAGCAGCCAAGACCAAACCATGAGACAAAATAATGCTTCCCTTCTTCTAGTTGATTTTCTCAAGCATTTGTCACAGCAATAGACAATTGGTCAAAGGAGCATGGATGCAAAGAGCCAGCTTCTTTCAACTGAGCAAACAAAAGTCAGCATCTTATGTCTAACAGCCAGTGGAGACAGAATGAGCTTTGAGCAGTCCAGGTTTGATAGAAGATGTCACTTCTGCCCATATCTCATTTCACATGACCATACCTAACAATAAAGTCTGGGAGATGCAGTCCAACTGTGTGATGATGGGAAAGGACAACCCACCTGGTTCTTGTGGTCATCCATAAAGGCCCAAGACAAGACTGTCAGGCAAACAGAGTCCAGAGGGGTTCTCCTCAATCCTGAGGGAGCAGTCACTGTGTGCACATTACTGGGCTAGCATGTGCCCCTTGAAAGTTCTTGTGTTAGAAACTTAATCTTTAAATTTATTTGCCAGTGGTATTTGGAGGTGGGGCTTTTCAAGGTAATTAGGGTTAGTTAAGGTCATGAGAGAAAGGTTCCATGATAATATCAGTGCCTACAGAAGAAAAAGCAAGGCTTGAGTATCAAACATCACTATGTGATGCCCCTCTGCCTTCTTGTGATGCAGTATGATGTCTTCACCAAAAACCTTTATCTTGACTCTGGACTTCCTAGCTTCCAGAACCATGAGCCAAGTAAACCTCTATTTATAAATATCATATTCTGTCTTATTAATGACTGGGCCAATCCCCCCTATACACACACACATATCACTGAAGTGAAGTTTATGGAAAATAGAGTCCAGAAAATTCATAGTCATATTTAAGGCTCTGTAGAGAATCCCACTTATGACAATTATTTAATCCAAGTAACAGAAACATATGATAAAAATGCTGGCCCAGGGATTTAGCTCAGTGGTTCTGGAGCCTGCCTCGCAAGCGCAAGGTCCCGAGTTCAATCCCTGGGCACAAAAAAAAAAAAAAAAAAAATGCTTTTTCCAGTGAGCCAGGTACATGGTCTCTTTGTATCCTGGAAGGCACAGGAGAGAAAGTCTGCAAAAGACACAGTACTGAGAATGAAGCTGCTGGAGGAAGTAATGCCTCATAGAAAGGCCTGCAGCCTGCTCTTTCCCAGCCATTTGCATGGTGAGAATGTTCCTGGGTCACTTGTACCCTCTCATAGCCTTTGACGACATTCCTACACCTAAATATGCTTGATCAAGGCCTTTCCTCAGAGTGTTTTATTTTCTTTCTCTGCAGATTTTTAGAGTTTATGTTGCCTTATATATACTTTTTAATATACTTGAGAATTTAGTATATAAATATAAATATGATTATAAATATATATATATATGAAACCCTGATATCTTATGGTGTTGATCTTCCTATCCAAAGATAAAGTAAATTCCTCAAGGTTTTTGAACTTTTCTTAAACCACTTCGTAAAGTTTTGACATTATTTCCCTATTTCTGCACGTTTATTTACTAATAAATTCAGGCAAGTCACTTAATCTAAAAATCTAAATTTTCTCCTCTTAATGGGATTAACAATAATTGCTCTCTTTCAGGAAAGTATTTAGTATTAAATTAGATAATGTATATAAAAGCACTTAGCATAGCATCTGACATAGTAATCACTGTTCGACAAATAAGAAAAATTATAATTATTGCTAGATTTATCTTCACTTTACTTACTTCTTCATTTGTGCTATCATTATGACTAGAGTCATTTGCCTGTATTTTTCCAGTTGGCTTTTAGGGGCATATAAGGAGGATTTTAAAATATTTATTAGATTTATATTTTACTATGTTTTAGTTTATTGCTTCAGGTTTTGTGCCAGGCATTAGAACATATTATTACAATAATGAGAATTTGGAATTGTTTTTCTAATACCTAAACCTCACTTTAATCCTTATATTATCACATTGGCTAAAACTTCCAAAACAACACAAATTCATCATAGTCATAGAAGGTGTAACTATCTTGTTTCCGGGTTATAAAAAAATGAAAGGTACTATTCTTAAAGTAAAGCACATGTTACTGCTTGAGATATATAATATTTATCATGTAAATAAGTAAACTTTGGGTTGAGGATTTATCATAGTGTTACAGTACTTGCCTGATATGAGGCCTTCAGTTCTATACTTAGCATCACAGAAAGAGAGAGAGAGAGAGAGAGAGAGAAAGAGAGGAAGGAAGGTAAAATTTTACTCCCTTTTATATGGGATGTATTTTTAAAATTTTTTAAATTTTGTATGAAACAGAGGTGCTTTGACCATAAATCTTTGTCTTTTATTTACAATGCAACTTTTTAAATAACTTTCATCTAGTATTTTCTTAATTAAAATAACAGATTCTGAACCATTTTTACACTAGAGGCGTAAATCTTACTTAGTTTTAATATATTTTTAACATAAACTTACGGGCTTGATTTTTAATATTTATTGAGAACAACCAGATTTATTTGCAGAAAGAGTATTGGACTATAATTTTTAAAGTTCAATATTTGTCAGAATTTGGAATTGAGCTTTATGGAATTGATTACATTATTTGAGATTTCCCTTTCTGCACATTTTTCCAAAATACTTGGTTTAACAGAGGGTGCATGTTTTTAAAATTTTTAAATAATGAGCCCATAAAACTATTAGGAATTTGCACCTTTAAAAAAAGTAATTATTGGCCATCGTTTTCAATTTCTTCTTAGCTTATTGTTTTATTATGTTATGCTTTAGACCTAAAATGTGCCAAGTCTCACATGTTCAGAGGTGGTTTTTTTGGAGGTGACTGAATCACGAGGCACTACACTCATCTGTGGGATAATCCACTGAAGCATTCCTAGTTGAATGAGCTGGGAGGAGCTCAGGCCTGGTTAGAGCAGGTGAGTCACTGGGACATGACCTGGAAGGTATATCCTTGTCTCTGGCACTGCCCTTCTCTCTCTCTCTCTCTCTCTCTCTCTCTCTCTGCTTCCTGGTAACCATCAGTGAGTAGCTATCCTCTGTCATGCCCTTCTACCACGCTGTTTTTGCCTTGCAACCAGCTGATTGTGAACTGAACTCTGTGAAACCAGGAAACAAAATCAGCTTCTTTAAAATGCAGGTGTTGAGTATTTTGTACCAGTGATGGGTCCGTGCGTACAATTCATACATCCTTCTCTGATTTTCAGGCCATTTAAATTTTTTCTTAGAAAATTATTTATTTTCAGTAAAACTTTCTTATAAAAGATGTAAGTGAAAGTAGAGTGTACTTTTTGTACACTCTTAATAAAAATTCATATTAAGATTCTTAATAAGAATCTCAATATCTCCATGGATCATTTGGATGGCACATATTCTATAGTCCATTTCAACTCTGACTATTTGATGTCTGTGATTCTTCTGTTGAAGCAAGTCAACTTTTAATTTCAATAAAAATATAAAAGAAACTACTTTGATGGTTTTATTTCTACATTCCTATCTAAGTACAGCACCTACACCCTCACCCTCTGCTTTTTGAAATTCAGAGTTGATTATTTTTGTTTTTATTTTATTCCCCTCAATTCTGTGCTCATTGTCAATAACAAAATTCCCTTCCCCAAAGCAATTTGTATATAATCTCTGTTGAAATGTAGTTCACTCTCACCTATCAAGACTTATTTTCATTCTTCTATTCTTCAAGACTCACCTCTCCTGTCAAGTCTGCACTGGTGAATCTGTCCTGCTCTTACTTTTCATATTTTACTTCTCATTTGTTCCACTGCATTTACATGGCCTGTGTCACCTTACGTTAAGTATATGTGTATGGCCTGCTCAACTGGATTGTGGGTGATGATAGTGGTGGTGGTGGTGAGCTTGTAGGGCCAGGTTTACATGTGAAAATAGTTATACAGATGAAGATCCCAGGTCACAGTGTGGACCAAAGATTACAACTCAGTTATCACCAGTGTAAATGCTATGGTGAGGACAGAAAGGAGGATCATGATCTGAAAGAAGACCGTATGGAGATTTACTTAAAGGAAACCATAGAATCTGAGAATATAACATCTGGCTATTTGGGTAATGAATTTTAGGGCTTTTGTTGTTCTTTTCTAGTGACTCCTACAAGGAACTTATTATTGAGCCTGACAGATCTCAGGAGCTGTGTTATCTTTTTTATGCAAATGTTGCACTGTCCATATTTACATAGCTGTTTTGAAAAGTGTGCATTATACTACTGCTCATTTGAACCACCTGATCACTTAAACCAGTCAACAGTGATTGTTCCAGACAATAAGAGGCCAGGGAACAATTAGTCAGGAAGCCTTGGCAGCCAGAGAGTAAATGACATTTATGAGCCTGCTCTGGGGCCATCACAAAAAGCTCTTTAATGAGAAAGAGACTATTTGTTTTCATCCATTAAACAATGCAAATATGGATGTGTGTGGTTTGTTTGTACCACTCCAGGCTTTGCTTTTACAAGTCAGAGTGGAGATTTCTTACACATGGTTTTATATGGACTATTTACAAGGGAAGACAAACTACATTAGCGTATCAACAGTCCATGGACTTGGAACCCACACTAACCTTTTGAAGGCATATTAGCACATTTTTATTAGCTATTTGGTTATATGGCATAATAGAAAGTATACTAAACTTGAATTTAGGAGTTTAGATCTTCCTTACACTATATTACCTGGGAAAGTAATTTTTCTCTCTGGTATAAAACAGGGAATGGTAGTTTATACAAAGTTTCTCTGCTTAAAAACTCTGATTGTATGCTGGCCATATTGAGATGTAAAGATGCAAAGCTATACAGTTTGAAAGAAATCTGTATAAATTATAGATAGTCCTTTCTCATAGTTCTTTATGAAAACATTTCTTAAGCTTCAGAAAGATATTAAATATATGAAACTATGTCATAATACCTATATTTAAGAGAGAAACTAGCTTAGCTATAACACAATAGAAGTAAAATAAAATCAGCTCCAACTGGGCAAAAGTAAGGGAGTTCATTTAACATGTGTTTACTACCTTCTTTCAGAATTACTTTTAAAAATATATCTTTATATAAATATATGTATATATATATTGCATACCCCTGGAACATGCACACAAATACATGATTTATAGATGTTTATGATTTAACACATATGTAGGCTAATATTCAAATGACCTTTTGGCCTTTTTTCTGATGTATTTTTTTATTATAGTAGAATATACTAAACTGCTACTATCATTTTAACTAGTGTACAGTATAGTCCATTTTTAATCAGTCTCCCTACCTTTGGACACTTAGCTTATTTCTAGTTGTTTGTTTTAAAACAAGGCATATGATGAATTATTTGCACTGAGGCTGAGAAGCATCCTCATTCAGGCCACTTGTTATGATCTGGTGTCTCTTCCTGATTCTCCCGCCTTTGTGTGAACACAAGTTCTCATTTCTCTGGGAGAAATGTCCAGGACTGCAATTGTTGAGCTGTGCAGTATTTGTGTAGTTAGTATTTCAAGAAACTATGAAACTGTATTCTAGAGCTGCTCCACTATTTTATATTTCCACTAACAATGACGGAGTAATCCAGTCTCATTACATATTTAACAGCTTTTGGGATTTCAATATTTAAAAAAATTTCCCCCACTTTATTCTTCTTTGCCGTGGTTACTTAGCTGTTCCAGGGCCCATTCCTGTCTACAGAAATTTAAGAATCTGATTCTCTAGGTCTGCAACAAATCTTTCTATGATTTTGATACAAATTGTGTTAAAACTGTAGATTACTTTGGGAGAATTTTCTAAACTATGAAACTGGTCATCTTGCTACCATTTATTTAAGTCTTCTTTGACTTCTTTAATCAGTATTTTATGATTTCTAGCATACATATCCTGTGGTTACTCTGCTTGATGTATACCTAAGAGATATCATTTGCTTAGGCATGATTATAAATGAAAGTGTGACTTCAATTTTGATTGTCACATGTGAATTTTTAGTATATAGACATTTGTTTGATTTTTGCATCTTGGTCATCTCCTGTGAACTAGATGAACTCAATTATTGTTTTGAAGAGCTTTTATGTCCTTGGGGTTTTCTGTATAGACAATATTGTCATCTGCTAATAGGGACAGTTTCATCTCTTTCTTTCTAATCTCTATGCCTTTCATTTATTTATCTTACCTTACTTACAGCAAGTAAAATTCTGGTAGTGCATTAAATGAGAGTGGATGGTAAAAGGGAGCATCTTTTCTGTTCCTGACCTGAGGGAGAAGCTTTCAAAGTTTCACATTAAGCAAACCATTAGCCCTAAGATTTTTTTCTTTTTTTTTGGTACCGGGAATTGAACTCAGGTCCTTGCACTTGCGCAGCAGGCAGCGAAACCACTGAGCTAAATCCCCGGCCCAGCCCTAAGATTTTTGTAGAGACTCTTTATCAAGTTGAGGTAATTTCTCTAAACTCCTAACTTGTTGACAGTTTTTATCATAAATGGGTGTTCACTTTCTTCAAGAACTTTTACTGTGTCTATTGATCTGATTATGTGATTTTTGTCTTCTTTCATGAGCATAGTCGTTATTGGACTACATTGATTGATTTTCTAACATTTAACCAGTGTTTTTTTTTTTTTCTGTACCAGGGATTGAATCGAGTCCTTGTGCTTTCGAGGGAGGCGGTGGAACCACTGAGTTAAATCCCTGGCCCCCATTTAACCAGTCTTGCATACCTGAAATAAAATCCCTCTTAGTCATGGTGTTTAGTTCTCTTTATATATTGTAGAATTATTTTTCTTTTTGTGTAGTCTCATTATAACAATGTTGGTATCACAATAATACTGGCATCAAAGAGAACTGGGAAGTGTTGACTTGCCTTGTAATCTTTCCCCCCTTTTTTTTTTTTTAAAATCTTTCCCCTTTTAATCTTTTACTAGAGGATTGTATAAAGGGTCCTGGTATGTGGCATTCTCATTATCATCGCTTTTAGACATTCTAAAATCTCACTTGTAGTTTCCAATTTAACTTGAAATTTATTTGAAAGAGTATTGTATTTTCTAGTTGAAAGAAACTTTTTGTACTTGAATTTTAGTATTAGTTATATAACTGATAGTTTTACAGTATTGTTATCAAAGAATGTTATTTGTAGTATTTCTACATGGAGCACATATTGTTTTTCTTTGAAGCTTCATGTATAATCACAGTATGTGCTAGAAAAGGAGGTTCATCTCTGGTATGAAATTGTCACATTTGGTAAGTTTTATATATAGCTGTATCTTATGCCATTTAGAGTTTCTATATCCATACTTCATTTAATGTACTTCATTTGTCCCTCACTAAAAATGTAAATTAAACTTCCTATGACTAGTGTTTCTGCTTATCTTTATAAAAATATTTAATATAATTTACTATAATCTTTATCTTTTATGGGCTCTTTTTCTGGTTTTGATTATTAGTTATTCATCCTTGTCCTATCTTTAGTGTTGATTCTTCTTTTTCTTATAAAGTGCCTTCATTTATTTCATTTAATACTTTTATACTGAACTTGCGATTTTCAAATAGAAAATTTGGAAAGTTACTTTCTGTTCATTCGTTTTTAGTGTGAACACTTAGATTCTTTAACTAGTTCTTTATGTATTAATATTGATATAACCATTATAAGCAAATATAAATTTAAAATACTTCCACTTGTACCACATTTTTCTTTTTGCCTCTACCCTCTAATTTATATTCTTAAATTATTTTTTTCTTGTTTTTTCCAGTGATTAAATTTTTGTCTTTGAATATAATTTTGCCTATTACTTGATCTATCAAATTTAAATTATATATTTAGCTTCCCATATTTATAATCTCTTTTATTTTCTCCCACTTCCATTTTTGCATGATATTATTTTATTTTTCTGTGTGAGTGTTGTCTCTTTCACATTTTGCTCTATGCCAATATTTCCACTGCTATTTGATCTATATTGTTTCATGTTTCCCACCAATTCTTTAGCAATACTTTCTGCATTCCTGTCATAGTTGACTAAAGTGAGCTCTTGAAATGTTCCTCAGTAATTATGCAAGATCAGTAATTATGCAAGATCAGTAGTTCTCTAACTCTTATAATATTTTTTTGTCTTTGGCTGGTCACAAAGTTCTGACTTCAAACTTTATTTCTTTGAAGGGTTACTAGGAAATGCTACCTTTTTATATTTTTGTGTTTAGGCCTATGTGATTATATTTCTAATTACAGGAAATAATGTTTTTGTCTGTGTACTCAAAATATTCTTCATTTATCTTTGAAATCAGTACCTTATTAACCTGTCTTGATGAGATTCATCCTGTATCTTTTTTCTTTAATATAATATGCCCTCCTTAAAGATTTCTTTTTTTTTTTTTTTTTGGTACCGGGTATGGAACTCATAACCTTGTGCTTGCGAAGCAGGCGCCGGAACAACTGAGCTAAATCCCCAGCCCTAAAGATTTCTTTCTTAATACAAAGTCAATGGTGGATGGGACTCCATCTGTCTTATGCTTGGTATATAGAGATGCCTGGCATTAAAGAGATACTAAAAAGTTGATGTTGTTGTTGTTGTATACTTAAAATTTGTTTTTAAATTAAAATTGAATCTTTTTGATTCATTATAGTATATTTTGAGATACACTAATAATGCATACACATTTCAAAAATTTTTTTGTCAAAAATTTTTCAAATTTGCTCATCACATTTTCTCATACTGTCTACCCTGTCTTTTATTGTTAAATTCTGTCTACCCTGTCTTTTATTGCATTTCCACAGTTGTCCTCTAGTTTCAAAAGAACCTTCATTTCCATGGCAGTTTTATATTTCTTTAAACTTTTTCCTTAGCTCAGGAAGCTCACTTTTATACATTCAATAGCTTTTTCCTAAAATTTTACTCAATGATAAGTTTTCTGCTTTCAGAAGATGTTTTTTAACAGTGATAATTTTACAACCATTTTTATTTAAATGGCTTTGAGTTGTAATGATTTTTATCTGCTCCATAGCAGTGAAAATAAATGTATATCTGACATTTGTTTTACTCTGACTTTTAACCTTCTTTAAAACTTTTTAGTTTATATGTTCTTAGCATAGTTTAATTTATGCTCATTTACTTATTTTTCTTTTTAAACAACCTTGTATTATATGGTATAGATTTGCTTTGCATAACTGTGCATTGGAGTTGTGTATTTAATTATTTTACGACTGAGTGAGACATGTTCTTCCTAGCTCAACAATTTCAGGTGTGGAGGGGATCAGCCACTATTCTGGGACAGTAGTAATTTTCCTTGATTTCAAATGACATCCTTAATGATAGGTTTAGTATGAAAAATGTTTTAACTTTGCTTCTTCCATCCAACAGAGACCAGCAGCTGCAGTACTGCTCCAGATTTGTATTTTATTTCTTTTACTCTGGTTTACTTGCAAAGTACTTGCTGTAAGTTGTGTCTATTTCTGTGGCCCACCTCCTCCACTTTCCCTTGTGGCAAAGATTATCTCTTACTTTGAGGTTTTTTTTTTCCCCCTAAAATAGGATTGTTGGGTTGCTTCTTAATATACCCTCCCTTCTTCAAATACTGAGCTCTGCAAACCTTTCTGGGCTCTGTTGCTACAGATGTCTTGATTTATTCCCACATATCTATGTGATTTTTCCAGTCCTTTCCCTCCTTCAAGTATGGAAATCAACTTGACAGCCAATGTGAAATCTCTGTTTTCCTTTCTCTTTGCTTGGGCTACTATTTCTGAGAAGAGGGAGGTAAAACTCTCTTTATTCTGCTATCTTTACAGTAGAAATGTTATCACTAATGTATCACAAAAATAATAGCTGGTATTGAAGAGGTTTACTGGCCAAAAATCTTGGGACCAGGAAAATTTGAGAATTTCTTCTTTCCGTACTGATCAAGAATGTTGGGGTTCAAGCCCTGTGAAAGTGGAGGAAGGACAGTGTGCGGCATCATCTTTCCAACAAAAGCCATCAGCATCCACAGGTTAAACAGAATCTTTCCAGCTGGATTTTGCTATCCTGAATTTCAAGGAGCTATCCATCTGCACCTGGTTATCAGACTTACAAGAGATTACTAACCACTGCCAAACTATGTGAATTACAGGCCTGTCATTATGGGGACAAATTATTACTCACTTGGTGATTTAAAGCAACAGAAATCCTTTGCTTCACAGTTCTGAGGCCAGAAGTCTGAATCAGTATCATTAGGCCAGAGTCAGCAGAGTGCCAGGGCTCATTCTCTCCAGAGACTCCAGAGGAGACTGAATTCTATACTTCTCCAGTGTCCTTTGGCTATTAGCTTTTCTTGGCTGTGTTTGCATCCTTGCACTTTCTACCTCCATCTTCACACTGCCTTCTCAGTGTGTCTTACCTTCCTCTAAAGACACTTGTGATCACATTTAGGAACCACACGGATAATCTAAGACAATCTACCAATTTCACAATCCTTAAATCAATTGCATCTGCAAAGACTCTTTTCAAACACAGTCATATTTTCAGGATTCAGGGATTAGGAGTTGATATCTTTGGGGGACATTATCAGATGACCACACTATAAAAAACCCTTTTCTAAAATCTCAGCAGTTGACACACAACCCACATCATTTCCTACATTCTGTAGACTGGAACCCATTTATCTGCATCTATAAATGTATCTCACAAAACTTTTCAACTCAAAGCTGTGCTGGCTTTAATAGAGACATACAGCATTACGTGAGCTAACATGGAAAAAGTAACTTTAGAAACAGCAAACAATCTTTCTCCTGTTACCTGTAACCATTAAGATTTAGTTCTTGTCTGAGGTTGCCTATAGGACAGTAGAAGCAAACACAAATGAGCTGATCCATCAAAGAGCATATGCAGAGGAAACTTGCTGAAAATCATCTAGAGTCAATCCTCTGGATCAAGAAGACAAACAGCTACAACCAGCAGAAGCAATTAGTTGAAAGGTTTTTTACTTACAATAAGAGAGTTTCCTCTCTCTTCTTAATGCCACCGATGTTGAAATTAAGAACAGCAGAAAGTATAAAACAATGCAACTGATCCTTTGACGCAGATGAATGGAAATTGAATATAACTTATACTGAGATTTATAACTGAGCCAACAAAATTGACTCATTTAACATGTGTGAATAATAACCAAAAGAATGCTTTCTTTTTCTAAATAGCTAAGCAGCTATATATTGTAAGGAGGTTTGGAATGGGAGATATTGGACATAGATTTTTGTTAATAAACAGCTGTGTGATTTGCTTCTCTGGAAATTCTTATCTAGTCTGGCAGGGGTTTGAGGCTAGGCCTATAATGAGTCAAAAAGTACCATTTCCATCGGTCATTCACATTGCAATAGTTATTGTGCTGTTGATGCCATTCCTTTCAAAATAGCTTGCCCAAGAATTTGAATTTCAGAAGGTAAATATGGAGAGAATACTGCCATTTGTAGTAATAAAGGAGAGGACAATTGGATTGTTTACAGCTTTTATTTCTTTAATTGGTTAAAATCTGGTGTTAATTGAGGTCCATGGTGTGGGTTCAATTCCTCTAAGGGCTGAGTGGCTTGGCTTTCTGTTGGGGCAAGAGGCTGCTACTCTTGTCCCCTCACCAGTCATCTCACTAATGTGTGTCATTGATCCTGGGGGAGAAGAAAATGAAACAGAGTCCAGGCCCTGTGAGTAAATAGATCAACATATGATAGCATCTAGCATTTATAAAATCTGAGGGTGGAATAAAATTGGGTGACCTTTACAAAGAAATTATTATCCTATGTTTATCATATTTAAAATAGTACCTTCCATTGTTAATCTTTGGATATCCTCTCTTTGAGTGGGAAATTGCTCAGGTTGGGATGAGGCGTCAGTTAGGGTTTAATCAGAGGAGCAAGGTCACTTTGACTGAAAGTGAAATAAATCAGACACGTGTAAATATCACATTGTCTCTCTAGTGTGAGAAACTGAAAGTGTAAAGAAATAAGGACCAAAATGTGTAATAGATAACATGAAATAGGAAGAAACTGTTCAAAAGGAAAAGGAAACTGTGAAAGTGGGAGAGGGGAAAAGGGAAAAATTGATAAAGGAAGGACAAAATGGAAACAAAGCTTTTGTAAATGGGGGAAGAGGAGGTTGAAGGGAGGGGAGGGGAATGAGTGAAGAAGAGGAATCAGGCTATATCATGTACAGGTATATACCTCCTTTGAGAGTGTAATCATGATGTATATTTAAATTGTACCAATAAAATTATTTAATTAAGAAAAGAATGGAATAGGGGCCAATTATATGAACACAACCCACGAAGACAGTTAGTTACATGTGCATCTCAGTACTGCTGGCCATTGGGAAAGAGATGGATTGAAAGTAGAGGGAGCAATGTGGATGGGAACTTGCAAGGTGAGCTGGAACTTGCATCTTCCTCTCATTTCCTCCAGGCCCTGAATTTTTTGGTGTAGTGACTTGCTACAGAGAAAGCCAGTGTCCTCCCCAATGAAGTAGGCAAGTTAACCAGAATCCCTGCCCTGTAGCCTGTGCCTGAACTTTACCCCTTTTAACCCCTGGACTGCTTGTTCAAAGTGATAAGTTAACCAGCACCTAGCTTACCTTGTGGTTAAGAACAAATGACGGAACATGTTATACTGTGACCCTAACCATAAAGATAGGACTTTCCTGCCGGATCCCAAAAATTGGATTTTAATCTAACTTGCAATCTGCTTCTGTACCCTTGCGCTTGCTCAAAGAGGAGATCATGACATTCTATTGTGTGGTTTTTCCCTTTAAAAACTGGGCTTCCCAGCTTGATCTGTACCAAGGGAGATGGGAGCACAAGCTCCTCCTTGGTCGCCGGTTATTAAAAAGACTCCTTTAATTTGGACATTTTCGTGGTGTGATGTTTTTTGCTAAGACAACTGTAACATCCAAGAGTTGCATATGAACCTGGCCAGAGTTTGGAGAAATCAGTAGAGGAGTTCAGTTTGTTTGAGTGTGTGGCTGCTGCGTCACACCAAGAAGACCCAGCCACACGTGTGAGCTATAGCTGCGCCCTTTGCCCTGCACCAACCTTGAGAATGCAAAATACTGGTTTTCACTTCAAGTCTTCCTTTGTCCAAATCTCACATGTCATTTTTGGCCCATGCTAACATAGAAATATACAGAGGGGAATCTGGGAAATTCAGTTTTGTCTTAGCAAAGTTGATACACCACAAATCTACCATAGAGAAAGATATTTTAGTTTAAAGAGTTTTATCAAGCCTATATAAGTGTGTATGCATATATACAAATATGTGTATATACTGATACATGTGTATATGAACATACAGTCATGTGCTAAACAACATTTCTGTCAGTCAGGGACTGCACATATAAGAGTGATCCATAATATTATTATATCACCTAATGACATTTTAGATGTCTTTGTGTAAGTACAGTCAGTGATGTTGTACAACAATAAAATCACACAAGGACACATTTGTCAGGATGCCTCACCATCACTGAGTTATGAATGACTATATATGCAAATGTGCGCATGCACACACACACACATGCATCTTCTTTCAAGACGTCTATATTATTTTTTACCAGGTGTTTGGTTGTTGAATCTTTCACTGGAAGGAGGTGAGTAATTGCTGCTTCCCTTTCATCAGTGTAAAACAGAGACCAGCAAACTGTAGCTATAACTGTGGAGTTGAGTAGCTGCAAGAGAGACCATGTGCGCCTACAAAGTCTAAACTATTTACTATCCTGCCTTTTGCAAAAGAATCTTGTTGATCCCTGGAATAAAGCTGGATATTAGGCTATTTTGACTGGTGTAATTCTGAACTTCCTCTGACAGCTCACATGTCCCCATTCTGGTGGTCAGAGGTGAGTATCAAATCAAAGTCATCTTACTCCATTATACTTCACTTTAATTGTTTTGGCACAATTATGAAAATTCCATAATTGGAGTTTCCAGAAAGATAAACTTCTGGAAACCATCTAGTGAAACTGCTGATATATCATGAGGTCTTACATTAAAAGTGATTAGATTCCACTGGGTTGATCAATCCAGTTCATTTAGTGAACACAGGCCTGCAGAAACAATGCACTGGTATTGAAATTTTAAGATTATGCATCAAGTGGGTCAGATCACAGTTCTCTGCCTGGGTTGACTAGATGTACTTTGGGCCTTTAAAAGGAAGTTGTAGATACTCATGCCTTGTGATCAACTTTTGAAAGAAGTGAAAATAGAACGTTCACTTCCCCTTGTCATAATTTTGTTAGAGGCTAGCTGCTATGCTTTAAGTGTCTATCTCCCAGATGTTTGTACTGGAAGTTCGATTTTCAAAGCAGTGGTGTGATAGATAGGGCTTGACCCAGGTGTTTTGGTCATGGAATTGATTAATGTCATTATCATGAGAATGGATTGGTTACCCCCAAAACCATATTATTATGAAATAAGTCAATTCCTCGTGCCCCGCTCCTCTCTTTACGGCTCACTCTTGCCCTTTCACTTTCTGCCATGCTATGACATGGAGGGTAGAGAGGCCCTCTTCAGATACTTCCCACTATGCTCTTGGATTCCCTAGGGTCCAGAGTCCAGAGTCAGAGGCTTCTTTATTAATCATTCAGTCTCAGGTCGTGTGTAATAGTAATAGAGAATGGGCTAAGACTACAGCTCTATTAAGAAGAAAGACTTTTTCTCCCAGTGTATGCTAGCTACAAAAATTGATCTAAGAAGAGTCATAGTTTTAAAAGAAATCTTCCAGCTTATATCAGTCCAATTAAACCAGGATGTCAGCACCCAGGTTATGGCCATATGGCTATAGATTTGACAAGTGACCACTGCCTCTATGAAATTCACAGTTTAATTGAGCCTCCAGCTCTATGGTAAGGTTGGTTAGTTCACCTAGGAAGTTAATGATCACTCTTTTTTTACTTTCCTAATACATTTCTGCAGCCGTTACCTTCCTGGCCTTCTCTTTTTATCTGTTATGTATGCAGCATGGTTCCTTATTTACGTATGTGAGTTTCTTTCTGTAAATGGAAAACTTTATTAATAAAACGCAGGTAAAATCTCAGGAGTGTTTCCTCCTGGGAGGTGACTTTCAACTCTGCAAGAAGCTAGCAACATGGTAAACAAAGATTATCTTTTAAGGTCTCATGGGCTGGAAAATGGGCAAAAATTAGAGCAAAGAAAGGTCTTCGGTAAACTATTGCAGGGACTGTTTACTGTGGTTGTACAACTTACTAAATACTCCAAATCACTTTATGAGCTAGAAGGACTGTTCGTGCTGCTTGACTGTGGGGCACAGTATGTGTGTTTTGAATTCGCAATAACGGTGCTGTTTGTCCAGGCTTTCTGAATCAGCCAGAACTCTTCAACCTTAATCTTTGTTTTTTTCAATGTCCATTTTCAATTGCTGTGATTCCCACTCTTAGAAACAAAAGCACAGTAGAAAAAAGCCCAAAGCATTTGAAAGAATCTGAATAGTACATAACAATAGAAACTTGTGGTTTCCAAGGAAATGAAATGCCAGGAAGTCACTAAACTTTCAAGAATGCAGCACTTAATCCAAATAATCCAAAAGCAATCTACTTGGCAATCTAATTATATTTCCTTAGGAGAAAACTGCAATAGTGTTTGTTTGCATTTAATTGCCTCCCTTTAATATGTTTGTGTTGTACTCATTTCTGACTTCATTCCCAATCAAAAAGTCCCTTGTAATATTTGATTTAGCTTCCCAGACTAACCCAGGGGATTATACTTGGATTCATACATAATCAGACAGGGAGGCTTATTTTGTGTATGTTAGGGCTGATGTCAGTTTCTAGAAACAATCACTTTTCTTAGACAGGTGGAGAGAAGGACTATAGATATAAATTGACTGATTTGTTTTGTTCTACTTATGTGCTGAAGCCTGGCCGGCACAGAGAGAAAACTTCATGCTTCTGTTTCTCCCATTGTGTGATTAACTTTGAGGAGGGTAGAGATTGCTAAGAAAATGATTTCTCCTCAGCCGTGTGCAACAGAGCTTGATGGTTGTGTCCTGTTGGATGGTTGCATTTTGGTATGAGTCCTATTCCTCTGTATCAGTGACAGTGTTATTTATACTTAATTGGAAAGGCCACATTTGCATATTATTCCTGAGTTTTTTCAGAGGTCTCAGAGATGCTGGGTGAAGGTTGAGGCCAAAAGTTACTTCTAAGTATCAGGAAAATCCCACCAAAGGTTTTGAATTCAAATAGTCTTGTTGATGTGGAAAAATGCCAATATCACTTTCAATACCAGTGCGTGTTTTTCTTTTATCTTGCGTATTACTGTCTCAATGGATTTTCAGATTTTCTCCAACTACTTTACCTCTACAAATGATCTTCCTTTGCCTGGAATGTCCTCCCCGGATGGTTCCTTTTTCTGCTCTGTTCTCCAGCCCCTGTCCCACAGGCAGAAGACAAACTCCATTATCAGTGAGGTCCTACCTTTACCTCCAATTTATAATCACAAGGATGCATTCATTTTGGACGTCCAGTACTATATGTTAAAGAATGAATGAATATCAGTAAGCTGATGTGCCCCAATGAACCACATTCAGGAAAGAGAACATCCTACCCAATTTGTTAATTTCCTTTTAAGTTCCACATTCAAGAAAAATGAAAAGACAGGTAACAAGCAGGCCATTGGGTTAGCAGTGCTGTTGGAAAGGGTGAAGAGAGACCATTTATTTTCCTTTTACCTTTCTAGATTTCTTTGTTATGGTAAGCATATATTAGGTTTATAGTATTAAAATAATAAAAGCTTCATGTTTAAAGTGAAATTTTATGAAAATAAAGATTATATCCATTTTAAAAAAACACATAACAAATGGCTCAGCCAGACATAGTGATAAAATGTAAAACTCATAGTATTTGGACGACTTCAATTGCAGAAAACCATACTGATCATTTAAGGGAGCTAATGGATTTGGGTCTGATAGGTCTCCCACCACCTCAGCAGCTATTATGTATAGTAGCTGCCCTCTTCCTATGGTGCCTTGCCCCTTCCCCTGTGTGACGTCATGCCAAGATGGTTGTTCCCACCAAAGCACAAACCCTTCTTCCCAGCATGCCCCTGTTCCCACCTAGAGAGTAACCTAATACTCGCTCACCTCCTACCACCTAGTGACATCACTGGCTCCTCCATTCCCTAGTCACTACCTCAGTCAACCCCTCCTCAGCCCCTACAAACCCCACCCCAGTCTCTATAAAAGACTCTCCCTGCCCAAGCCATATTGCTTTTGTCTCTCCTTTGTTCAGAGACAGCCCAGCAGATCTATTCCCCTAATAAAGGCTTGTTGTGGCCTGGTCTGGTCTTGGTCTTCGGCCCTTTTACCTGACAGGGTCAAAATTATCTATTTTAAATTTTCTCCTCAGAATGAACTGTTTTGGTCTTCTAGTAAAAATGAAGAGCTACATAAGTAAATCAATTTTTAAAAGGGGGGAAAGTTTGTTAAAATGCATAAAACTAAACTCTCAGTGGATAAAGAGTGTAAGTAGGTTGTATGAACTGCCAGCCCCAACTGCAGGCAACTTAAGATCATATTTGCTCCTGGCCTTGGAATCGGCCAAATGACCGTCTGCCAGAAGGAATATTAGAAATTCGAAGAAAAGGTGTGTCTGTTTCTCTTTTCCTAGCTCCCACTCTGGTAAACTCTTGTCTTTCAGATTTGCTCATTTGAAAGCAGATCTCATTTGGGAACAGATATGGAAAATAAGTATAAAAATCTTAGGAAGATAGTATGAATTTAGGAGAAAATGTTTTTACTTAAAAATTAAGAATCAGTACATCAACCCGAGAGAGCTCTGACAGTATTTGTCCCCCAGTGTCCTGCTGAGATAAAAAGTTGTGCTCAACATCATTACCTAACAAATATTTCACTAGAAGAATGGTGGTTGAGACTACAAGGATCTGAATTCAAGTATGTTTCCCAAAATGTATTCTTGTCATTTTGAAGTATAGATTCATTCATTAATTCAAACAAATTGAACATTTATTGAGTATTCCCAGAGTGGGAGCAGTGAACAAAAAGGGTCTCTGCTTTGTACTTATATTCAACGGGCAATGATAAGGAATAAACAAACAAGTGAGTCTGTTGTATATGCGATGACTCAACATTCTATGAAGTAATGTAAACAGAATAGTAGGACATGGCTCTTGAGAGCATCAATTTTTGAGTAGTTGACAGGGAACCACCTGTGAGTTGTTCTTACCACAAAGCTGAGTGGAATCTACTTAGTGAGGTTTCTAGAGAAGAAAATCATCTGGAAGCTTCAGCTTTGGCCATGCCTACATGTGGAGGTTAGGAAGAGGTAGAAGGAAGATGAGGAGGTACCTGGCCAGGGAGAGAAGCCCTGGAGATGCACACAGGCTGAATTAACTTGATTATGGATCTGATAAGATTGATCTGTAGTGTCACAGTGACTGCATGCGACAGGTAGGTCATTCAACAGGACACTGGTGTTCTAGCAGGGATCTATAGGGGCTAATGTTTTACCTGCACTATGTCTTCTGGACACTGCTAAATGGAGGTTCATAATGTTATTTTACTTATTGATTCACTTGTGCTTTGGCTCTCGATCAAGGCTGTATCCCCAGAGACTAGAACAATGCTTGGCACTGACAAGTGTGAATAACACTATTTCCCACAGGCAGAACACTGTCCCCAATCACAGGAACCTGTGTGATGGACAAAGTTTTAGTCTATATCAAGTGGTCACTGTCGATATCACCTGTGGTCCTGGTGAGGCAGTCTGTCTGGCTCTGCGCACTTCTCGGGCACAGTAGTAATAGCTTTTCCTGTGTTTCTCCTCCTGGTCCACTTCTTCATGTAATCAGTGGGGAAAAGATACACGTGGGCTCACGTTAGTGCTGGGTCACTGATGTATAGACACTCAGGCACACTGCTCCTTTTCCCGTCTTGGCTGTCACACACAAAACCATTCATTCCCACTCTCTTCCCCTACAAGAGGTGTCATGGCTCCTCGGAAAGCTCTTAGGAGTTCACTATAACAGAGGCCAAATCCTTATCTACATAGCCTGGACACTGTTCTCAAATCAACCGTCCTTTCAATATGGAGGGGAAAATGAGCTGCTGCATAACACAGTATCACAACCCTAGTAACTGCAGACAATATTGATTATTTATAACACCTAAAAGTCAGAATTCTAGACTTGGTTAAGAGAGATTTTCTGCTGAGGATCTCATATGGTTAAAATCAAGGTGTTGGCTGGAGCTGCCATCTCCTCCACTCGGCTGAGGGCTCATTGGAAACTCACTCAGGTGGTCAGTTGAATTTCACTCTATGTGGTCATAGGACAGAGGTCCCTGGATTGTACTCGATATCTCATGGATGTTGCTGCCTGCCCCTAGAGGCTGCCACTGCTCCATGATATGTGTAGCTCTTCAAAACATGCCAGTTCACTCCTTTGAGGTCTGCAGGATCAAGGCTTCTACTGAAAACTTCAGACCTTCTCTATTTCTGACCTCCAGCCACAAATTTAAAGAACTTGTGAATTTAAAACACTAGTGTGATTAGATCAGGCCTACTTTGATAATTTCCCTTTCCATTCATTTAAAGTCAATTGATTTTCCCCAAAAAACTAGGATTAGAGGTCTCATTTGACGCAGCTATTCCCCTTCTGGGTATCTTCCCAAAAGAATTAAAAGCATCATACCACAGTGATATATGCACACCCATGTTTATAGCAGCATAGTTTGTAATAGCTAAATCTTGGAAACAACCCCAATGACCATCAACCTATCAACTGAGAGATGAGTAAAAAAGATGTGGTTTTTTAATATATTGAAGTACTACTCAGCCACAAAGAATAAACTTGAGTCATTTCTAGGTAAATGGATGCACCTTGAAGAAAAGGAAATAAAATAAATCAAGAGACAGGGATGTAGTTCAGTGGTGCCATGTCTGCCTGGCAAGCCAAGGTCCTGAGTTCGATCCCTAGTACCACAAAAACAAAAAACAAAAAACCCCACGAAACAACAAGAAAAAAACCAGTGAAATAAATCAGACACACTTGTCTAAATATCCCATTGCTTCTCTGGTGTGAGAAACTGAAAGTATAAATAAGGACCAAAGTGTATAATCCATATTGAAATAGGAAGAAATTGTTTGAAATAATACCAAGTGTCAGATACTTTGTTAATAATTAAGATGCTTTATGCAAAAAAGTATAGATTTCTTAGGAGATAAGAGACAGATTAGCAATTGAAAATATATTCTTTTAAGATCATGATACATGGTGTATTTACCATTGTTATTCTCCAATTATTTTGTTATGAAATTTTATTTTTTCATAGAAGTGTTTTTATATTTTTTTATTAATATCTACTTGTGTGACATTAAAATAAAACAGGTAAAAAAAAGTCGGCTGACTAGTAACCTTTATGAGATCTGCAAAATCCCTTCAGTCATGTAAGATAACATAACTTTGTCACATTCTCAATTTCCACCACAAGCCCGAGGAAGGTATTCTACAAATCATCAATACCAAGCAAGGTGAAGTGGCATATGTTCAAGCCCACCCTGGGCAGTTCAGTGACTTGGTGCGACCCTGTCATACATACACACATGCATTCATGCTGGAGATAGAGCTCCATGTCAATGCCCTGAGTTCAATGCCCTGAGTTCAATCCCCAATACTGCAAAAAAATAATCATGACATCAAGGTGGGAGCCAGGCATCCCAGCAGCAACCTCAGAACTTCCCTACCCCAGAAAAGTACAGGATATTATTCCTTCTTGACATGATTTTCTTGTTAATGTGAAGCACCAGGTTTGAAACTGTGAGAGGAGATCCTCCACTCTGTTGTAAGTGGATTGCAGCACAACTGCTGAGCAGGGAGGTGAGGCTGTAGGTGGCAGAGGCTACAACAGCAAGGTCAACACCACAACTCAGCTAGGGCACTGTGCTGCTGTGACCCCTGACAGCTGGAGCTTGGCCTCCTGCAGTACTGCTTGGTGTTCAGTGATGAGAAGAAAGATGCAGAAGGCACTTCAGGATCCTGACTTCTTCCATCTAAACAGTCAGAGTCCTCAGCCTAGGTCCTAATCACTAAAGATTATAAAATACCTTCCAGATGATCACCTTCTGTGTTAAAAATCCAAGTCTCTTTGTGCTCTTCATCTTGCTGATTCATGGGATCTTGGTCTCATTCTACCTGAATACTCTTGGAAAGATTATAGAAATTGGAAAGACTTGAGCACTTATGAAGACACCAAGTTGTTGGGGACCCCGATGTGACCCCGATACTTTGAGAGCTTGACTACAGCCACTTGCTGGAGGCACTGTTGAGAGAATCAGAAAGGGCAGCAGGCCTGAGAGAAGCTGCCCAGCCCCCTGGCATTATCCTCATGCCTTTTGAAACTGCCATTGAACTCACCCAGCATTCTTTTCAGATGAACTGCATCACCTCCACTTAGAGACAAAAGGCATCTCCCTGCATTGTTTTTTCTGACAATTTCCTGTCAGACATTTGCAAATCTCATCAGACACACAGATAGGAGGCTTTGCCAGAACAAGGGTGACATTTCAAAGAAAGAATGATGATAGGATGCCTAACAGCACATTCCAGAAATACAAACTTTTGAAAGGTACAGTGGAAATTTCAGAGCATCAGTCTGGTATTTCACCGTGTAGTGCTATCCACCCAGTCCTTTCATGTAGCTCAACATGAGTTAAATTATGTAGCAGTTGCAAATGCCAAATCACAGAAAGGTGAATTTAAAATTCTTATTTTACAGCTTCAAATTAAAGTAGACACTTCCCATCAAGAAGGACATTTGTTTCACTTGAGTTTTTGGCACAAATATTGCTCTTTTATGAACAAATTGCAGCTGGCAAAAATGATGTTCCCCACTGGTAAGAGAAAGGTATTGCTTTTACATTCTCAATAACTAAATGAATATGTATTTTTGATAGCTGCTTTAGAAATACCTTCCTTGCAGGGTGTTAGAAACTGTAGTTACCACTATTTGAAATACGAAGCCTTAAGTATTGAGAAATAGCTTGCCCTTTCCATATTACAGAATTGAGCAGGAAAGTAAGACACTTTTAGTGGCTAGATTGCCAGTTTGGGAGGAATTCGATAGGGTAATTGAACTCAACAAGGGCAGAGCCAGCCCTTTTGGCTGTTTTCTTCACCCCAGAGTGTAATTCTTACAGATGGGCTCCACCTGATGTTGGCACCGCTCTCCTTCAGAACTTTGGTAGCAGGAAGGTTCTTATACCTACCTCCTGCTTGGAGTGGATTCATATGCACAGAATGATCCAATTTTTCCTTATTCATTTCCTCTCCAATGACAGGTTAGAAGTTTTTGTTTCAATCTTGGGTTCAACATACAATTTTTGGCAATTTCACAACTTCCCTGAGATATACATCTTTACCCAGCAAAATAGAGACAGATGAATGAATCCACATGTCCCATCACAGAGCTTCTCCTTGCTAATGCCTGGCCATCCTGTAGTTAAAGCAGAAGGTCTTACAACCTCCCACAAGGGCAGGCCCATGTTGGTGCTGCAGTACTCTCCTTCACTTCTCTTCCAAACACAGGAGCTTCTTGCATGAGGAAACCTGGCACGGTTTCCTGACAGGGCTCTTACTCTGTTTCCTGGCATTGCTTCTTCCAACCAGCTTCTCCCCCTGCCCAGCACCCTTCCTCTGAATTCCTTGCTTTGCATTTCTCCATAGAATAAATACACCTAACATACTGAAGACTATACCTTTTCCTTATTTCTTTATACATGCATACATTTAATTCTATTAATCACTGATTTGTCTCAAGGCGTGGAATTCTGCTCAGTATACAAAAGATGCTCAATAAAGGTTTTTAAATGAATATAAAATAAACATTTTTATGCACTTTAGAAGTTGCTTACTTAATTGTTTTCTACAAAAGATCACTTAAATCTCTCTTTTGCAGATGATGAAAATGGTGCTTAAAAGCATTCAAAGTCCTATGACTTGTGTGTGGCCAGCTGGGACATTCCCCCCACCTCTGTATCCTGGCCATTACATGATTTTGCCTCTTTAGACTTGAGAGATCTCTGTAACAATTCAGTGTAAAATTATGTGATGTTTTGAAAATTGCAATGTTCCATGAAATGCATTCAAAATATTATTTTTGTCTCCCTGTTTTTTCATAAGAACACAAGGCAGGGCTATTTATTAAAAATCATTTCCTTTTCTTCCACTTTGATTTCTGATGGACATAGAGTCAAATAAGTCCCCCATGTTCACTGTTTCACTAGGAGGAGAAAACCAAAAATTGGATGGAATGAGAGAAGGGGGGGAGAATATGGGAAATGAGGGATGAGGGCCTCTATGGCAATAGCGATAACCCCTCTCCCCATCAAGAAGTATGAGTTCTTGTTATCCTTGGCTTTGGGAATCATCAGCCTCTGAGTTTCCTGTCTGTCTCTCTGACTGAGTGTAAGCTGGACCAACATGGTCAACCCTGCCCTGGAGCATCCAGGACACTTTCACAGGCCCTTAATCCTCAGTTGACTGTTTCTGTGGCCTGGTGTCCTGCTGTACAAGTCTCAAGTTAGTGCTGCTCTAAGCCTGGGGATATACCCTGCTCCTTCTCAGGTGAAACAGAAATACTCCACAGTTATTCCTCCTATCCTTGGAGAATTGCTAATTACCTGTCAGATAAGGGTGAGGGCTAGGCCTAGGGGCATGAAACTGGAGTTGCAAATAAAATGTCACACTTTACAGTTACAGAATGGAATGCATTTGGAAAGACCTTGAAGTATGCAGCCACTTACACTCTAGCACAAAAGAAGTGTCTCATAGAAGACAAGTGGTGTACATCATTTCCTCTCTGTAGGCTTCTGTGTCTGTGCAAACTGCTTCTGTTTCCTGAAGATGCCAAACTTGGCTAAAGAAACTGGCACCTCTTCGTTTTTCTCCAAAGAAAGTCACTCAAATATCTGAGTAATAATGCTGACTTTGTTGAGGATTTTGTAGAGGAAAAGAACAAAGAGTTTATATTAGCTAGCCTTCACCAAACAATGAGAAGAACCATGACAACCAATATTGCTGTCCAGATCCTCTTTGTGGCCATACTGCTACCCATGGTGGGGAGAGATTGGTCTATAGACAGAGCTCGCATGCCAGGCTGACTCAAAATATATGGGAGATTCTTAAAACTACTCACAGAACAGGTAAATGATAGAATCAGTAAATGAATGAGAACTAAAATAATTTGAAACCAATCAATTTTTCCTTCTTAGAATCTATGATTTACTGAAAAGACTTTGTGTGCTAAATGTGAGTTCTTAAAAAACTGTAAGGCATTTTTAAATGACTGACAGACTCCTTAACTAAATTATTCTAAAAAAATTAAGAATACTTTTGTGAAAAGTCAATAAATAATTAACACAATTGTGACAACTTAATCAGCTTTTATGAATTTGGATTTTCTTGTACTGAGTTTATTCAAAATTAAGTTAATATGCATATGACTCAAATTTCTCACATTTCTTTTTCCTAGTCTGGAATTTGAGTTTTACAAAGTAAGATCATATTTCTCTGAATACCCCCAGGAAGAAAATATCTACCTGAAATACTGGTGGAGGGCAGTCAAAATGTAACATGAGTGAGGAATAACTTTCAATTTACTGTCAAAGGTGATCTAGTTCTGTATTGATCCCCAAACAAGGAAAATATGTCTAGAAATCTAATTTGACTTTTACAATCAATAGCACTCAGATGTCATTGGAGCAGGGGGTAGAAAAAAAGATGACTTTAAAATTACAATCATGAATTTATAATTACATTAATGAATTGAAGTAATTTATTGAATTAATATTTCCAGAGTCTAAAGAAAATCAGCCTACCACAGCACATTACTGAGGGAACAGGGGGCAGGATCTTGATTTTTTTCAGACTGGTCTTTGTATGAACTCATTTTGCTTTGTTCTTTATCCTATTATTTGGGGCTTGGAATTCTAGTTTCTGAGATACCATCATTTTTTGCCTACAAATTAACCATTACAACTAAAGTAGAAAAAGATTGAGCCCTTCAGTAACTGAACTATGATAAGAACAGGCTACCTTGTCTCTTCTGATCATTATGTCATCTTTACCCAAAAATCTCAGAGAAAGAGCTGGGGATTTAGCTCAGTGCTTTCACCACCTGCTGCGCAAGCGCAAGTGCAAGGACCCCAGTTCGATCCCCAGTACCAAAAAAACAAAACAGAAAAAAAAAAAATCTCAGAGAAAGTGTTATTTGTGTTTTGGAGGAGGAATGTCTTGGTGGAGAATAAAAACCACTGCACACTGTTGGTGCTTAAGGATCTGTATTGAATGGATGAATCAGCCAGGAGACACTGGCATCAGTAGTATCTACACAAAAGGAAATCCACAGTTACAGGACACAAAAACTGAAAATAACGAGTATTATCTTTTTTTGTTTTTCTTTTTTGGTACCAGGGATCGAACTCAGGTCCTTGCGCTTGCGCAGCAGGCAGCGAAACCACTGAGCTAAATCCCTGGCCCCAAGAGTATTATCTTTTAAACAAAAAGACTGTGATTGCACAGATAATACTGTGGTAATACGTACTTCAGAGATTCCTCCTCAACTTGAGTTCTTTCTTTCCTCAGTGATATACTTCTTTTCTTTTTCTACAGTGATTCCTTTGGTGACTTGCCTGGGCTTGGAGATTTAAATGCAGTCCCCTTACTGATGGACAAAGTTACGCCTGTGGCCATGGACTTTTTCTCCAATTTTAAATGGTTCTTTCCTCCTGCTTACCTTAAATCTGCATTCTGATGTTTAATGGGTACCTCACACTTGACATGGCTCAACCCTAACTGTGACTTTCCTGTCTCCAAAGATGGTACTCTCCCAGTCTTCTTTATCATCGTGAACGGCAACTCTATCATTAAGAATGAATCACATTTGACTCTTCTCTTTTATCACAATACTCAGACAATCTGCAGAAAATCTTGGTCATCAGAATACATAAAGAATCTAGCTAATTCTTTCTATTTCCACCCCAGCTTATGCCTCAAGACATAGCCTTTCACTTGTATGATTCCAAAGCCTTCTTTTTGAGTCTCCCTGATTCTACCCTTCCCACTGCCTGACCCTACTCATAATCTTAAAAAACAAAAACAAAAACAGTAGATGGATTGGTTCTTATGTAGCACAGATGGACCAAGTCCCTTCTGTAGTGTAACCTCTGTGATGTTCTCCAATCCTGATGAGAATTTTAAAAATCCCGTTTTTCACAGTGTTCTAAAGGGGCCAAAGTAACCTGGATTACCTGCAACCTCACTAATTTCCCTTCTACAACTCTCCCCCATTTTCAGACTATTCTGGTTAAATCAGTCTCCTTGCTGTTTTTCAAACATGCTGAGCATATTCTCACTGTGGGATCTTTGGTTGTATAGTTTTCTCTGCCAGGAACCCTCTTCTTACAGATAATTTTAGTTCATAGCTCAGCCCCTTCAGGTTTCCTTTCCTGGATTATTTAATTAGTGAGACTTGGTCTGACAACCAATCTTACCTGAAATAAATGAAAGAGAGCTCCACCTCTCCCACTATACTCCTTGTTCTTTTTTGCTTTCTATTTCTTTATAGCATTGACTTACTTCTTGGCCTGTTTTGTTTAGTGCAGATATTTTCTGCTTTAATGTAAGTTTCATGAGGACAGACATATTGCTGTTGTTTGCTTTTGCAACTGGACATCCAATGGGCACATCAGTCCAATAAATATTTTTCAGGCCGGGAATTTAGCTCACTGGTTTCGCCGCCTGCTGCGCAAGCGCAAGGACCCAAGTTCGATCCCTGGTACCATAAAAAACCCTCCCCCAAACCCCAAAACAATATTTTTCAATAAGTGAAAAGAATTCCAATTACCATATATTCTGAACCATTGCAAAGCAAAGCTGGATTTACCATTTGGAGGAAGAGCTTCAATTTCTTTATTATTCGGTGTTGTTATATAAATAATTCTGAGGGTGTACAATTATGTTTTGGGTTTTTATTCACTAATATGTTGTCAAAGAATTAAACTTTTGTATCATAGTTGCCCTTGGGCATGAAATTAAATGCTTAATGGATAAGATAAGGATTGTCAGAAATAACTTGGCTCTTTGAAAATGCAGAGGTCTATTTTAGCCTTGACTTAAGCTTGGTAAAACAATATTGTTGACCTTAGATACTCTAGAAAATATATTTTCATTTTCAAATATTTTTAGGCAGATCTGCCAACATTGTTGGTAAGTACCTGCAAAAACTACCAGTTGGTAGTTGGTGTCTGCTCCACAGGAAGCAGTGAGAGTAGAAATCTATGATGTCTTTTGGGCTCTGCACTTCTAGAATCTTGTTCACAGTTTTGCTACCAGGCAGATGGATGGACACACCCCTTCCTGCTGATCCTAAGCCTCTTTCACCCTGGTCTGTCCAGGTTGCTAAATGAACTGTGGATATCCTATGTTCTCTAATGATAAATGAAGACATATAGGCACAGACATGTCAGGAGATAGATGTTCGTGTATCTAGGTTGAAGTCAAGCAGAATTCAAGTGCTTGATCTTACAAAGTTATTTTAACATAGATTTTTTTTGTAATCCAAAGAAATATTTTCTGGAAAGGATCAAAAATAGAATGTCATTCAGAGTTTTTGTTGTTGTTTTAAGAAACACTCCAAATTATACAGGCTTGTCCCTTACTTTGGTGATTTGAAAAAATTGAATTTTTCTTTCTTCCTTTATCTCAATCAGGATCCTTCAATATCCTTTGCTCCAGCTACAGTGACTCCAGAGGATCCAAACACATTCTGTACTTTCTTGAATCTGTGACTTCATTGATTCTCTTCACCTAAAGAGCCGTTTTTACACAATTGCAAATTCCAAAAATTCTTTCGTACTTTTAAGTACAGCACAAATGCTGCTTGTTCTTTGTAGGTTTGCCTATTCCCCCTAAGATGAAAATGACATTAAGCTTTTGCTCCTCTAGACTCTCATATTTGTCAATGTCTCTATAATTCCTATGTGTATAAATGATAAATATTAAATTACAAATTATTATAAATTATATATATATGTAATGTCATGCCCCTTTTAAATTTGCATGATGGTGGATGTTAGAAACTATTGTTTCTGCTCCCACTCTGTTGAAAAAGCCATTATTTCCTGATGTCCCTAACCAATGAATGTCAGTCTCCACTAAATTCCCTCCTATCTTGGTGGTGTGCACCACCTCACAAAGGGCCAGTCTTTTGGTGTGCATTTGGCAGTCCACTCACAACACCCAGGCCAGACAAAATATTCCTTCTTTAGTATCAGAGCAGGAGAAAGCCTTCTGTTTAAAAAGAAGAAAAGATCCTCATCTAACAATAGAACAGTGATGGCCCACAAAAGGATTTTTTTAAAATTGACAATTGAGGGAGAAAATGTACTATAATTACTAAGAGCTGCTGGGAAGATTAGATGGTGGAAAGGTCTGCGGACGTCGTAGCAACATCGTGCGTCGCGCGGAATGCGCCAAATCAGCCAGCGCCCTGGCAGCAATTCACTGGATACCCCCCACCCTCACCCTGCTCCTCTGTACAGACACCTGGTTCCACACTTCAAAGACACAGAGGACACTGGACCACCAGACCACCGTACTGGGTAAGTTGGAGTCATCTTCACCTCCCATCAGGACCAGGACTATCTTCAGGGGAAGGGCAGCTGGAACCTGCAATACAACTCTGTGGAGTTCAACCCTACAGGAGGACAGGGG
>NW_004624780.1:7106982-7149567 GCF_000247695.1 Heterocephalus glaber
ATATGAAAAAATGTTCAACACCACTGCTCAATCTTGAGATGCAGATGAAAACAACACTGAGATTCCACCTCACCCCAGAAAGAAAGGCTGCTATCAAGAAATCAAACAATAGTAAATACTGGAGGGGTTGTGGGGAGAAAGGAACCCTTCTCCATTGTTGGTGGGAGTGCAGACTGGTGCACTGGTGCAACCACTGTGGAAATCAGTATGGAGATACCTCAAACATCTAGGATTAGAAGTCCCATTTGACCCAGCTATTCCTCTGCTGGGTATCTTCCCAAAAGAATTGAAAGAATCATACCACAGTGATATATGCTCACCCACGTTTATAGCAGCACAGTTTGTATTAGCTAAAACTTGGAAGCAGCCCAACTGCCCATCAACTGGAGACTGGATAAAGAAGATGTGATTTTTTTATAAAATGGAGTACTACTGAGCCATAAAGAATGAGAAACTGGAGACATTTATAGCCAAGTGGATGCACATTGAGGCCATACTCTTAAGGGAAATTAATAGGACACACATGTCTAAATACCAAATAGTTTCTCTGGTGTAAAAAACTAGAAGTGTAAATAAGGATCAAATAGGAAGAAAAGGTCTAAAGGAGTAGGGGAAGTGTGAGGGGTAGGGGAAAGGAAAGAAGGGAAAAGAAAAAATATGAGAAAAGAAAAAAAGGAAACAAAGTCTTTGTAAATAGGGAAGGGTGGAGAGGGTGAAGGGAGGGCAAGGATATGGGGAAAAAATAAGAGCCAAGATAAGTCATGTAAAGGTACAAGATCCCAGTGATGAATGTAACTGTACTGTATATCTAAAATGTACCAATAAACTTAATGAAAGAAAAAACAAATAATGCTTTAATAAATGTCATTGTGCATCTATCTTTGTATTCATTATACCCATATGTGCATACACAGAGAGTCATATTTTGCTGATGAATTCTCACATGTGGACTCCTTAGGTAAAGAGCTATACACAGTTTAAGTTTTGATAGATTTGGACAAGTTATCTTCCAAGGGTTTCAATTGAAGGACCCTAGTTAGCAAGACAGACTCCATATTGTTGCTTGACCCACCTGCCTGTCCTTTACATGAACTCAGAAGGAGGAAGCTTAGAAACCTCCTCCCCTTAAAAGGTCCCTTTAAAAATAACAATTAATCAACTATTGTTTTACAAATGTTCTAACAGCAGGACGTTTGGCTTCTGTACCTTTCACTTGCTTTGCTAGTTCTATCCCATAGGGGGGGCGTAGAAACTGTAGGCCTCAAAGGTATATAAAAGATGTTTGTCTCCCCCCAGTCGGGGCTCAAGTCCGATGCTCGGCTTGGGTCCCGGCCAGTAATAAACTCCTGTGTGGATTTAATATCGGTATCTGGTTGGTTCTCTCTCGCTGGGTTTAACACAATGATATCTCTCATATATCTGTATATTATATATATTCCTGATAGCAATAAATGAATGTGCCTCTATACTCTTCTTTTTAAAATTATTTCTGAACTGTTATCAATGTAAGCATGCCAAAACACATCAAAGAATTTAAGAATTATAACACTACAGGGGCCAGGGATTTAGCTCAGTGGTTTCACCACCTGCTACACAAGCACAAGGACCCGAGTTCAATCCCTGATACCCCCCCCAAAAAAAGAATTATAACACTCTACATAGCACAGCAAACAGCATCAGTAATGTCATCTTTCCCTACTCTAGTCTTGATTTAAAAGTTCTCCAAAAGTTTCATATATTTGGAACGTGCCTGGATCATGGGACACTATATTCATCAGTTCACTAGCCCACTGATGAGTTCACAGCTGACTTGCTATTAGGTGGTGGGGCCTGGTTAGAGCAAAGTCACCAGAAGTGTGACCTAGAAGGACTTATTCTTGTTCCCTGATCTTCCTTCTTTCTCTCCTTTCTGGCTTCCATGGGTTAAACTGCTTTCCTCCACCCAGACCCTTTTATTGTGCCCTTTCTGCCTTGGATCCAGCAAACCATGGACTGAATACTCTAAAAAACCATGAACCAAAATTAATTGCCCATATTTTGAGGTGTGGGTGTCAAGAACTTTGCCTGAGCAAATGGAAAGTGACTGATACAAATCTCCTATTTTAACCAGCAGAGATGATCAAATGCTAGATTTTGCTTTTTATCATTTCCTTGTCTTTTATAAAAATTAGATTTAATTTGTTAGAACAGGTTTTTTTTGTTTTTTGTTTTTTGTTTTTTTGGTAATGGGGATCGAACTCAGGTCCTTGTGCTTGCAAGGCAGGTGGCGGAACCACTGAGCTAAATCCTGGGCCCCGAACAGGTTTTGATTCATGAAAAATTTGGCTATAAGTTAGAGACTTCCTATGTACTTCTGGACACATGCATAGCTTGCACCATTATCAACTTCCCACATTGCAGTGGGACACTTGTCACAATTCATGAGGCCACATTATCACCAGAGTCCACAGTTTACACTAAGCTTCACTCTTATACACTCTGTTGGTTTCAACAAGTTTATAATGGCATAACCATAATAATATCATACTGAGTACTTTCACTGCTTTAAAAAGCATCTGGGCTCTACATATTCATTTTGTTTCTATTCTAATCCTTTATAACCACTTATCTTCTTACTTCCTCCATAGTTTCTCCTCTTCTAGAATGTCATGTAGTTGTAATCAGATAGAATTTAGCATTCTCAGAGTATTAGATAAGTATATTTTAATCATATAGTATTCAACACTTTCACTTAGTATGCATTTATAGTTTCTCCATGTCTTCTAATGATTTGACAACTTATTTTCAGCACAGAATATAATACTCCATTATCTGGATGCACCAGAGTTCATTTATCCATTCATTTACTAAAGGAAATCTTGGTTACTTCCAAGTTTTAGTAATCTGAATAAACTCACCATAAATATCCATGGGCAGGCTTTTGTGTGGACATAAGTTTTCATTTCCTTTGGGTAATTAACAATGAATATGCTTGAAGGATTTCACATAAGACTATGTTTGTCTAGCTGTGTAACAAACTGACAAACTGCGGCTGAATCCTCTTGCATTGAATGAAAGTTTCTGCTGTTCCACATCTTGGACAGCATTTGGTGTTCCCAGTGTTCTGAATTTTGGCCATTCTAATATGTGTGTTGTAGTAACTCATCATATTGTTAATTTACATTAGACAAATGATGTGAATCTTGTTTATATGTTTATTTTCTACCTATATATCTTACTTAGTGAGGTATCTGTTAAGGTCTTCGATCTATTTTTAATTGGGTTGCTTGTTCTCTTGTAGAGGTTTTGGATTTCATTGTATATTTTGTACAACAGTTCTTCACCACATGTGTCTTTTTTTTTGGTACTGGGGATTGAACTCAGGACTTTGCATTTGCCAGGCAGGTGCGGCTCCACTGAGGTAAATCCCAGGCCCATACCACATGTGTCTTTTGGAAGTATTTTTTTCTTTTTCAGTCTGTGGCTTATTTTGTTCTTCTCTTGATAGTGCTTCTTGCAGAGCAGACACTGAATGAAGTCCTGCTTATCAACTCTTTCATGAAGTATAATTTTAGTATCACATCTAAAAAGTCTTCACCCAACCCAAGGTCATTTAGATTTTCTCCTATGTTATCTTCTAGGTGTATTATAATTTGATGTTTTACATTTAGGTCTCTGGTCCACTTCAAGGCAATATTTGTGAAAGTTGTAGGTCTGTAGCTACATTCATTCATTCATCTGTTTACTGATTAATTTATATATGTATGGTCTAGTTTCCCAACACCATTGTCAAAATACCCATTGTTTTTCTTTGTTCTTTTTTTTTGGTACCGGGGATTGAACTCGGGACCTTAGGCTTGTGAGGCAGGCGGCAAAACCACTGAGCTAAATCCCCAGCCCTCTTTGTTCTTTTGTCATGTATCTGTCAACTATTTATGTGAGTATATTTCTCCGCTTTCTATTCTGTTCCATTGAGCGGCTTGCATATTCTTCCACCAATGATACACTGTTTATATGATTGTATATTTATAGTAAATCTTGAAGTCAAATTGTTTCAGTCTTTGACTTTATTTTCCTCCTTTAATATTGTGTTTTCAACTCTGGATCAAATGTCGCTCTACAGTATATAAAAGTTAGAATCAATTTGTCCATCTATACAAGATAACATAATGGGATTTTAATTAGGATTTGTTGAATAGTTGGCTCAAGTTGGAAAGAAATGAAACTTTAATAGTATTAAATCTTCTTATCCATGAAGATAGAATGTCTTTCCATTTATTTAATTTTTCTTTGATTTTTTTCAGGAGAGTTTTATAGTTTTTTTCTCATATATTTGTATATGTACTCTGTTAGATTTATACCTATTTCACTTTTTGGGTACTGTGTAAATGATATCACATTTTAAATTTTAAATTCTACTTTTTCCTTGCTGGTATGTAGAAAATGATAAACTCTTATATTAATCTTGTATCCTGTACTGCACCTTATTCACATGTAGTTTCAGGAGTTCTTAGGACTTGTTTTGCATTTTCTACACAGATATTCATGACATCTACAGAGATGGTTTTATTTTTTCCTTCTCAGTATGTATATCTTTTATTGTCTTGCTACGTTAGGTATTATTTCCAGTATATAGTTGAAAAGCAACGTCAGGAGGGGACATCCATGTCTTGTTTCCGTTCTTCACAGGGAAGCCTTGAGTTTTCCGTCCTCAAGTTAGATGTTAGCTATAGTTTTCTTGTAGATGTTGGTTATCGCTTTGTGGAAGTTCCCTTCTATTCATGGTTAACTGAGACATTTTTTTTTCCTTAAACTCTTTTATTGGTAAATTTTAGGCATACACACGTTTACATTTATCATTGGGTGCTTGTACCTGTGCATGATGTATCTTGGTTCTTATTTTTTCCCCATTACCTGTGTGCCCTTCACCCCCTCCACCCTTCCCTATTTACATAGACTTCATTTCCATTTTTTTTCTTTCCTCATAATTTTTCCTTTCCCTTCTTTCCTTTCCTCTTCCCCTCCCACCACCCCTACCCCTTTGGACCTTTTTTTCCTATGTCAAATCATCAATTATTCATTTTAATCATTTTAATCCTTATTTACTCTTTCAGTTTCTCACACTAGAGAAATTATTCAGTATTTACACGTGTGTCATATTTATTTCACTTAGGAGTAATCATGAGTAGATGTTGGATTTTGTCAAATGATTTTTCAGTATCTACTAGTATGATTATGTCATGTTTCTTCTTTAGCCTGCTGATGTAATGGAATCCATTAATTTATTTCCAAAAGTTTAATCAACATTATATTTCTGGAATAAATAACACTTGTTTGTGGTGTACATTTTTCCATACATTGTTTTATTTGATTTGTTTATATTTTTTGAACATCTTTGCATTTGTCTTCATGAAAGATATTAGTCTGGAGTGATCCCATCTTAGAATATCATTGTCCAGTTTTGTATGGTGAAGTTGATTTTATGGAACAGTTAGGGAGTATTTCCTCTTCTTCTGTCTTCTAAAAAGTACAGTAGAACATTGAAATAATTTCTTCCATCAGTGTTTGGCATAATTCCCAATGAACCATGGGAGTTACTGATTGTTATTTGGAAAGTTATTAGTTATTGATTTTTGTGCTTGCCTTTTAATTCCTGATCTGTTTAACTCAGTAGAGGATTCTGCTTACTTTTTAACATATGAAAATGGAGTCATAATATATCAGCTTCTAAAGAACTTCTTAAGGAATTAAATTGTGTTTCTGAGATGCACCCATGAAATTATATATAGCTATGGCTAAATAATTTGCACTGTTATATAATAGTCACTTGCGTGGATATAGCAGAATTTATCTATGTCTTCATAGCCTTCTCAGTTGTTTTCAGTTTTCTACTGTATGGACAGTATTTTTATTGACATTCTACACATGAGTCCTGTTATGCTTATGTCTGGATGTCCCCTCAAAGTCTCATACAGTTATAGGCGGGGCTTTTCAGAGGTGGCTGGATGCAGAGTGTGTGGTGGTGGGATTAAGTGTGTGATGCTTGGATCAAGGATGTATGATTGCTAAATTAGTCCACTGATTGGTTTGGCACAGTTCTGAGAGTGGATAACTGGAAGGCCCACCCTGTGTGTGAGTGCTACCCGCCCTAAGGTGGATAGCCTGGAAAGAATATAAGGGGCAGAAAGAGGGTCACTTCTTGTCATATGTCACAAGCTGCTGCTTGCTGCTGTGCTGTCTCCTGCCTGTTTGTCATGGACTGTTTCTCCTCTGCGATGCCCCTCTGCCATGCCACTCTGCCTTAGAGCCAGCCAACAATGGACTGAAACCTCTATGAACTGTGGATAGAAATAAACCTTTCCTCCTTTAACTTTGGGTGCCAGGTATTTTGCCTTAGCAATGAGAAAAGTAGCTTAGACAGATCCTCACCCACAACTTCTTGTTTATAGATCTCTGAAAGGAATTACTAGGTCAATTCAGATAAAGTAATAGGTCTTAAAGCAAACTCTAATACCATAAAATGCAACCTTCAAATGAAAATGATGTGTCCAGTGAAAAGTGGGTGATGATGTAAAATTTTATGAGCCTTTGCTTCTGGAAAATAGAGATGGTTCAGAAATCCTCCTATCTTTGATTTTTGTCCAGAAAATGGCTTATTGTAAAGCACTACCATTGCCTGTGTACCTTAGATAAAGATAACGTATTTCCTTCTTTTTTTCTTGTGGTATTTGGGATTAAACCTAGGAGTGGTCTACAACTGAGATATATCCCAAACCCTTTTTGTTTTTATTTTGAGATACCGTCTCATTAAGTTACACAGGTTGACCTCCAACTGGCAATCCTCCTGTCTCAGCCTCATGAGTAGCTAGCCTTGTACCAGGCTATTCCGCCCCTTTTTATTTATGTCAAGATCAGGCATATTTCTATCATTTATTTCACTGTTTATACTCATTGATGAATTTAAAGAAAATACCTGATTTGCCTAACCTGTAGTCACATTTCTGACCTTTCCTCAGATGCCTGACAGACCCTCTGCCTGTGTCAGCATTACTGAGGACTAACCTCCTGTCAGTGCACCCTTTCAAAAGTCTGTCTTCAGCTGTTCAAACACTCTCTACCTGTTCCCCCTCCCCTCAAGCCTCATTCTTTCTAGCTTTGTTTCCTCCTCCATATAAAAGAAAATTCTCTCCTGCTCAAATTTCAAGACATGCAGATCTGATGGTCTGAGAGTACTCCCTCTTTCAATTGTCTTTCTCTATTTAGAGCAGCAGTCTTTGTGAATCAAGTCTCTTCTTTCTTATGTCTGGGATTGTTGTACATTTTGTCCAGAAAAAAAAGATGAAAAAAGAAGAGTTAATCAAAAATAAGAAATAATGTTATAAAAAAATTCTACTATAAAATAGAGTAATCATAATTGGATTGATCATATGAATTAAAAACAAAGCTAAGATTGAATGTAAAAGAAACCAAAATACTGTCTATATGACATACCTAAATTAAGAAAAGTTGAAAATGAAAGGATATAAGAAAAGGATGTATCTCAAACCATAATGAACCAAAAAAAAATTAGGGTTGTGTTCATAGAATCTGAATAAATACTATTTAAGGTAAAAGCAGCATAATATTGAAATATATACATTATAAACTTATAAAAGGTATGACAGCTTCATGTACAGAATATGTATCCAGCAATACATCCACCAAACAAAACAAATATTAACTTGCCATAACATTAACTGAAAGAGAATACAGTTACTGAGAATTTTAACACAAAAAGGAGAAATGAAGAGACTAAGCAAGCAGAAAAAGCAATGATGTTAAAGCCTGGAAGAAAATTAATAAAGATGTATATTAAGCAAAGGGGTATAGTATTTTCTTTAAGCACACAGAAACATAGAAAAAGCTTTCCCATATTAGGATACAGTAGAGGACCCAATACATTTCAAAGTATCAATACAATAGGAAACAAAATACTTTTTGTAAAATCCAATGTTTGGAATATAAGTAAATTACTAATCTACTGGCTAAAAACAAAAATATTAAAGAAAATTAAGTATCGAGAATTAGACAACAATCACATTAAAAGCCAAATTTGAAGCTGGATGTTGTGCAGGCCTCTATTCTCAGCACTCCAGGAGGATGAGGCAGGAGGATCTCAAGATCAAGCTTAGTCACTTAGCAATTTAATGAAACCATCTCAAAATAAAAAAGCTGCCGGAGACATAACTCAGTGTGAAGGTCCTGGATTCAATCCCTAGTAACACACACACACACACACACACACACACACACACATACACACACACAATCAAATTTATGGGGCAGAGTTTAAGCAATGCTTAAAGAAAATACAAAACTTTAAGTATAATTATCAGGAAAGATGAATGACTAGAGATAAACTCACTTAGCACTCAATTCAATCCAACCCAAAGAAGCAAGAAACAAAGAAATAATCGGGAATATAAGAAAAAATACAAGAAAATGTAAAGTATAAATAAACAATAAAGACTAACTAATGGAAAATCTATTTCTTTCAAAAGATTATTAACACAGACAAGCTTCTGCCCTGACTGACAGAAAAACAAGGGAAACCATGCGGATAAACCAAATGGAGACTGAAAAGATAGAAACAAATACTAGAAACGAAAGAAAACAAACCACAGAGATTTGCAATATATTATGAATTATCATATGCAAACAATTTGAATTTGAATCCAGATGAAATCGATACATTCCTTTAAAAATGTGTAAAATTTGAAAAGACAGAAAATGACAACGAAGTCAGGTCTATCACCTAGAACGGAATGAAGGAAGATACAGCCGTTGTCTTTTCGTCATCTTGAGCTCACAATGGGTTTCTCACCAGCTACACACATTAACAAATAAATGAGCAGGTGTGCAATGTTTAGATGTGTCCCGTGGTAATGCATACAAGTGCAGGGATGATTTCAGAGAACTGTTGTGATGTGAAAAATGAACAGGCTCATAGCTGAGATGGCTGATATCAGAGCACAGAAAGAAGTAGAGACCTTCTAGGTAGGAGAAGAAATGAAGTAGGGAGCAGGGACAACAAATAGCTCAAAGATTTCAGACCTTTTTGAAAATAGACTTTGAAAAGAGGACAGTGTTCATACAAACACACCACACATTTCCCTTTTTATGAACTAATTTAATCTTGGGATCACCAAGGTAAGCTTTTCTTTGTGTCTTTTCACGCACTGCATCCTAAAGCTAATTTCCATGACACTAAAAGAACAGAATTACTAAGAGCAGGGCAGCTTCTTCTGACTAACATTGAAAAGCCTGAGGGAAATCTGCATAAATAAGAAGAGAGATAAGGATGGTTATTTTTTTTCTTCTCCTTGTTGAATGACAATTGGCTGTGTGTGTGCAAGCCAGCTTGGGAAAAGAGAAACACTGTTGTGACAATATCTTTCAGGAAATTGGTTAATAGGTTAAGCACAATAAATTTTCAGATCAAGTTAAAGGGAAAACAGTCTAGTGTCACAGTGCGGGTGTGGTGTTAATAAGAACTTTCTCCATGGGGTGCCTCTCCAGGCATTAAATTGAGCTGAAAACGTGACACATCCCCAGGACATGGAGACCTGTGTCTTTGCCAGGTCCCAAGTGCACAGCTGTCTGAGCCAGCTTAGGAGCTACACCTGGGCCAAGCAGCACACTCTGCCCCGAATGAGAGCATCTCTTCTTCCCAGGTATTTAGGTTTGAGAGTCTTTTCTTTGCCTATTCCCCTGTTTGCTTGACCTGGAGAGGATAGCAAGATAGGCAGACCTGTGGTCCCATTGACTTCTGGCCTCCATTTCATTACCAAGGCAGGGCTGGGGTTGGATATCCTAAGTTAAGGACTAAAGTTTTATAGTAAAAGACAGATTTATAAGAGAAAATTACAGTCATTTACTTAATACAAATTTTAAGCGACATAGAACCCTCATAAAGAAATGAAGGACCAGAAAAACTGTTAGAAGGACTGTTATGTTTTCTCCCAGTTCATAGAGTAGACATTCATGGACAAATAAATCTGGACCAAAGGGTGTGATTCAATGGTAACAGATGGGGAAGACCTTAGCCAGTTTGTTCAGATTCTTCTCTAGGTCCTGTGTCTTCAGAGAGGAGGGTGCTTTTGCCTCCAGGTATTGGGAAGGCCCCTCTTGAGAATGAGAGTCAATTGACTATGTCAAGGAAAGGTAAGAAGATCCTTCCTAGGTTGTGTTGCAGAATTCCAAGGGCCAGGAGAGACCAAAGGGAATCAGGAGGATTTATTTCAGATTTTAGGAGAACACCAGCTCAACAGACTCCTGTCCAAAAGAAGATCTCAGAACAATGGAAAAGTTTCTATTTTATACATTTGGCCAAAAGGGGAGTGTGGTCTTTCTAGTGACATGAAACTGATGGGTGGGTAGGGGGCGAAGCGAGGTAACAGAAACAAACAAAAAGTAAGTTAGACACATCTCATAGGATGATAGTTTTGTTCCTTGTGTATCTTATGAGAACAAGATATCATGAACTTTGTTTACAGGACATAGTTGTTAATTTTATCTCTACCAGAACAAGGAGTTACAGCTACAGGGGAAAGAGGGTGACCCAAGGTCGGGGGATGCCCAAGGATAGGAAGAATTTGTTTTTCTTTAAGTCCTGCTTCAATTGGGCACCCTGCTTCCAGGGAGAAGAGTGGGGAAGGCGAGGATGAACTCCTGCTCCCGCCAGTTTCTCAGGTGCCTTTCGTTTAAGATAACTTACTTTGCCAGTGTGCCTTATTTCAGAGTAGCAGCTCTTGAACTTTGTCACTGACTTTGTCTCCACATTGCTCTCTCTTCTTTCTTGTGACCAAAATGTTTTTCTGGGGCTATTTTCTTATTTCCCCAGGTTCATAGAAGTCTTCAAATTCTATTTTGTTCTCTATAGCATCTTTACCCCTGACTTCTCTCCAGACATTAGAGTTTAAGTTTTGTTGGATTAATCTTTATGGATTAAGAAAAGAGTAACGTGATAAGGGCTACAGAGGGAAAACAAGAATGTCTAGGATATCAAAGATGGTTTAATCCTTAATTCAGTAAAGATGAATTTCAGCTTTATGCACAGAATTTAGTTTCTTGGCCACGACTGATCTTATTTTTCTTTTTTTAAAAAAATCAGCATATTTATATAATCCAGTTAGTTTGTCCTATGGAATGTTATTTAATTTTGATCTATGAATCCTGAATCCGTTGGCCCCCAGTTGAATTCTATTCAGGCAAATCCTTAATTCACTGTACTTTAGTTTTCCCACCTGGGACAATTTTTGTGTGTTCTGGTCTCTGTAGCAAGGTACTTTGCTACTCCATCTTGGATTTACCCTTTTCCTTCAGTCTTTAATATTGTTGACATTAGGTTAAGCATTCTGTGTAAATTATTTGGTTGACTGTAATATTTGAAACAAATATCCTAAATAAATGGCTAATATATTTAATATATAAAATACATAAACTGATGAGAATATCTCTAAGACTAAAAGGAGAAAAGATATAATACATATTAAAAAACAAAAGAGATAATGCAAGCATATAAAATATTAATGGTTTTCGAGTAGGCACATGTACAAAGAAAAATATTAGTTTAACATTTTTACTGTCAATGAAGAAAAACATAAAGTAAATTTTGTCATATTGGATGGGGTTTTGCAGTGGTTATTCTTGTAAATTCTGTGGATATAAATTATACAAACTTTCTGAAGCCATTTAGTAATATATCTTGATAAAATTAAAAATATTTATCATTTTTCAGGAGTTCTTCCCCTACTCAGAGTTTATTCTAAGGAAATAATCATAAATGTTGAAAAAGTCTAATAATCCATAAAAGTGTTTGTTTATAAAGAAAAAATGATTTTAAGAGTAAACAATGATGAGTATTAGGACAGTATTAAATTACTCATGGTCTTATCATAGAAAAGAGAATATTATTCAACTGTTGAAAGTTGTGTTTACAAACAATTTCAATGCTGTGAAAACTACCCATAAGATGAAGTGAAAAACAAGGTAGAATAATATATACAGTAAAACCTCAAATATATCTGCTCCATGTTTTTGTGACTTCCATTTATTTTGTATTTCCATTATGAAGCTCATTCATTCTTTCTGTCTCTGCTCAATATGGAGAGTTGATGTTTTCCTCTATCAATATTCATTTGGTTTAATATAATACTTCTTGCTATTTTTCAAATATGAACTCACAGTTCCAGTAGAACATGTTTTTAATAGTAAGGCTTCAAATATTAACCGATTATCATTTAATAAGTCATCAAAGGCTTACTGATCACAAACAATTATTTAGTATTTGTTATGGCTTGTGTCTAGATATCCACCCAAAGCCTCATGTGGTCCTAGGTGGGACTTTTCAGAGGTGGCTGGATCTAGGGTGTGTGATGCTGGAATTAATGGAATGTGATTACTGAATTCATCCACTGATTGGCTTGGCATAGTTCTGGGTGTGGATAAAGAAGGCCCACCCTGGGTGTGGGTGGCACCACTCAGAGGATTCACAGATTAAAAAGGATAAAAGGGACAGGCAGGCTGCTCTTGCTGCTTCTTCGATACTTCACTGCTTTGTTGCCCTCTGCCCATCATTAACTCTTTCTCCTCTGTGATGCATCTCTGTCATGCTGCCCTGCATTGGAGCCAGCCAACTATGGACTGGAACTTCTAAAAATTCTGGGCTAAATAAACTTTTCCTCCTTTGCTGGCCAAGTATTTTATTTCAGCAATAATAAAAGTAACTAAAACAGAATTGAAGAAAGAAAGAAAGAAAGAAAGAAAGAAAGAAAGAAAGAAAGAAAGAAAGAGAGAGAATGAGTTTCTGCACTAAGGAATCTCTGGAAGGATCTGTGGTTTGCATTGATGAGAGAAAGATGAAGACAATATAAACAAGATAATATTGAGAACCCAGAAGTTATATGAAGGAGATAACTAATAACAATAATAATAATAATAATAATAATAATAATGCAATAGCTAGAGTAATGAGATGGGGTAGTGAGTGGTTTCTTCATCCTTCTTGGCTGGAAGAGGCCTCTTTGAGTAGATGACAGATTTGAAATCTGGATAATGAGCAAAGGAAAGAATAAATGCATATTAAAAGAACAGATGGCTAATTAACAAGTGAAAGTGATATTGGAGAGAGTTAGAATTGGAGACTCGGCAAAGCTAGGTTTATGGATCCTAACAAGAATTTGGCTTCTTTGACTAACAGGAGGCTGTGAGAAAATAGTAGCCAAGAAAGATTTGAGTCATTCTTAGGATTACACTGAGTACATTGTGGCAACTGCACTTTGGAAAGCAAGAATGGAAACAGGCAGACCTGCTACAAGACTCTAGAAATAGTTCATGCTAGAGAAAGATGTTTGAATTAGGACCATAACATTTGAGATGCTGAGATGGAGTCAGATTACAGATATGTTTTGAAATTGATCTCATGGGCCTTGGAACTTACTAATGAGTCAGATGTAGAAGGTGAAAAAAAAAGAAAGGAATCCAAACTTTTGCCCTGAATATGTAAGTAGTTAATGCACTATGGAGGTATAGGTGAGGTAGATTTGAAAGAGTGATTATTATTCCAGAAGTGAAGATTTTGATGAGACAGCATGAAGACAGAAACCAGGGATCAAGTGAAATTGGTTATTTGAAACATTAGTAATTCCACTTTCACTAAGATGGGCAAAAAGGAAGTGCATCTGTGTATAGAAAGAATTTTTGTGGAACTGGTAAAAAAATGATAAAAACTTTAAAAAATTACTTTACTTTAATTACTCTACTTTACTTTACTTTAATTCTTCCATCAAGTACCAAGCAAGGGAGGTTACTAGATGAAATATGGGGTACAGGAAGATGAATAGTAGGCCATTTTTGAGAGAAGAGTGTGAAAAATTTAAACATTAAAGTGAGGATAAGGACTGGTGATGCTGAGTGGCTTTTTCAAACTTCAATCATAAAACTGAAGTGAATACAATCACCAGGATGTCATGACTTCTTTCCACTGATAAATTTCAGTGGATCACATGCAAATATATATATTTGAGCTTCATGGTGTCTGACATTTTGTGAGGTGAGCAGAGTGGAGAGCAAAAGGTTGGAGAGGATTAGCACTAAAATGTGTACTATGGATACAAGGTCATGTAGGAATGGAAGGGAGAAAGATCAAAAAATCAATGGAGAGTGAAAATGTGGAAATATTGAAAAAGGTATCACTAAGAGTGGGAAACTGTAGGAGTAGGTGTACTAGAGCAGGTGAGTTGGAAAAGAATGTCTTGATGGACTATAAAAAATGTTGTTAGTACATGTTTGAAGTATATAATAATTACCCTCATTGTGAGGGGTGGTACATGTACATAACACATCTCAATTCTTTTTCATCCTGTTCCTCTCCCCTTCCTACCCCCTCCTTCCATATCTTGGTCCCTTTCCTTTTTGCAAAAGATATACTTTCCTGTTTCCTATTGTCTATCTTTTAATTTGCTCTTTAATTTATTAACATTTGGATTTATAATATAAGAGAAAATGTGATATTTAAACTTGAGTGATTTATCTCACTTAATATTTTATTCTTAAGGTGCCTCCATTTTAATACAAATGATTTATTTGTCCGTTTTTGTGGACAAACAACAGCAGCATTCCATTGTGTATAAATGCCATATTTTCTTTATCCATTCATCTGTTGATGTACATGTAGTTGCTTTCAGGATTTAGTTATTCTGAGTTGCACTGCTATAAACCTGAGTATTATCACTGTAATATGATGTCTCTAACTCTTTTGGGAAGATACTTAGAAGGGGAATAGCTGGGTCAAATGGAATTTCTATTTTTAGATTTTTGAAGAATCTCCACGTTGATTTCCATAGTAATTGTATTAGATTACATTTCTAACAACACTGTAGAAGGGTTCCTTTTCTCTCCACAGCCTCTCCGGTATTTGTTATTATTTGATTTCATGATGATAGCCATTCTTTCTGGTAGAAAATAAAATCTCATGACTGACTTTTAACCAAGATTTTGGCCAGGCATGGTAGCACATCCCTGTAATCCAGGCACTTGGGATACTGAAGCAGGAGGATTGCCATTAATTTGAGGCCAGCCTGGGCTACACACTGAGTTCAAGGCCAGCCTGATCTACATAGTCAGAACCTGTCTGGAGAAACCAAAATAAATAAACAAACCAAGAGTTTGGTAGGATGCAGTCATTGATTCCTTGAGGATTGGGTACCTTAGGGGAGAGAGAGATAAAATTTAACACTAATGAGGTCAAGAACAGAGAGACTACCTACATGTAAGTTAAGTTCTCTGAGAATTAACACCGAAAGTGTGGTTGATAAGGAGGTAGTGAACAAAGTGTTACCATTATGAGTTACAGAGGGGAGTGACTAGGAGATATGTCCACGGAAACAACAAGAATGGTAAGAGGTGATAAAATCTAGTGACACAGACAATAACAAGCTCTGGGTTCTGAAGGAAGTTGTGGGAAAGGAAGCATCTATTTAAAGGAAGGGGACTTCCTACCCCAATCCTATGCCATATGGTACCAGGGTCATCAGGGGAAGAAAACAATTTAAAACTGAGATGCTGCAGGTGAAATGCTATCTTTGGAGTCTGTTCCAGTTAGAGAAAGAAGGTGAAGGGGACATCAAAAAGGGTTTTGAGACTGTGTCTGTGCAGTATGAGGCACTTGCTGACAAGTTCTGAATGTTAGAGGCTACAGTCGAAGAGCTTGGGAAGGTAAGGAAGAGCTTGGGAAGGTAGGGAAGATTTGGAGAACTGCAGAGAAGCGTGGAGGTGTGAAGATGAAGAAGCTTATGATGGGGCTCAAAATCCCACTGGTGCCTTCAGTCAATGAGACAGGAGGCCTATGGCATCAGTCCTGGGGGCTCCAGGACACTTGGTAATCGAATGTCAGCCTGTTCTCTTTCAAGAAATAGTAATTTAAATATAACCAGTCTAAATATAAATAACTTTCCTCCAGAGATTATTTCCAAGCAATATTTCTTGTAGTTCCACTGGTGTGGTATGAGAGAATTAGAGACCTGACCAGGGCATAAGGAATGCTCAGGTCATATCTTCATGAGTAGAAGCAAGTGACAATCAGGTGAGTTATTCCATTGAGATCTGAAATACCAGAGTTGACATAGTTAAAAAAAAAGTAGCTATGAAACAGCACAAGAAAATCAGACTGAGGTTCCTAATAATTAAAATGCTTAGGATTTTTGGATTTATGGTGAGACAAATTTGTTCTCAGTATTTCACTTGTATTAACTCATTTGCTCTTCCAACAAAGCTCTAAGGGAGATATTTAACCACACTATACAGATTTGAAAACTGAGGTATATAATGGTGAACGTTCATAAAAGATGCTCAGCTAAGAAGTGCTAGAGTCAAGAGGAAACAGAGCCAGGGTATAGAGCCATCCTTGTGGGCTACAATTTAAACTCTGCCCAAGCACATATTGTCCAAGACAGGCCACCGTGAATCATCACAAATTCCAAATTCTTCTGCACGAAGCTGCTCACTAAGTGCTGTTTTTGGTTCTGAACTCTTGGAATAAAATGAACGATGTAACAAAGCTGGAGGGGCTCTCTGTGATTTCACTCCTGCTTCCTTCTCTAGCTTCATTTCTTTCCTCTTTTTCTTAGGCAATATATTCTTTTTTTTTTTTTTTTTTGGTACCGGGGATCAAACTCGGGACCTTGCGCTTGCAAGGCAGGCGGTGGAACCACTGAGCTAAATCCCTGGCCCTTAGGCAATATATTCTTTATCCTTGCTGGACTGGTTCCAGCGCTTTGATAGATGTGTGTTCTCTCACATGTAGGCTATTTTACCATGTGATTCCTTTGCCTGCATGACAGGATTTTACCCTTCTTCTCCTTCCCTATATGTTAAGATGTTTTCAATACAGGCAATAAAAAAAGGAAGCCAATAATGACTACAACAATGACATATCTATAATATCCTAAGAATTTCTAAACTAAATATTTCCAAGGTTCAAGGAACCAATTTTTTTTGTCTTTCCTTTCTACTTTTTATTTTTAAAAAAGTATTTATTTATTTATTTATGAGTGTTTTTTGAAGACATATTGTCATGATTGTTATTCAGGCTGGCACTGAACTGGACTCAAGCAATCCTCCTGCCTTAGTTTATCAAATAACTTGGACTACATGCACAGGCCTCCCTGCCATTATTCTGCCTTTTCTACAGTGTTGGCTTCTACTGGTGAAGCTTAATGTCCCATGGACCAAAATGAGTACAATGATAGCTTGTGATGGATGCTATGATAACCCACCCATAGCCCCTCTTGACCCATTTTGAGTGCAGTTAGTGGATAGCCTTTGGCTGTCATCTTCTCTGTCCAGATTGCCTCAGCTTCAGAAAGCCACAATATACAAGTCTGAAACCTTTACAAGGCAGCCTACATATAACAGCTGATTGGTTAAGGCTTGGCCATCATGTGCCTCCAGGAGACAATTCTGAAGGGTCTTCCTAGTTCCACAATTCCTGTTGACTGAGACATGATACTCAATTTCTTACTCTTATCAAGCCCACCTCACAGGAGTATCCCAAACATCCAGCATGCTCAGCTCTGTCAGAGAATCTGCTTCCAGATGGCACTAGTTAGCACCTGGGTGGTCAAAGACAGTGGCTAGAAGATGGCATTTTAAGCTGGATCACTTGTTGCCAGGCCAGGAAGGAGTGTCCTGTTAGTGGCAGCAGACAACCATCCAAATTGGTTAGAATGTTCACTAGTGAGGAACTGTGCTGGCAGAAGAGAATGTATGTACTAGCAATACAATTGACCAGGGAGTCAAGAAATATGAAAGAGTTACTATAACAACAAAAGAAGTAATTGAACTCTGGAACAAGGTAAAATGAAATTAATAGCCAATTGAAATTTAAAGGTCAAAACCAAAGGCCTTGTCAAAAGTGCATAACGAGAATCTATTGTCCTCTAAAAGTAAGGCAGAGGTGGCTATGACCAGACTCAGGACTTCATTTTAGAGGAATAGGGCTCAGAAAATCTTATGTTTCCAACCAAAGTCTGCAGTGCCTGAATGAGTCAGCAGGTGAAATCTCTTGCTCAGCATCTTCTGAACACTTTATAATCTTCCTGGAGCACTTGTAATTCAGGAGTCAACCTAGATTTTGAGGGAATCTTAAAGACACTGCTGCTTTTGCTTTTCTTAGGGGTCCCCTCCCATTTTTATCCACCTCTCAGCAAGAAGAGGAGGCTTTTGTTTGATTTCTAACTGTCCACCATTGTGTGCTGTCCTAGGAAGCTCTGTAAGACCTTGGACCTCACCTAGTAAGATTCCCTCTTTCATTAGTGAATCTTCTCAAATCTCTTCCTGCCTTAAACTTTTCTCCAATGACTTTATGTATCTGCTTTTATATATTGCCCCAAACTTGTAAGTGATTTTTTGGATGGGTTAATTTCATACAAGATTCTCCAGAATCACTGAGGTGAGAACTCTAAGCAGAGGTTATTTAAAATAAGGATGAAATAAAGGACAGTTTCCACTTTGTCTATCTACCAACAAACAATACCTCTCTGCCTGGCCAAGTCTTCTCAAGTCTTACATTCAGATCAAATGTTTCTGTCAATATATGATCTGCCTTCCTGGCTTGAAACGAGATTAGACCTACCCATCTCTGATCTATGTTCCTGTGGTAACCTGTGCTCCCACTATCATAACACTTGTGTCAGGGTTCTCTAGAGGTACATATTCAATAATAATAGTCTCTATTGGGAAGGCAAAGGGTCTGTGTTGGAAGACTGAAGAATCTGCACCTAAAGCCTGCAGACAGATGTGCAAAGCCAATGGCAAAAACTGGAGCAGAAGCAAGATTTCCTTCTTTCTCTTTTTATTCCACCCAGGCTACCAGCCTATTGATTGGTGCCATCCATGCCCAGAGTGGGACTTCTGTCTTCAGTAAATCAGTCATCCAGACACACCCAGAACTGTGCTAAATTAATCTGCTAGGCATTTTTTATTCAAGTTGACACAATGAACTATCACAACACATCACAATTTATTGAAGCAATTATTTACTGTTTCTTTAAATAGGCTAAAAATTATCTGAGGACAGAAATCCATCATGTTTCTTGTTATTTGCTTTGTTCTGTGACCTCCCGTGTTAGTAGATAAATCATAAATATAAATGACTAAGAGTGAATAAATCCAGCTGGTAGGAAAGTCACATATTTTAGGATTGCAGCATACAATAGAAGAAGATAAGAGATTTTGAAGGCCTTAATCTCTGATGTTGGCTCAGCCATCAGAACACAGGTCTTTGGTCAGTTCACGTTCTTTTTAGACAGTATCTCACTAAGCTACTAAGTTGTCCAGGCTTGGATCGAACTTTTGATACTCGTTTTTCAGCCTCCAAGAGTGTTGGTATTAAAGATGTACACCACTACACCCAACTTGTGGCCAGTTCTTGAGTTTCCATCCAGTCTTCTTACCCACAAGATCCTCACATTATCCCAAGACAAAGCCCGTTTGGATTGGAACCAGGATAAGGAAATGTGGGATATTTTTGTTCCTATGTAGAAGTGAAAAAATTTGATCTCATAGAACTGTAGAGTAAAATAGTAATTACTAGAAGCCAAGAAGGGAGGTGGAGAAATAGATGGAAGCTGCATAACAGGTACCAATATATGGTTAGGTAAGAAGAATAAATTCTGACATTCTACACACTGGAGGTGGGAATGACTATAATTCACAATAATTTATATTTAATAAAGAACTAGGACAGAGGAGTTTGAAGCTCCTAACACAAAGAAATAATAAATGTTTAAGAGATAAATGGGAAATTCTCTGATTTCATCATTATGCATCGCATGCAGTCAAATTATTACACTGTACTTCATAAATCTATACAATTATTGTGTATCAATTAAAAATTAAGCATTTATGTTGAAAAAATAAAAAAGCAAGCCTAAGGGTCACTGTGAATGGTTCTTGTGTTTTCTCTGGGAAATTTGATTTTCTGTCTTAGAATAAGAGAAGCTGTATATCATTTGTGTACCCAAAGGTCAATACTAGTGATTGAACTCAGGATCTTGCACTTGCAAGGCAGGTGTGGCTCCACTGAGCTAAATTCCCATCCCATCCCAAAGGTCTTAAATGCTAGGCTGTTTATTAATGAAAAGTCAATCTACTTAATCTGATGTAACCTAAAGATCCTAACCCTAATAGAATTCCGTATACTTTGAATACTTCTGGCAGATGCCTTTGTGTTTTAGTTTTTGATCACAAAGTTGGTAGCTGGTAAATAAATGAGTGTGTGTGTGTGGGTGGGTGTATTATATCTAAAAAATCTTGAGAAATGTGCATTGGGAAATTAAAGAAAACACCAGTCAGCACCTATAATCTATTAAGGCAATTAATCAAACACATACTTTGTCAACTTCCTCTTGCTCTGTTGTGTTTTATGACTCTTTATATTTCATCATCACAATAAAAGGAATTAATCTTGGTCGCATGGAAAACATTTGGGAGACAGAGCAAAGAAACTTAGCTGCCTGTCTCTATCTTGCAGTTCAAATCAATCATCAGGCAGATTGGATTATTTTTAACTGTGGTTCATTCATGAGACCTTATTGGAAACACTTTAATACATTATAGGATTCCCTGTGCTCTCTGAATACAGATCTGTCACTCAGGATGAACCTGTGCAGCAACTCAGATGCCCTCACATTAGCTGCCTTCTCTAGCAGGATATAGAAATCATAAGTCGATAGTGGAAAACAGTTGTATCTTTACATGCAAACTTGTAAGTGCCTTGAGAAAGGCACAAATGTACTTAGAAAAAAAAATCAAATTTGGAAATAATTAAAACTAGAGGAAAATTAAGGGCTCTCAAGAAGACCCTTATATACACATGCACAAAAGGGTTCATGTGTTTCTAGAACTGGTTCCTCAGACAAGTGGATTATTTTTCTATATCCAGTGCAATTTAGAGTGAGAACCAGAGTAGTGATAGACAGTCATGAAAATATGTGGATTAAAGTGTATTTATTGAGCATCCATCACAGTATGAATAATAAGTTAGACTCTGAGGCTTTAGAGAGAATAAAAACTTGTAGTTTTTACTGACAATGTCCTTTAGTCTAGTTGGGGAGATTCTCATTGGAAGAAAGTATACGTTAATTATCAGTACATAGAAAATTCCAGCATACTGGTGTGGATGTGAGTCACTAATCAAGTGCAGAAAGGGATGAATTAGAGTACACTATGGGCTTGAGGGATCCCACAGATCCAGGAGGTAGGTTAAATGTGTCATGCAAACCCAGGAGATAGGATAAAAAAGACTACAGTCTTAATGACAATCTTGCAGAGAAGTTTATGTGACTTCCTGCATTTTCTGCCCTTCGATATGATGAAATCTTAAGCTTGAAGATTCCAGTGGGTAAACCTACGTGAAAATTTTAGTTTCAACACACATGATACTTCCATCAACTGTCTCCTTCAAATGACCTTATTTTGTCCTAGAGAAAACCTTAAACTATCCATCAAGTTCCATGTGTGACCTTGGACCAAGTATTCATTTCCAGTGAGCCTCAGTTAGACAATCTTCAAGATACCTGGCTACTCATGAATTGGTTAGTGATGAGTTCTTTCCTATTATTTGGGTAGAGAAGATATCAGAAAGCCTGGCTGAATTTCTATCTTGGTTTTGTCCCCATCTCTGCTTTCTAGTCAGTGCTCTTGTCCCATTCTGTTTGGCAGAACTACTGTACCTCCTCATGCTGCCAAGAGAGTAAGGGGGAAATGGCTTATTCTGTTATAGGTAATTATTCAGTTCTAAATTAGTAATGCCATTCCTGTCTCCTATCACCTTGAATTCATGGGTGCCAACATATTAATAAAGGATAAGTTTCAGGAGGTAAAGACCCTAAAACATTTCTTCCAGATAGCCACATAGAAAGTATGGGGAAAAAGGATGAGACAAATGAAAAGAAAGAAATTTATTCCCTAAGTTCTCACACCTTTAAAGAAATAGAACTATTATACTGGAGATTTCTCCTTGGAGAATTAAGCCCATGATAAGTTTGTATCTTTGAGAAACAAGCAATAACTAGAAGGTATGCACTGAGCTGAAAAGCTCCTCATAGAACAGAAACATCTGGACTTGTTTTGTTTCCCTTAAAAGTAACCCTCTGCAGAGAAGAGCCATTTGAAAGTGGCGGAGCATACAAATCCCCTTAATGAAGAGCCTCTTCTGTAAATTATCTCTAAAAAGTCTAGTGCCTGGCTCATGATTCACTGCATGGAAAGACTTTTTTTTGTGTGTGTGTACTGAGGATCAAACTCGGATCCTTGCACTTGTGAGGCAGACAGTGGAACCACTGAGCTAAATCCCCAGCCCCAGGGCATGGAAAGACTCATGAAACAATGTAGAGATTCTCAAAATTAAGGCATGTTGCTGCTTCACTGAGAACATAGTGTGTGGAAAGTTTCATGTATTGCAATTGATTTTAAGTTTGGAAAGTGTGCAAGGGACTGAATGTAGAGAATACCATAAACACATTTGTTTGGGACAATAGAAACTCACTGTGTCTGCAATCTGCCAAATAAACAAACAAAAAATTGTAAAAGCTCTCTCCTCCCTAGAGAGTATATGATTTATATATATTTTAATGGACTGATTATCTAACTGCTGAATTTCACTTAAGTGGGTGCTTGTTTGATTGTTATGCCTAGGCAGAATAGCTTCCACAAACATCCTTAAATCTCTGGGAATAGAATATTCTTTTACCCCCCAAATTGTTAGTCACATCCATAGATCAGTAAAGGCAAGGCTTTAACATTAACCAGAGTCTATGTGTCAGACACTGTGGTAAGTGCTTTCATCCATTATTATAATAAATCATTTCAAGCTGGTAATAATCTCTGTCTGACTACGAAATGTGAGCTGTTGAACACCATCTAGTGTTGCCCCAGTATTAACAGTCATAATGATGACAACAGTAATAGTTAATATAGAATTTTAATATACATTTCTCTGGTTAATCCTCACAAGTCTTTGAGGGTGTATTATTGTCTCTAATTCACAAACATTATGCCTAAGCCTTAGAAGTTGTGGAGATACAGCAAATGAGAGAGGGCAGGCCCATAGACTCATATCTTTGAGTGCAGTTGCCTTATTTCAGAAAGTGGCACATATGTTTACGTTTTCTAGAAAGGAAATGAGACGCAAAACATTGGCAAGTTGAAATCTGAAGGTGTCTTACTGAATAAAGTATAGATACATGTAGAATAAATATCCAAAGCTAGGCATTATGTAGTAACATGTGAACATTTGATATAGGACAGTTATAGCATCTCAAATTGTTGGGAACACAAATTTCTAATAAATATTGCTTAAGTGATTCAGTAGTCATTTGGAAAAAAAGGTAAAGCTAAGTTTATACCCCAGAAGAAATTTTAAATGGGTGAGAGATCTAAATGTAAAAAATAAGACCATGTAAGTACTGATGGAAAATAGGAACCTATTTGTCTTTAACTTCAGTGTAGGAAAAAGATATCTAAATATGACTTAAAATTCAAAGATTAAAAAGAAAATGTGATAAATTTTAAGACACAATAAATTTGAAAAAGCATGGTGAATAAACTCCACCATCAATAAAATGAAAAGACCACTGAGAGATTATGAGAAAACATTTGAAGATAGATCATACTTCAAAGTCATTGATATTTTAAAGATATATAGAACTCTTAAAACTGAAGGAAAAAAAGATCAAAAACTTAATATAAACATGAGAAAACACATAACAAGACTCTTCACAAAACATTGGATAATTGTCCCAAACTAAACAACAATATATCTTACCTTAAAGTATAAAAGTAAATCAAAATTATTCTAAAATGCATTTTTGTCAACTATAAGATTTATAAAAAATTTCAAGTCAGGCAATGAATCTCATTCATGAGGTTTTAGGGAATAAACACTCTTACATTTTGTTGTGGAAATGCAAAATGCAAGCCAGTGTATCCTGAGTCAGAATTTCACCATATCTAACAGAAGTACATACCCTTATTTCGATCAAGTAAACCCCACTTCTAGGAATTTATCCTGGGAATATACCTTGAACAATATGAAATTACATTTGTACAGGCTAACCATACAACATTATAACTCCAGAGAACTTGGAACATCCTAAATACCTACATGGATGTGTACTTGGATTAACTATGATACATCTGCACACAGAAATGTGGTGCAACAATAAAAAAAAAATGAGGAAGACTTTTGCACAAACAGATTTGGAGGGATTTCCAGGATATAGGAAGTGAAGAAAAGCAAAATTCAAAAGCATGTCTATAATTAAAATGTTACATATTAATCTGTATTAATATGTTTTTGCAAGAAAAAAGTAAACATAAAAAGGCATCCATGTATTATCTCACTTATGAAAAGAGAAATAAAGATGGTTCAGGACAGCAAAGGCTGATATTAGTCACCTACAGAGGGTAGATGGGAGTGGGAAGAATGAGAAAAGTGGAAAGTAATAGCATTGGAAGGAGTGGCAGTTCTTGAAAATTTCCTTTTTTGTGTGTAGTTAGGGCTATTAAAACCATGTGAATGTGTCACTTATTCAAAATAAATAATTAAAATCAAGGAGAGTGGGAGTTGACTTCAGAATCAAAACACAGACAAATGGCCTTAAGTCTATCACAGAGGAAGGATTGGGAAGGAAACCTACGTAACTCTGGAAAACATTATTTTGACTATGTGCGCTAAGGCTAAAGTCAAGAACTGTACATGGGTACATACTCATGTCAATAGATTTATTTTTTAAGAGACACAGCCTATACATTCTGACACTGTTCTGAAACTGTGTATTCTAAGAATAGAATAGATAATTAATTGTGGATACTGAGAATCAAGTATCAGAGAAAGAAGTTAAAATAAGGAAACTGAGAAGATGATATAACACATCCTGTATTGTTGAATTGCAATTAAAGATAATGCTAGGAAATCATATCAAGCTTGATAAATAATAGAAAGGAAGGAAGGAAGGGAGGGAGGGAGGGAGGGAGGAGAGAAAGGAGAGAGGGAGGGACCGAGCAAAGGAAAGAGAAAACAGGGCAAAGGGGAAGGGAAGGTGAGAAGGTGGGGGTAAAATTATTACATATATATGTCATATATATGTAACATTTTATATATATATGTGTCATGTATGACATAGAGCTTTTAAAACCCTTGAGAGAGGGATGCTAGAAGAATCTTTTTGTTCGTTATTTGGCCTTTGATATAGAACTCTGAACTTATTGGTTTTCCTTTGAAGAAGTGACTGAAGGTTGGGAACCCTGGAGAACCTCAGTATGGGAGGTGCTTGCCAGGGAAATTGACCCTATAGTTAGAGGTTTATAACTTTCACTTCTACACCAGTCTCTGGGGAGGAGAGAGGAAGGGGCTAAAGATTGAGTGCATCATCAGTGGTCAATGCGTTAATCAATCATATCTACATGATGAAGCCTCTGTAAATTCCCCTGAATTTGGGGGTTTGGGGTTCAGACGGCTTCCAGACTGCTGAACATGTGGGGATTCTCAGAAGGCGATATACTCAGAAAGGGCAAGAAAACTTTGCTACCCTTTGCACATACCTTCCCCTACCTCATCTTTTCCAGCTGGCTGCTCATCGGTATCTTTTGTAATGACCTTCATAATAATCAAATTAACACAAGTGTTTCCCTGAGTTTTGTGAGCTGTTCCAGTAAATTAATTGAACACAAGTGGGAGTATAGATCATGATCTATAGCCAGCTGTTCAGAAGTAGAGGTGACAACTTACTATCTGTAATTAGCTTCTGAATTGGGGCAGTTTTGTGGGACTGAGCCCCTTTACCTTGTGAGATCTGATGTAGGTAGATAGTGTGAGAAGTTTTTGTTTTCATTCTTTGAGACAGGGTTTCACCACGTACTTCAGGCTGGCCTTGAACTCACTATGTAGCCCAGGCTGGCCACAAACTCACAGCCATCCTTCTGCCTCAGCTGCTTAAGTGCTAGGATTACAGGCGTGCACCACCCACCTGGCAATAGTGTGAGAGCTGTCTTGAATTATTGGATGCATATTTGGTTTGCCTGAGGTAACTGAATGTTGTGCTTCTGAAGGAAGTGTTCTGTGTGGTACTGAATGTGTATTTCATTTCGTAAGTGTTGAGTGGAATGTGAGAGAGTAGGAAAATACTGTTTTTCTCTTCTTTCACAGAAGGAAAAGGGAAAGAAAGAAGAAAAGAAACATAGACACAGATGTGTGTACTTATGTTTCCTGGCTCTGTCTGGTGAGAGGGCCTAGAAATACTGATACCCCAGTTTCTACAGCATTGCCAAACCATCTTGATCTTGGTTTCTGAGTACCATTCTCCTATAAAAGGAGATGACAGGGCCAGGGATTTAGCTCAGTGGTTCCACTGCCTGCTTTGCAAGCTCAAGGTCCCGAGTTTGATCCCTGGTACCAAAAAACCAAAAAACCAAAAAACAGAACAAAATAAAAGATGACAGAGTCCTGAGTGGAGGCAGAAAGTGAGTAAGATGCATCTTAAGAGGTTTTGTTTCATAAAGTACTGAAAACCTGAAAAAAAAGATACTTTTCCAAAAGGTATAGCAGCCAAATTGAACAGCTACCACTGGTCAAATCTGAGACAATTTGAATATAATAAATTATTCTAGAATAAATAAAAATCTATACCCTTATGTTAATAAAAAAATTCTCTGTATTCAGTTATTTTTGTATCAATATGTACTCTCAAGCAAATAAAGAAAGCTCTTACTCAAAGTAAAATTGTATCTAATACATGTAGAAAGAATGATGAAAACAGAAAATTATCCCTTGACAAAAACACAATAATAGTTGCTTCAGGCAAGAAGCATTAATGGACACTAATTTAGTGAGTGAAAGTATGTTAAACAAAAAGTATTTAAATAACATTAAAGTGTTTCATCATACACTAATTATTAATTAATATGAAAAAATATTAGCTTACAGGCACCTACTCTCAAATCCACCTTCTCACCCCAAAGATATTAAAATGTATAATAAAGCTATCAACAACTCTACATGCACAAATTGAACAATTTAGATAGAAAGGATCAATTCCTCAAACCCAAAATACATTCAATATTAAATAGATAATTTTAATAGTCCTGTAACTATCAAAGAAACAACAGTAATAATTTTAAAACTCACAAAAAGCAAATCACCAACACTTGATTTCACTGAATAATTCTACCAAATGTTTAAAGAAGAATTATACCACTTCTAAAGAATCATTTTTAGACAGTAAAAGAGGAGGAAATAATTCTCCATTCATTCTGTAAAGCTAGTATTACTTTATATTAAAACCAGATACAGTAAAAAATTATTTTTAAAAAGAAAATTACAATTTTCTCTCATATATGTAGATACAAAAATTCTTAGTAAATTTTAGTAAGTAGATTTCAGTGAATATAAGCAGAAGTAAATATCATGACCAGTTGGAGTCTATTCCAGTTATACAAGACTCAATTAACATTTGAAAATCAATTTAACTGAATCTATTAACAAGCTAAAGAATAGTGATCACAGCAATTGATGCAACAGAAGTATCTGACAAAATTTAATAGCTATTTATGATTAAATCTCTCAGAAAAATAGGCATAGTTCCACTTTCTAAACTTGACAAAGACTATCTTCATAAAATATTGCTAATATTTTATTTAGTGAAAATGTGCATACTTTGCCCCTAGAATTGGGAATAAGACAAGGATATCCACTTTTATTTGACCTAATTTTTCAGAGTAAGAAGGCAAGAATAGGTAATAAAAAGTAGTTACTTGTCTTAATTGCCAATTTGATTGGCTTGAGAGTTCCCTTGGGGAGGGATTCTCAACCCCTGGCCAGGGACCCATACTTGTCCCTGGCCTGTTAGGAGCTAGGCTTCACAGCAGAAGGTAAACAGCAGCCAATCAAGTGAAGCTTCATGTGTATTCATAGCTGCTCCCAATTGCTTGTATTATCACCTGAGCTCTGGCTCCTGGCAGATCAGTGGTGGCATTTGATTCTCATAGGAGCATGAATCCTTCTGTGAGAAGTACATGTGAGTGCTATAGATTGCATACTACTTATGAGACTCCAATGTCTGATGATCTGAGATGGAGCAGTGATGCTAGCAATTGGGATTGTGATTATTATATACTTCTAATAGTAGTAATAGTAAATATAATATATTCTAATATAATAATATTAGAATAATATAATATAAATTAATAATATAATTATTAGAATAATATTGTAATTTAATAATGGTAAACATATACTTCTAATAAAAAGAAACTAAAAAACAATCCCCTCACCCCAGTCTGTTGAAAACTTTTCTTCCATAAAACCAGTCATTGTTGCTGAAAAAAACCTGAGAAATACTAGCCTAAAGGATTAGTAAAGAAAACTTTTGGATGTGTCTATGTAGGTAACAGAGGCATGTCCAGGAGGGCCATATCTAGATCCTGGCTCTTTTCACTCTGGTATTGTTCCCCTTTGTTCTACTTCCTAAGCTCCATGAAGTGAGTGATATTGTTCCACCTTGCCCTTTGGCCATGTTGTTTCTGCCTTGGAGCTAGCCAACCATGGACTGAAGCCACTGAAACTGTGAGCCAAATTAAATTTCTTTTCCTTTAAGTTATGAGCATCAGATATTTTGTTCCAGTGATGGGAAAGATGAGCATTATAGAAAATCAGTAGCGGAGAAATGGAGCTGTTGCCATGATTATACCTAAGCATGTGGTTTAGTACCCTCTGGAACTAGATTACAGGAGGAATCTAGAAAAGTTTGAAGATGTGTGGCAGAGGAGTGTCAGTTGATGTAAGCAAAACTTGATGGGTGATTCTCCAACAGCGAACTTAGAAGTCCAGAATGCTAATAGCAATGAGAACAGTGCAGGTCAGGCTCAGGGTGTTTCAGATAAATTGAGGACTCTATTGGGAATTGGACTAAAAGCCATTTGGGCTACATTCTGGTAAAGAATTTATCTACATTTTATCCATGCTCTGAACTTTGTGTTGATGCTGAGTTTAATGTTGATGGACTAGCTGACATGGGTGAAAAAATTTCAAAGCTGTCCAATATTCAAGTGTGGCAGGGATATTGCTGGTTGCTTTAAGCTAGATTTATATTGAGAATTGGGAACAAAAGTAAGAGCAGAGAAATTTGAAAAACTTTTAGCATAGCCAGAAAAGAAGACTTTGTGAAATTGTGGTCAAAAAAGGTGTGCCTCCTGAAAAGCTTAGCAGTATTAAACAAAATCAACCACTTTGAACTGGGACAAGAAGAAACATTACTTGAGATTATCTCAGGAATTAGTAAGAGCTAACTGAAGGTTCAAGGGTGTAAAAGTGTAAACCTTTCATTTGAAATGACAGTTTCTGGACACTGTGCTCAAAAAGGGCTACCTAAGGAATGGTTCTCTAGATTAATTTCACAATACTAATTCATCCAGGCACTCCGAGGCTGTTGCAGCGATAGTCCAAAGCTATTGTTCAAGCTGGCAGCAGACACTGGCAAGAGATACATGATGATGGTTCTATAGGTATGCACAATGCAGGAGTTACAGGGTCATAGAAGGTTCCACTCAGATTTCAAAGGCCTGGGAAGCCAGGCAATCAATGTGCGACAGGAGCCCCTCAGAAGGTCAAGTGTGAAGCTGTGGGACTGAGATAGAAGCTGTGGTAGAGACCTCAAGAAATTGAAGATGTCAGGAACATAGAACATCTCCAAGGAAAGCTGCAGGTAGTCATTGGAGCCAGAGAAGGAAAGAGGCTGCAACAGGCAAGGCTATAGAGTTTGAGTCACACAAGTGCTTTGTAGCTCACCTCATGCCACCACGTTCCCCAGATACCAGATGAAGCTATAGGTCTCGATGTTTGCTTTGCTGGGTTTCAAGCTTGCTTTGGTCCACTTCTTTTCTATACTCTTCTTTCTCACTTGTAGGGTGAGAATAAGTAGCCTGTGTCACTTTATCCTGAAAGAATTTAAATTTAAATTTTAAAAAAGTTCTCATCATGAGTTTGCCTTGCATCTCAGAGGTGTTTTGGGACTTGGGTTTTGAGCAGTGCTGGAATCATTGAGACTTTGAAGAGGGTATTAGTCCATTTCCAGTTCTATGTAGAAAAATTGTATCATGTTACGTAGAATTATAAAGCAGTTATTGTATTTTTTGGAGATTAAATGTGGGTTAAGAAATTGTGTTTTGGTGTCAAATTATCAAGGAGTGAAATGTGATAGTTAATCTTGACTGTCAATAAAGCAGTTTCGAGGGTGTCTGGTGAGTTACGGAGGTGTGACCCTAAAGACTATATTCCCTGGCTTCTTCTACCCAAGCACTCTTCCTCTATGCCCCCCTACCCAGTCACCAAGAAACGAGCAGCTTTGCTCTTCTCAATGTTTCTGCCTCACTCAGACCGACAGCAATGAATGCAGCCAACTATGTACTGAAACTTCTGCAACTTTAAGCCAAATTAGACTTCTCTTACTGTATGTTATAGGTATCAGGTATTTTGTCTCAGCAATGGAAAAGCTGATATTTATACACAGAAAAGGAAGAAATAGGAATACCATATCTATTTGTAGATGACATGATTGTCTATGTGCAAAATATTTAGGAATCTACAAACTGTAGAATTAATAAGTGAGTTCAGCCACATCAAAGGGGACAGAATATACATATAAAAAACATAGCACACCTATATGCTAGTAATGAAAAAGTGAACAACATAGGTGAAAATACACTACAATTTACAAGCTCAAGAGACAAATGAAATATAAGGCTGATGAAAGGAAAAAGAGTTCATACCTTGTTCATGAATTTGAGGCCTCAACATAGTAAAGACATCAGTTATCCCTAACTGATATATGTTTACCATAATGCTTATCAGACCACTAGCAAAATATTAGTAGATATGCAAAATAGCTTTCTAAATTTTATATGGAAATTTAAAGGAATTCGAATAAATACAATCATTATGAAAAAGAAAGAAACTTCCATAGCAATGGTAGTCAATATTACAGATGTTGGTGAAGGCACAGACACAAGTAGATGAATGGAATGAAATAGGAGACCCTCTGCACAAATATGCCTACCTGATCTTTTTGATGGAAGAAGGATAGCATTGTTACAGGTTGTGCTAGGGCAAATGGGTATTCTGGAACTAGGAAAGAAAAGGAAAAAAAAAAAAAGAAGCTATTTCCGAGGTTAAATTTCTTCTTTTCCTTGCCTTTTCTTTCTTTAATTCAAGAATGCCCACTTGCTTTAGCAATATTTTTGGACCTGCATGAAAAAACAAAATAAAACTATAAAATTTAATGATTTAAGTCAAGAATAACTCCCTAAACTTCATGTACTCAGATGCAGAACTTCTGGACCATGATTGAGTCATAGGGATGGTGGATTTGAATGTGCTGCTTAGAGGTGGGGCCTGGTGAGGAGATTGTGCTGGTGCAGGACATAGAAGAATACAACTCCCTCCCTGGCTCCTTCCTTCTCTCTGTCTCCTGAGCACCGGCAATGCAAACAGCCTTCCTCTGCGCAGGCCTTTGCGCCATGCTCTTCCTGCACCGGAGTCAGCCAACCATGGACTGAAACTTTTAAAATTGTGAGCCAAAAGTAAACTTCTCCTCCTTTAAATTGCAGGTGTCAGGTGTTGTATACCAGTGACAGGAAAGTGACTAAAACAATCCTTCTTGAACAAAAATAATGAGAAAATATGAGCAGCTGAGACAATCTTTAGGAACTGGGCCTAAGCATGATATAATAAGACCGGTGTTAAAGTTAAGATTCATTCCTTTCCATTTTTGTCTTCTCTTTCTTTTTCTTCTTTTCTTTTTGGATCAGGAATGTCCACTTCCCCTGGCAACATTTTGAACCTGGGTGAGAAGATAAATTTAAAAAAATTTTAGAAAAAAAAGTGAGAAAATCTTAGGATCTAGGCTAAGCAGAAAATTCTTAGTTTAACACCAAAAGCATGATATATTTTATTTATTTATTTATTTATTTATTTATTTATTTATTTATTTACTGGTACTGGGGATCAAACTTGGGACCTTGCAATTAGGAGGCAGGTGATGGAACCACTGAGCTAAATCCCCGGCCCCATGATATATTTTAGTATAAGCTGGCAAATTGGATTTCCTCAAAATAAAAATACTGCTCTGTGAAACACTATCTTACGAGGATGAAGATACAAGTCTGGAAGGACATACTGTTCTGGTATACCATGTGTTTATAATACAAAACACAACAAAAATTAATCTTAATAGAATATGGTCAAAACACATGAGCAGACATTGCACCATGCAGAATTCCTACACTATAATCATAGGAGAAGTTTAAGTGTAGCTCAGAAGTAGAGCAACTTCCTAACATGCAGGAGGATCCAGGTTCAAACTGTAGCAACACAAAAGAAACAAATAAGGAAAAAGCATGGAAAAAAATGCTAAGTGTTCTTAGCCATATGCAAAATGAATCTACAATAAAATATAGCTGTACACATGAAGAATGACCAAAATAATAAATAATGACAACACCAAATACTGGTGAATATGTGGAAAACCTGGATCACTTATACTTTGCAGGTCATTTATGTCTTACAAAATGTGGCCACTTTGAAAAACAGCTTGACAATGTCTTTGAGAACTAAATATGCAATCACTATACAACCTAGCAATTGTACTCCTGGACATTTATCCCAGATAAATAAAATCTTATGGTCATTTGAAAATCTGTATAGAAATATTTAAGGCAATATTTTCTTTAAAATATTATTGAACTGATAAATTTGACAATGAAAAACATATCAGTGGTTATGAAGGGTTAAGAAGAGAGTGGGGGAGAAGGAAAGTGTGTGGGTAGAAAAGATAAAATCAGTGATTCTTGCGTTGGTGAAATGCTCTGTGTCCTGACTGTTTAAATGTCAGTATTTGAGTGGTGGAAACTGCAGCTCTGGAAGACTGAATGAAGATTAAGGTAGAGAGAGGACAGCTGTATTCAGTGAATGATCTTGGATGTCAGCTTGGGTCAGAAACAATGGTATTAATTTGAAAAGTGATAAAATTTGCATTAGATAATATTATTATTTCAATGTTCATTTCCTGATTTTTATAGTTGCATGGTGATTTGGGAAAATCTGAAGGAAGATCACAGGAAGAGTTGTATATAATTTTTCACCTTTGTAGTCTCTCTAAACTTTTTTATTTACTGTATTTGTTTTTTAAGAAATAAAAGTAGAAAAAAATCAAGCATTATTATTAATTGATGTTGGACAAACAGATGAGAAAAGTAGACTTGTCTTTTGTGTATTCCTTGGTAAATTCTAATGTTAAATTCTTCCTGTTAAGTCAGCATGGAGATACCTCAAAGAACTAGGACTAGAGGTCCCATTTGACCCAGCTATTCCCCTGCTGGGTATCTTCCCAAAAGAATTAAAAGAATCATACCACAGTGATATATGTGCACCCATGTTCATAGCGGCACAGTTTGTAATAGCTAAAGCTTGGAAACATCCCAAGTGCCCATCAACTGGAAACTGGATAAAGAAAATGTGGTTTTTTTTAATAAAATGGAATACTACTCAGCCATAAAGAACGAAAAACTAGAGTCATTTGTAGCTAAATGGATGCATATCGAGGCCATACTCTTAAGTGAAATAAATAGGACACACATGTGTAAATACTGAATAGTTTGTCTAGTGTGAGAAACTGATAGTGTAAACAAGGGTTAAAATGATTAAAATGAATAATTGATAATTTGAAATAGGAAAAAAGGTCCAAAGATGAAGGAGTGAAGGGAGGGGAAGCGGAATGGAAAAGAAGGAAAGGAAAAACTACGAGAAAAGAAAAAAAAATAGAAATGAAATCTATGTAAATAGGGAAGGGCCAAGGGGGTAAAGGGTGCACAGGTAATGGGGAAAAAAATAAGAGCCAAGATACATCATGTACAGGTGCAAACACCCGATGATAAATGTAAATGAATTGTATACCTAAAATGTACCAATAAAAGAACTAAAAAAAAAATAAAATAAAAATAAATAAGAAAAATTCTTCCTGTTAGCCCTCACTGGCACAGACAGGGAGTGTCATCACAGGGAGAGTCCAAAGGGTACACTGTGGAGGGCTCCTTTCAAGATGGGAGTGACATTATTGTTTTTATTTTTATTACTTTTTAGCTATGACAAAGAGCCATATGCTTTAGGAGAACTGAGTTATGCAAGCTTAGAAAATAGAATTTTAAGGCTAAGAATCATTCTAATTTGTATCCTTTCAAAAGTATGTAAGTTCTTCTATTTTTTTCCTGTGGAAAACTTCCAACTGAGGGGGTTACTGTTGTGACCGGAGCAGGCTGTGGCTGTTTAATACACGTTGGCCTGACAGTGGGAGAATCGTATCTCCTCAACCTGTCATCCCCAAGCTTGGGTTTCATTTATTTTTTCTCCCTGCCTGCCTCACTGTTCTGAGGTAATAGCAGCCAAGTCAATGCAGTCTCTAGCTGCAGTCAGAGTGGCACAAATATTAGTGATAATTGTATGGTACAGTAATTGCAAATAGAGGTGATTAATTCTTAGAATAATAGCTGTCCTAAGAACAATTGATTTACCTTCCAGTCATGCCCAAGTTTCCCATGAGAAATCTTTAAAATGGTTATTATTATTACTTTAAGCTTTGGGGAGAAAAGAGAAGATGAAAGAAGTGGCGATTACTTTGGAGTTGTCAGTGCTGATGTTTCCTTAGTGTGGGCAGCAAGGGATCTGTGTCACTGCAGGTAGAAGTAATGTCCCCACTCACCTGATTCTGAAAGTGGAAAGAGCCATGACTCACTAAATACAGGTCACACAACTGTGGCTAGAAACTTCTGTAAAGCTAGAATGACATCGCACAGGATAGGAAGAGAAAAATTCTCATATACTAACTCTCTCTTGCACAGGTCTTATCCAGCACTCTGGGATGTATTTTTGAAATCTTTGTGATACACCTAGCTAAATGTTATTATTTCCATGTAATGTATGCTATTGGATAGAAATATGAGGCAGTAAACTGTCTCTTTCAGACCAATGAAGAACTTAGTGGTGGACCTGGAATTTGAGATTAAACAGCCACAACTCCCACTTTTATGACCAAATTAAGATGCTACACAAAAATTTAGGACTAGTTTCCCTCCCTGACTGCCTCCCATCCCTCTTCTTTGTGGTTAAGCCACTTGTTAATACCACATAAAATTTATCACCAGGATTAAGTACTCAGCTAAAGTAAATTATTTTATGAGAAATTAATATACAAATTTCTTTGTGTTAAACATCAGAGTTTTATGTTGGTTATTTTCCAAACTGGAGAAAATGAGTCCTAAACTTACTAACTTTTGCCAAATTTTGTTATCATCAAAGTGAATCATTTGATTTTTGAATGTTATACACTTGCATGCATAATGTAGTTGTAATAAGTTTAAAATTTTACTATATATTTAATATTGAATGTTCTTATGTCTATCCTTATATACTTGCCCTTCCAAATAGAGATAGCCTCAGAAACAGATTGATAATTTTCATGCATTCTCCAAATTTTACTAGCTGCAAATTCCATGAAGGCAAGTGCTCATCCTGCATACTTAGCTCATTCTTATATACACTAACACCGAGTACAGTGTAAAGCACAACATATACACAACATTGAAAGGAATAAATGCTTGTTGAATGAATAAATGAGTGGATCATGTCCATATCATCTCCATCTATCACAAGGCTCCTTGTATAGACTTATTTTTCCAGACACCATATTAATCTTTTCTGATTACATTCTCCTAGGTGGCAGGGGTTTGGGCTATATATCAGTTATCACTGAATGACAAATTGCCCCCAAACTTAGCACTGACCAAAATACATATTTATTATCTCACAGTTTCAAAGGGTCTCAGAGTTTTTAAGTAGATTTCAGGGCAGCTGTTGGCCAAGATGGTAGCCATTTTAAGGCTCAAACAAAGCTGAAGCATCCATGTAGCTCACTCATGTGGCTATTGGTAAAGCTCAGTTTCTTGCCTGTGGTTGACCAGATATCAGCTCCTTGCCACATGGGCCTCTTGCTAGGGCTGCTTACAAGAGATTTCACAACATGTCTTCTTCCAGTCATCTGAATGGCAGAGGACCAGGTAAGATGCAAGGATATATCAGGCTTTCATTATATGATCCTAGAATGACATACCCTCATATACTGGCCACAAAAACCAAGAACAACACATTGGATGGAGAGGGCACCCCACAGGAGTATAATATCAGGAATATCTTGGAGGCTGCTGCCTACCAGAATGATGATGTAACATTTTACAAACAGCCCTCCACTTCAAGAATATGTAGCATGTTATTTGTAAATCATTTTAGGAGAGGATAATATCTTTAAAAGGACAGAACCATCTTAGATTTGAGAACTTCTGTATGTTAAATTCACTCAGAAGTTTTCAATAGTAATCTTGAAAGTACAAGTGTATGGGCTTGTCAGGGAGGAAAACAAGGACAACTAAATGAGGGAAGAGACAAATGTCAATTTGCATACCTCTCACATAGTCAGAAACAGGAACTCATCAATTTCCCAAACTTCAACCTTTCTTTTTGAGCAGGGAAATCCTGTATTTCCACCAAAAGTTGAAAGGGCTAGTTTAGCAGGGTGATACCAGTCATGAGGATGTTTGATAAATGAGTAGGATGACTGTATAATTTATTGTCCAAAGCAGGACACTATTTAGAGCAAAAAGAAAGCTATTAACGCTTATGTTGAGGCAACTGACATAAACCGAGACCATCCAAAGCAATCTTAAACATATATTCACCCTGTAAATTAGAGCCATTTATTTTGGGCTACTTTTACTGTGAGGAGCTTGGAATAACTGAGCTTGGTAAACAGTCCCTGGAAGCATGCTTTTTGGGCTTTGCACATGAATATGTCACCCAGAATAAAAGAATGAGAAAGAAGCAGGCATTACAATGTACTGTTTCTTGACAAAGGACAGCTTTTGGAGGAAGGATTGATTTGTAAGGATGCTGTCTAAGAATTCATGTCCCTTTCAAGGAAATGACCCATCATTAGGAGTTTGAGCAAATCTTTGCCACTTTCCTGGTATCAGTTGCAAATAGAGGATATGTTTAATTGTGCAAAATTTCTTTTCATATGCATCTAATTAAAATCTGTTGAATCCATCATGTTGTGTTCAAGTTAATTGAATAGAAAAAAATTTAATGGCCCTCTATTAGGTTTTCCTGGTTAGTGTCATAGGCATCTATTGATTTTTTTTTAATTAGAGATTTTTTGTTAATGGATTTGCACAAATTAAACTCTGTCTAATAACCAGTGTTCCTCTGGCAGTTCCCAGGACACTTGCTGGGATTTTGGCAAGCCCCCTGGATGGGATTTTGGGAAATTTGCCTTTTTAATGACAGGTTCTGATAGAATTCTAAAATGAGATTAGAATTCCTGCTGATAAACTTTGTTACTCCGTGGCTTTTTTCCTCTTAAAAATAATCATAAGACACTTGGGGAGAAAAGTATATAAGTAGTAATACTCACTTGTACCCAAATACAGGATATTAAGCCTAATGCACATGAGACCAATGGAGTTTTTGGAACTCTAGGTAGAGAGTTGCTCTATTGATTTTCTCTGTCTGCAGTAATAATAGGAGAATCACTGAAGGGCTGACTAGCTTAGATCTTTAGCATGACTATAATTAAATGAAATAATTGTATCCAGTATAATTAAATTATAATCAATTCCCTCACTTTCCTCTCCTTTTCCATCCCTAAAAAATGCAGAAGTAAAAGAAACCAGAATTGTTATCCAGAGTAGTGTCCCAGGAGTAATGCTCAGCCTAGTTACACCACGGTCCTGGCTATGATGGCTTAAGAGGAGTACAGGTCAGAAAGAAGGTACTGAATAGTTTAACTATAACTTGCTTCTTACAGAAAATCTTTTTTTTTCTAGTGATAACAATTATTTTTTTCATTAAGCTTGTTGGTACATTTTAGGTATACAATACAGTTACATTCATCATTGGGATCTTGTACCTTTACATGATGTATCTTGGTTCTTATTTTTTCCCCATTACAGCAAATCTTTTAAAGTTCATTTTGGTCTTGAGTTTCTTATAAAACAAAGAGAAGGTGGAGCAAAGCTCAAAGAGGAAATAGAGTCTTCAGGACCACAGACTAGTCTGGGAGGAAGGCGAAGGTGAAACCACAGGATTCAGGAGAGAGGAACACCAGCATACACTTGGACTGAACAGCTTTGGAACTGTTCAGAGCACACCAGTCCTCTCCTGCCATTCTTTTCAAGAGGGAAGAAGAAAAGACTCCAGATTACATGAGACCCCGTGTAAGTGGTAGTGAAGTTGGCACCTGGATTAGCCTGCCACCTGCCATTTGGTCATAGCTGTACAGTCTTAGTCTCTCATTTCCTCAAGGAGAAAACTATTAATCCATTACCCTTTACTCCTTTATCTTTAATAAAAATCAAGAAGTCACCAAAGACAATAACAAAGCACATTCAGTTTCACATCTTGCCTATAAAGATAAAATTCCAAAATGGAGTATGACTTAGCCATAAAGAACAAGAAAGAGAAACTAGAGACATTTATAGCTAAACAGATGCACATTGAGGCCATACTCTTAAGTGAAATAAATAGGACACACATGTGTAAATACTGAATAGTTTCTCTGGTGTGAAAAACTAAAAGTGTAAATAAGGATCGAAATGTATAATTGACAATTGAAATAGGAAGAAAAGGTCTAAAGGAGTAGGGGAAGTGGGAGGGGTAGGGGGAAGGAAAAAAGGGAAAAGAAGAAAACACAAGAAAAGGAGAAAGTGGAAACAAAGTCTCTGCAAATAGGGAAGGGTGGAGCGGGTGAAGGGAGGGCAGGGGAAGGGGAAAAAATAAGAAGCAAGATGAATGAACCAATGATGAATGTAACTGTACTGTATACCTAAAATGTACCAATAAACTTAATTTAAAAATAAATAAATAAAGATGAAATTCCTTCCATTTATATCTTCTAGGCTCTGCCTCCTTCTCTTTCATGCAGAACCCTGCCTGTCCTTTCATTTCTTAGGCCTCTCTAAAAACGTCTCTGAACACCTACTAACATCATCTCAGCTCTCATTATTTGAATACTAGCAACGAATGTAATAAGGACAAAATTTAATGCTTAATTATTTGTTGCCTTTCATTATTCTTTAACTATTTTATATAAGTATAAGGGGAATGATATTTTGGAAATATATTTATGCAACTTTCTCTTACATTACCTAATATGGATCTTTGTGCCAACTCCCTCCCCTCCCAACTCTCTCCCCTCCTTTCTTTCTTTCTGGATTGTTTCAGGAGAAATTCACATTAAAAAGTCACTATTTTTATAATGCTGACTATGTGCCAGTTACTATTCTCAGCTCTTCACAGATGGCAACTTATGTAATTTACACTACAACCCTCTCGTATGGGTGTTGATATTATTATTATTTTGCTGATGAAGAAATTGAGGCCTGGAGAGGAGCTTTAACCTCCAGAAGATCAGAATCCTAGAAATTGGTACAGCGGAGAGCCAAATTCGGCAGTTTCCTTCAACTTCTGCTCTCAACTGCTCCTCATATAAAGAGGAAGCATTTAAATTATGCTTCTGATAACCAAATTGGATTTTGCAGTAGGTTAGAGGATTGAAATTCAGCTTATGTTAATATATGAGCTCCTACTTAGCAGACCATGAATTAAGCCTAAAGGATCCAATTACAAGGTGTTTTTGCAGAGTACATGGAGGAGAGCCTTTTGGAAACAATGACTTGGGCTTATTTCCCTAGATAGAAGAAGAAGAGCTAATTTACAAAATTTTCAAATTCTGCATCCTTCCCTTTCAACCAGAAGAAGGATGCAGACAAAAGAAAAGAAGAGTGAAGAAATCAGATACTAGTGACCTAATTTCTGCCTAAACTCAGCTGATGGGAGGGGAAACTTAAGTTACATCTATAAATCATGAGGGTGCTGTATTCACCAGTGGATTCATCCATTGATCAATTCAGTAGCTGAACATACTGTGAAGAGATGGGGCCTGGTTGCAGGTGGGTCATAGAAGGTGTGATCAGGAAGGCTGTATTCTTGTCCCCAGCTCTCCCTTTCCCTCTCCACCCCCCTTCCTTCCTGTCTGCCATAATACGAACAGCTTTCCTCCACCAAGCCTTTCTATCATGCTCTTTCTGCCTTGGGGTTAGACGACCATGACCTGAAACTGTGAGGCAAAGTAAACCTCTCCTGTGAGTGTTTAGTTCTTTATCCCAGCAACAGGAGGGTGAGTAAAACAGGGAGATGGGTTGGAGTTTGTCACAAAAGTCAAATGTGTTACAGAAAGCCATCAAGATCATTTTCTTTGTACATTTATATTATTTCTTGAGCACCTGTGAAACCATCTACATGGCTATATGACTTGATACTTTCTTCTCTCTAAATTAAATCCTAAGTCTAGGGAACTGTGTATCCTGCTTTTGCATGTACTTCTGGCTCAGCTCATGATTGGGCACAGTAGGTACCAAAGAATTTTTGTTGAAATGCTGCCCTGAATCCCAAAGAAAGGGAGTACATCTCTCCAGAACATTTTCCCAGCCAATTAAAGCAATCACACACTGCATGTGATTCTTTTGGAACCATTTTCTTTCTTTACATCTGTCTTCTCGCTGAGTGCTGGTTTGGGAACTGGCCTTACTGCAGCCTCCTCTGACTGTTACAACCCAGGGAGTAACTCCAAAACAAGACAGGCCAATTAATGCATATAATTTTTGTAATTTCCAAAACTCTCCATCACAATGAGGCTATTACAGGAAAATTAACCTGTAGCTGTTGAAATCACTCAGTGTGGAATGTAGCCAGGGGCAGGAAACAAATCTGAGACTTACCACAGAAAGCATGAAGCTCTTCCTTTCAAATGACTGCATGAAAAGTGAGTCAAAATGGGGAAACTTTATTATCCCACTAACTGCTGCATTCCTCTGGTAAGCAGACTTAAGTTCAGGGCAGGCTTAAGCAAGGGAGACACCAAAGTGCAGGCTGTTCGAAAGACTGGTTTTCATCAATGAATAGCCCTGGGTGAATGGACATGAAGACCAGAAAATAGAAGAGAGTCAGAGAAAAGAAGAAGAAAACTGCTTCTAAAACAATGGCGCATAAGAACAATAATTGAATGTTTTTTCTTGTCTCAATTTCATGTTGTTAATAGATGTGTGTAGTACACAATATTTACATTCCTTGTGGGAAGTGAGTGTATGTACATAACATAGCCCAATTCCTTTTCTCATCCCCTCTCTCCCTCCCCTCCCCTCTCCTTCTATCTCTTGATCCCTTTCCCCTTTGAGATAGATCTATCTCCCTACTTCCTATTATCTATCTTTTATTTTTTACTTTGGGTTTATCACATGAGAGAAACCATAATATGATATTTAAGCTTGTGTGTCTGATTTATTTCACTTAATATTATGGTCTCAAGATGCATCTATTTTCCTACAAATGACTCAAGTTTGTCTTTCTTTATGGCAGAGCAGTACTTTATTGTGTGTAAATACCACGTTTTCTTTTATCCATTCATCTATTGATGGCCAATAGAGGTCACTACCAAGATTTACCTATTATTGTGCTGCTATAAATATGAGTATGCATGAATCATTGAGATATTATGTGTTTAACTTTTTCAGGAAGATACCCCCCCAAAAATAACTGGGTCAAATGGAATTTCTACTTTTAGTTTTTGAGGGATCTCCACACTGATTTCCATAGTCATTGTAGTAGTTTACATTCCCACCAATAGTGTGGAAGGGTTCCTTTTTTTCCACAGCCTCTCCAAAGTTTATTATCTGATTTCTTGGTGATGGCCATTCTTTCTGGGGTAAAATGGAATCTCAGTGTTGTTTTAATTTACAGTTTTCTAATTGCCAATGATATTGAGCATTTCTTCATGTATTTTTGGCCATTTTTGATCTAGTCTTTTATTTTGAGATTCTAGTTTTTTTAAATCTTTATATATTCTAGATATGACTCCTCTTTCTGAGAAATCACTGCTAAAGATTTTAGCCCATTCTATAGATTGTCGTTTCATACTGTTGAAATTTTGACTGGGATTGCATTAAATTGATATAAAAATTTTGGAAGTATGGCTATTTTGACTATATTTGTTCTGACTATCCAGGAACATATTTTCTGATGTCCTCTAAAATTTCTTTTATCAGAGTACTGTAGTTTTCATTGTAGAGGTCTTTCACATACTCAGGTTAACTCAAAAATGTTTAATTTTTCTTTATGACACTGTGAATGGTATTTTTTTTGTATTAAATTCTTTTATTGGTACATTGTAGGTATACAACACAATTACATTTCTCATTGGGGATTGTACCTTTATATAATGCATCTTCGTTCTTATTTTTTCCCCATTCCTAGCCCACCCTTCACGCCCTCCACCCTTCCCTATTTACAAAGACTTTATTTCCATTTTTTACATTTCTCATCATTTTTTCCTTTCCCTTCTTTCCTTTCCCCTG
>NW_004624780.1:7154632-7185024 GCF_000247695.1 Heterocephalus glaber
TTCCATCTCGTTTCCCTTTGGCGTTGCTGTAGGTGATCTGGAAGTCTGGTTTTGAGACTTATTTATGTGTTTTCTCATTTCAACTGGGGCAGGGGGCTGTTAGCACCTGCATGGATTACCTCCTCTGAGCTGGGTGAGGTGGGACAGGGGCCAGTAGCAGCAGTAGGGATGGTGACCCAAAAGCCCTTTCCTGTGGGCTGGGAGCAGCTGGAGGGATGCTGGCCGGGAAATCCCTTCCTCTGGACCAGGAGCAGTGGGATGGCAGCTCAGAAGCCCCTCCCTCTGGGCAGGGAGTGGTGGGAGGGATGGTGTCCCAGAAGCCCCTTCCTCTGGGCCAGGAGCAGCAGGACAGAAGGTGGTCCAAAAGCCCTTTCCTCTGGGCTGGGAGCAGCGGGAGGGATGGTGACCAGGAAGCCCCTTCCTCTGGCCCAGGAGCAGTGGGACGATGGCTCAGAAGCCCCTATCTCTGGTCTGGGAACAGTGGGACTCAGTACCTTGGTCTGGTGATCTGGTGTCCTCTGCATCTTTGTAGTGTGGAATCAGGTGGCTGCCTGTCTGCAGCGGGGTGATTTGGTGCCTTCCACCTGACTCAGGACCTTGGTAGGGCATGCACAGACCTGCCTGTCTGCAGCATGCTGATTTGGCGTGTGTTCTGCGGGACTGGGGACCTCGGTATGGTGTGGGCAGACCTGCCTGTCTGCAGTGAGGTGATTTGGCATCTTCTGCACGACCTATTTTTCTTACTTTCTTTCTCAGTAAGTTTATTATTCATGTACAGGAACACTATTGATTTTTGTGTATTGCTTTTGTATCCTGCTATGTTATTAAATTTGTTTATTCATTCTAAGTGTTGGTGAGTTTTTTGGGTCTTCAAAGTAGAGGATCATGCCATCTGAAAATAATGATAATTTGAGTTCTTCCTTTCCTATACTTATCCCTTTTATTTCTTTTTCTTGCCTGATTGCTCTGGCTAATGTCTCAAATACTGTCTTGAATAGAAGTGGTGATGGTGAACATTCTTGTCTTCCTGAATTTAGAGGGAAAACTTTCAGAATTTCCCTATTTAATATGATGTTGGCAGTAGGTTTGTAATAAATGGCTTTTATCAGGTTGAGATAAGGTCCCTCTATACCTATTTTTCTCAGTGTTCCTGTCATGAAAGTATGTTGTATTTTGACAAAGACTTTTTCTGCAGCTTTTGAGATAATCATGTGGTTTTGTATTTGATTCTGTTTATGTGATGTATTACATTTACTGATTTTCCTTTGTTGAACCATCCTTGCATCCCTGGAATGAACCCCACTTGGTCATGATCTGTGATATTTCTGGTGATTCATTGCATTCTGTTTGCCAATAATCTTGTTGAGAATTTTTGCATCTATATTCATTAAGAGATTGGTATGTAGTTCTCTTTTTTTCCTTAGATCCTTGTCTGGTTTTGGACTTGAAGTAACGGTAGCTTCCAGGAATGACATTGGGAGTATTTTTTTCCCTTTCAGATTCATTAAATTCATTGAGGACTAATGGTGTTAGAACTTCCCTGAAATGTTTTAGAATTCAACAGTATCCGCTCTGGATCTGGGCTTTTCTTAGTTGGTAGAGTATTTATTACCATTTCAATTTCATTGCCTATCATTGGATTATTCAAGGATCTTAAATCTTTTTGGTTTAGTTTTGCTAATTTTTATGTATCCAGAAATCTAGGCATTTCTTCTGAATTCTCCAATTTATTTGCATACAGGTTTGTGAAGTAGCTGTTGATAATATGTTTGATTTTGGCAGTGCTCATTGTGATTTTACCTTTTTTTTTCTCTAATTCCACTGATTTGGGTCTTTTTTGGGCTACATTGGCTATGGATTTGTCAATGTTTTTTTTTTCAAAGAACAAACTCTGAAATTCATTATTTCTTTATATTTTTTAATCTCAATTTCATTGATTTCCATTTTTAATTTTTTTTCTGTTTTTAGTATTTTTAATTTCCTTCCTTGTACTGCCTTTGAGTTTGGATTGTTCTTGTTTTCATAGGATCTTAAGGTGAACCATTTGGATTCAATCTTTTTGTGATGTGTGCTTTCACAGCTATAAACTTTCCTTTTAGGACTGCTTTCATTGTGTCCCTTAAGTTCTGGTATGTTGTACTAGCATCATCATTTAGTTCTAGAAGGTCTTATTTCTTCCTTGATTTTTTTCTGTAACCCATTTCTTAGTTAACCGTGTATTGTTTCGTTTCCATACAATTGCAAAATTTCTGTGTTTTCTTTTGTTGTTGATTTCTAACTTCACTGTGCTATGGTCTGATAATAAGCATGATCCAATTTTAATTCTTTTACTTTTATTTAAGGCTGTTTTATTGGCTAGTATATAATCTATTTTGGAGAAAGTTCCATGTGCTGCTGAAAAGAATGTGCATTTTGTTTCTGTTGGGTGGAATGCTCTATAGATATCTATTAAGTCCATCTGTTCAACTCTGACATTTCTTTGTTGATTTTTTGTCTAATTGATCTGTCTATTTGTGTTAGTGGTATATAGAGGTCCCCTAGTATAATTGTGTTTATTTTTATCTGATCTTTTATGTCCAGTAGTATTTGTTTCATGAAGTTGTGTACCATTATTTGGTGCATATGTTAATAATTGTTATTTCTTCCTGTTAGATTGTTCTTTTAACCAATATGTAGTGATGTTCTTTACCCTTCTCATCAGTTTTGGCTTGAAGTTCTTTTTTTCTGAATATAAGACAGCTACACCTGCTTTTTTCTGATTCCTGTTGCATGGAATATTGTTTTCCATCTTTTGATTTTTACTCTATGGGTTTCTTTTTGGGTTAAATGTGTTTCTTGTATACAGCATATCATTGGGCTTTGTTTCTTGATCTATTCTGCCAGTCTGAATCTTTTGACTGGGGAATTGAGAGTTAGTACTTATAGGTATTGACTTATTCTTGTCATTAGCTTATAATTGAGCAGTTTAATGAATGAATAAAGATCCGAAGTTGATATGCATCAGATAACATAATGGGTGCATTCCTAAAGAGTTGAGGGTAAGTAGATATTTCTTTAATCAAATTTTGTGTTAAATGTTGATAGTGAAACATACCAAGAGTTGTTATTCTTTAATAAGGAAAATGTAGCTTCTGATGAATCTATTTTACACATCTTTGGTTTCCAATATTCTTTTTAAATTCAGCCTATTAAATGGCCTTATCACTAGTCAAGAAAGACAGCCCAAGAAGGAGTGCTACACACTTCTTACTTCATCCTGGATAAATCCAATAATGCCCCTCTGACACCTCTTTCTTTAAGAGAAATTTACAGAGTATTTATTTCCTTTGCTAGTGGCCTTCAGCTAATCTGGGATAGTATTTGGGGGAACTACTTTGTCCAAGAACATAATCTGAAGTTCTAGATTATGTTTATCCAACAAAGGAGCCCAGTTAGAAACTCAATTTTAAAACCCATTTTACTCTAAACATTTATATCAGAAAGCCCCACTCACTGCTACTCCAGTTACTGGATTAATAAAACCAAAACTTCCACCATGCTTAATAGTAAAGGTATCTACCAGATGTTAAAGTTTTTATTGGCCTCATCAGGACTTCTGTACAGAATATAAATTTGCTGTCACTTATCCAAGCTTGGTCAATGAATTCTAGGAGTTAATCACTATTTTTGTGGCAATAGTCAATGATTAATGAGAGTCTTCATAAAAGCAGGACTGAAAAGGTGTCATCTGACAATGTGCACTCCTCCTGCCTTCTCAGCCAGTAGTCATGCAGAGATACAGCCACTGGAGCAATTCAGGGAACTCAGAATTCCTCTCCAGAATTTATTAGGCAAGTCCTTGAAATGTACAGTCTTTCCACATTTAATGTCCACACAGATCACCTGAGGATCCTGTTAAAAATATAGATTTGGTTTGAGAAAGTCTAGAAGAAGCCAAGAATACATATTTTAGTTAGCTTTAAGGTGATGCTGTTGCTGCTGACCCATGACCGACCCACCATTCACATCTCGAAAGGCCAAGGACTAAATAGCATGACACATTCTCGGAACTCAGAATTAAGAACTCTGGAGTTCAGTCTCTGTTTTCCACCTTTTATTGCACTTTGTGTATGCAACACAAATATCAGCTAAAGAGTACTCAAGTTGCAGTTGTGATTGTGGGAGTAAGAGTTGAACTTTTTTTTTTTTTGGTATCCAGCAGATATTATCTTTCACATGGGGCCAAACGGTGCAGAATTTCAGAATTTTGTGCTGTTACTTTTTGGATACATTGACTGGAGTTTGATGTTTAGAGAAGTGGCTTAACCTTTGACAAACCACTATGAAAACAATGCTGTGGTGAGCATTAATCAGAAACCTGTAAGAGAGTAAGCAGTAATGATGTCTCTTAAAACATGATTAATAATGAGGAATTTTTATTTTGCTATTTTAAGACTCTCAAGCCACTTTGCATAATTCATGTCATCCACTTTGACATTACTGAATAATAATGTAGAAAACAAATTCTTTGATGTCATCAAGCTGTAGATATTCCCTATGTCTATATTATGAAATATAAACATAATTATTCAAAAAAGATCTGGTAATCTGGTATCGTCAACAGACAAGTTATGAATGGTGAAGATCCAAACATTCCAAGTCAGGCTTAGACACTCTTCTCAGAGGAACTGTAGTATGAAAACCTTCCGTGAAGACAGCACTAGGGGATAAATTTAGACAGGGCTTCCACTGGGTAAACTGACAGTGGGCAAAACAGAACTAGGGAAGCCTTAGAAGGATGGACCTAAGTTGTGTGTTAGAATTTGCTTACTTACTCTTTCTATCAAGAATGAAAAAAAGAAGAGTAAAAACAAACAATATTGAACTCAGTGTTATTCAGAAATAAACTAACTCTATTCCACTTGGTAAAATTTTATTATGTAATGACATCAGATGATTCAGCCTCATGTCTGTGTACTTACATTACATAAGAGATGACTTGACAGAAGCATGGTTAGGGCATGCGTGCATTTTGATATGTAAAGCTTCAGATCTAAGAATTCTAACAGTAACCAGACAGGAAGTGATAAAGTACTCCAGAACTGCACATGTTTCTTGTTTGATGATTAGAAAACTGGAAGAAGTGGAGAGCCAAAAATACATAATCAGTAAAATGATTTTTAATTTTAAATGTTAAATTTAAATTTTTTAATTTTTAATTTTCAATGTTAAAAATGGAAGACAAAAGACTCGTATTAAAGATAAAAATGTTTTTAAAAAGACACAGCAGATGCGATATATACATGTACTAATTTCCTACAGTGAATGTGCTCATTATGTATCACAAACATAATGAAAAATAAAAATAAAGTACTTAACATATAAAAAGATATGGCAGGAAACAAATTTAAGAAAACATCATTTTGTGCTCCTACAAATTTCAAAGAAATACAGGCTCTGTATGAAAAATTCAAAGATAAAATAATAAGGTGAATGTTTGATATGAAATGGAAGCCTGCTGAGAAGCAGGCTTTTTGGACAAAGGAAAGTAAAAGAAATTTTTAAAAAGTGTAACTATAATCACAGACAATGTCAGGATTAAAAATCATATTTCAACGTATTAGGAATTAAACCAGTGTTATGGAGAACAAGCTTGAACATATTTTAGAATTCACTGGAAAAGAAAAGATAAAAATAATAAAATCCAGATGATTTACCTTGAAGAGAAAGAATAATATAGATAATTGGTATTTCAGAGGAAGAGAACAAATCAATCAGGAGCAATAATTTAAAATGAGATAGACAAAATCTTGCTGACATTACATCAAACCATAATTTTGAAGATTAAAAACAACCAGAAGTACCTGTGAGAATATAAATAGAAGAATAAGGTCTACATTTGATTTGGTTGAGTTTTTAATTCTGAAGCATAAGGAGAGATGACTATAAGCTCTGTTCTGGTTATTTTGTGGCAGAAGAAACTGCTTTAAATCTTAAAATGATAACCATTATGCCCGGATTCCATGGGCCAATGGTTTGGAGAGGGCTGTGTGAGAATGGTGTAAAAGACCAAACATAACTGGACAGTTAAGGTGAGGATTTTGTTCAGATTTTGACCCTAGTTGGAAACCATGGCAGAGAGAAGACTGGGGAATATAGGCTTTCAGAGGCAGGTAGATAGTGGAGTTATCCAAAGGTTTTAGGAAATCATGAGAAAGGATCAAGAAGGTACAATCTCAGAATATGTGAGGGGAGAGTGGTCCTTTCTGTTTGTTTCCTGGCACACAAAAGTCTGGTGGATTTCTCAACTATTACCACTTTCTGAGAACCTGGGACTCTGATAAAGTTCAATATTGTTGATGGCTTATTTCTTCCCTGACATAGCTAGGAACTTTGCTGGAAGTATTTGCCTGGAGGTGGATGCGGTGGGAAGCTGGGATCTTCTGAAGCCTTGCTTTTCTGCAGAGCTGGTGCTTTGGCCAGGAAAGCTTGAGAAATATGGACTGGAGTGTGGGCTCCCTGTGGAGCTTGGCTTCTCACAGCATAGTGATCACAGGGTTGCCAGATCTTCTATATCAGTTCAAGGCTCCAGCTGTGTATTTTCCAAGTAAACTAAATGAAAAGTTGCACATCCCTTTGTGAACTGGTCTTGACAGTGATGCACCACTGGCCTAAGTGGTCTAAGGAGTTATAGGCTGGAAATGACTCTGTGTGAGGGGAACAAGATTCTAGCTCTCAAATGATGAGTGTCAAAGAATTTGTAGCCTTTTGAAAAACCAGTCAAAACCAGGACTGGCTATAAATTATTTGCAGATGAGCTTTAATGGTGTTATGTAGCATTGTGTGTGTTAAAAATACCAAAAGGTGAAAGCATTTAGTGAACCTAACCTACTGAACATCGTAGCCTAACAACACAGTCCTCTGTAGGTTGTTGGTCATTTTACCTCAGTATCATGGTGCTCACTGGGGCTGGGCACACTGCCAGTGCCTAGAATCCCAAGGCAGTACCATAAAGAAGGTCAACATTTAAAATGTGAAATACAATTTCTACCAAATACCACTCATGCTATTGTGAAGTCAAAGATTCATGAGTTAAAACACTGTAAGGAACCATCTGTATATTGTGACATATGGAGAATACACTTGCTCCCTCTTTTGAGATCTTAAAGTCTCATCACATCAGGGCACCAAGTAGAATATAGGATCTTATCATCTAAATCAAGTCCAGGTGAAGAAGAACCTTTTCACCTAGGGCATTATGGTACATACCTGTAATCCTAACTTCTCAGGAGGCTGAAGCAGGAGGATCACAAATTTGAAGCCAACCCACGCAACTAGTGAGACTAGCTCTCAAATGGATATACCTCAGTGAGTGGCAGCACATCCAGTGTTCCATCCCTATTGCAATAGATGAATAAATCTTCTCAGGTGAATATCTTCAAGTGTCATTCCTCTCCATCTGGAGAAATGTGAATTCAGACAAGTTATCCCTGACACAGCAAGCAAGCAAACAATAGTAGGACAGACAAGAGGTTATTAATAACTGTGACTATTGCCATTCAAGACAGGGATTGGAGAGCATCCACTCCAGTCACTGACTTTCAGTACTTTTGAAATTGATCTGTGCATGTGTTGCTCATTCCCTGATCAGGGCTCTGTACAATTCCTTGGGAGTTATACCAGGGTTCTCCAGAGTAACAGACCAATAGAATATATGTATGTGTGTGTGCTCGATTAGACCAATTTTAAGGAACTGGCATATGTAATTGTGGAGCCTGGCAAGTCCAAACGCTACAGGTCAAAGCCAGCATGCTAGAGACCCAGAAAGTGTTCATGCGATGATGTTGAGTTCAAAGGTTATCTGAAAGCAGAATTCCTTCCTTTTGGGAGGACTTCAGCTTTTCTCTTGAAACTGATTGCAAAGGCCTACCAACAATGTGGAGGGTAACACACTTTACTCAAAGCCTACTGATGCGTGTGTGTACACTGATGTGTACCTAAAAATCGCCATCACTGCAGCTCCTAGATTGACATTAAACAAAAATGCTGGAGAATATCACATTGTTCTACCTGCTCTTGGTCCTGTCCTCTTCTCAGTCTAAAAGCTCAAAGACCCCTGCATATGTTTCATTCTATTTTATGCTATTTCAGTCCTTCTTTGGTAAAACTTTTGCCTCATTTCTCCTCATCATCATATGAAAGGTGGCTATTAAAAACGTGTTTTGCCCTTTCTAGATGTGCTCCATGAATTAATCATTCAATCCTTGTATCAGCACTATGAGGTAAATGTATATTTTTAAAAACCATTGGCCAGTCTCCAGTATGTCTAATATTGTGGAAAAAAAAATCATGTTACAAACCAGGAAGAAAAAAGTAGTGGAACGCTATTTAGACAAGGTTTCTGCCTTTGGACTTTGTCTTTTTCACCTTTCTGTCCTCTTTCCCTTTCAGTTTATCTGTTCTGTTCTTTTTATCTCTTTACTCTCATATTTCCTTTTTTTAAAAAAGGAAAAAAACCCCTGTATATGCCTTTTCCTTACTTTCTTTTCTCACCAAATGGCACTTGAAAGTCAATAAGTCAAGAAGGGAAAAGAGAAAAGACAAACAAGGGAGCTGGTGCTTATGCAGTGGGGAGTCACAAAGGGCTACAAAAACTGTCCCAGTTTCCAGAGGACACTCTGTGCGTCCCCTGCCAGGCTGCGATGGGAGCAGATGCCTCTGCTGCCGGCCATCTGTCTGGACATGTGCAAAGGCATCCTACGACTTCTGCCTGAGATCTGTGTGCCTGTTTCCACAGCATGCCAGATTGCATAGATGAAAACCGAGGATCCAAGAGGGATCTGCCATCATCTATGGTGTTCCTATTTGTTTCCTCTCCTCTCCTGGAGTCTGTTTTTAAATAGAATTTTCACACTTTATATAATTGCCTCACCTTGAAAATTCAGCCTCTGGGAGATGGGACAGTAGACAGCTAGATAGTAAGTATGATATACTGAAGCAAAGATACTAGAAAGAATATTGTTTTTACTAAGGCCCAAGTCTGGACCAGGGACCAGCAGTGTACTAAGCATCTCAGGAGTCACCTAGCAATGTCCCCCAAGTCTTCCCTTTTTCTCGCCATTGTCTCTTTCTAGTCCTCTTATTTGAATGAGAAATTGAGCCAGAATATATCTGATGGCATTCACTGAGGAACTCTCCTGAGGTCCTTCATTTCAAAATATTTGGGATGAGCTGTCCTAGAACACTTGGTAAAAGAGCAATTAATGCCACTCTGTGTGTGTGTGCTTAATTATCTTGTTAGGAACGCAGTGTAGCTCACTGCATCTAATGCAAATTTTTATTAAATTTGATAAGTCAAATGGTCATACTGGAAGAGGTCAGTGCTGATTAACTGTAGAAGTACAAATGAGCAACAATGGGACAATGATCTCGATTCATTTAGATCCTCCTCTTCCTTTGTGATTCCTTTGCTTACATTAACACTCCTCTTATGCTACTGGGCTAATTTTGCTTATGAGGAAGATGAAGATAAAGAGCCCTTTGAAGAGCAGATTGCAAGATGGCAGCAACACGGTGGAGCAAGACAACATACCCAACATTGATTCTTACTGAGCCAGATATGTCTAGATAACCATTCTGTAGTGATTTTTAGATGGGGTAGGCATACTTTACCGTATCACCCATACATAGGCATATGTGTGATACACATACTACCTACACATAAAATTTCATGAACCTGTAAGATATTCCTCATTTAATGACCAATTTATTTAACAGCTGCTCACATTTATGACACAGGTGAGTGGCAGCGCAGTCTTCTGGTGTCTTCTTCTATAGTGCACTACTATAATTTTTGCTGATTGTCCTGTACAGTAGAGTACTGTAATGTTGTATTATATATTACAGTGCTGCATGCAAGAGTTATGCAAATAAAAGCAAAGTCATAAATTTGGAGTTTCTTTTGACCATTTCTTTGTTCTAAATTTTGTAATGTGCATACCATATACAATTCTTCATTTAATGGACAATTCAGTGATGTAGCCAGAGGAATGTAACTTGGTCATTAAATGAAGAATGTCTGTACGGTACTTTCCTTTATCACTGTACTTTTCCTATTGTAGTCTACTCTATTTTATTCCATTGAGTTTTCTTTAGAATGTGTAATTGCTGTTTGCATACCAGTTAAAATGAAATGAATAATTGTGATCCTCAATTTTAAGAGAGAGAAAGAGAGAGAGAGAAAGTAAAACTATTAGAAAGTGTTCCTATTCATTTTATTTCTGAGCTTCATTAAAATCCCAAATGAATGGTGGAACAGTGTTTCTAAACAGTACCTGCAGCCTGAAGAGCTAATTCTAAAGAGTCAGCCTAGGATCAGATGAAGCAGCAGGACCGAGCACAGCCGCAGTAGTGTGCACTAGAATTTGCTGAAGACAGCAAGCTTGACAGCAAAACATATTCCCTGGCATGTGGCACTACACTTGAAATAATGCCAGCTTCCAAGGGCATTTAATATCCACAAATGTAAGTGCTAGCTGTGCTTGAGTGGTTCTCGGGAGCTTCCTCCCTCCACATTACTCCTTCTTGAGCCCTCAGACCAATGCGGGTCTTGGGAGGTCAGATGATCTCATGTTCAATACCAGCCACTTTCCAGCCTGAGTTTGGCACTATTACTTTTCAAGACACCCGTTTACAGTAGACAGATCTGTTTTACAGATTCTGTCTTGTCAACCAACGTACATCTTTTGTCAAGAGTAATTCTCAATGAATCTAGAGCCCAAAACATTAATGTCAAACATTTTATCTTGTGAAAGATAAGATATAGGGAAATTATAAACTCCTGGAGAGAGGTAAAATGCAGGAAGGAGTAAAAGGGGAAGGAAGAAGGGAGGGAAGAAGAAAAATGAAAACATACTGAACAAATGCCTTCTCATTGGAACACGTGTGGTACATTTATTTAAAATGAACAATGCCATTAAAAAGATAGTAATTAATCCTATTCATATGAGAAGAATCTTCAGTAAGGCTGCACTAGGTTTTCTAAAGTTGTTGCTAGTGGGAAATTAAAATACAATTCTCGTCTTTCCCAATATTCATATGAGAAAACATTAAGTTCTACTTTAAACCACAATAGTTCACTAAGTAGAGCTTCAACAACAACAACAACAACAACAAAAATATGCTTGATATTGTATTTCCACACTCAAAATTCCCCTGTACTGGACACCCAAAAACCCTAAGCAAACACTTGAGATTAAGTACAAGCTGATTTGAGATCATGAAATCAAATTCCTAAATTACTTCATGGGTCACACAGGTATTTCTTTCACAACTTGAGAGGTGAGGGGAGGGAAGGGAAATAGAATTGAGGAGGAAAAAAGATTTAGTTACACCACACAAGGAGAAAAAAATATGATATGTACTCTCAGATAATGAGGGCTACAGGTGTGATACCAAATCTATGTTAGCTGGTTTTCTTCTCTGTGATCACTATTCACTCTGCATTCTCACTTAACACATTTAAACATTGTTCCTGATTGGTTTAGACATGACCTCTTTTCAGAGAACTAACCTTTGAAAACATTCCATCAAGTCAGTTTGATGTTTTTATTATTGTTATTTAGTGTTTTTATGTAAGGAACTTACCTATTTGTAATTGAAAACAAGGAGAAACAGTTTTACTGTGATTTGGGAAATGCTCCCTTCCAAGAAGGGCCCCGTGTCTGGTGCTAATTGCATTCCAACTGTCTTTCTGTTTTATACTTCCCACACTAGGGAGAGGAAGAGAGGTTGGGGGAGGAGGTGAAGATAATTGAACAAGGTGAAAATGAATGCTCATTAAATTCCAGAATACAGGAGAACTCATTTCATGGGAGAGGGCTGTAAATATGACTTTTAATGAAGTTATGACATGGTTGCCAATAAAAGTCATTTACTCTGCAGTATTACAGTTAATTATACACAGCTGGAGCCATTTAAGCTGTGTCCCTTGTTAACTTTGCCTTCACTGCACATTAACCCTTTCAGGACACGATCAAGCAGGAGCCAAGCAGTTTTACACCCAAAGAAACATGAAATAAATATTCCATGTGACTCAGGATAATTATCACTGGCTGTAGGAGAACATACACCTGTCTTCCCTGGGCACACCTTCCCCCCCAAAGCACATTGGAAAGAGAAGTCCAAATAGAAAAAATAATGAAGAAAAAAGAATGTTTTTACTGTTTTGAAAAAAGGTATAGACATTTCTCTTGATCTCTGGGAAAATTTATAGATCTAAGCATTTTATTATTAGTGTTAGAAGCATTTTAAATACATTTCCCATTTCTCATAGCAGTGTAACAAAAATACTTAAAGAAAGCAATCATGAAAAGGTTAAAGTGTGATGCTGCACAAAGAGTCCCTCCCATAGCATCCCTGGCAAAGATTTCTGCTTCTGCAAATCCTGCATTCCGAGGTGGGTTGCTGATCACAGGAACCCATAAGAAAACAGCAATTACAAACAACTAATGCATCCCAGTGAGCTACAACAGGAGCCAGAATGGCAGCGTCCTAAAAGCCCTGTTGCCTGGATAAACCATGCACAACAATAGGGAGATCCTGTTTTTATTTATTGCTATTATTTTACTTGGAGTTACAGCTTTCTATCTTCATTCTGGAAGTCTGTTTTTTCTCAAAGCAAGAACACTTCATTGCATTATTATTTTTCCCATTGAGTTTATTGGTACATTTTAGGTATAAAATACAGTTACATTTATCATTGAGATCTTGTACCTTTACATGATGTATCTTGATTCTTAGCTTTTCCCCATTTCCCTGTCCATTGCATTATTCTTTATCATAGAATGCAAAGGGGGGAGGAGACCTTACTCAGTGACCAAATTGTCCTAGGGTCCTGTTGTTTGTCATTTGTGTTATTGGTATTCTGTCCATGAGGATTGGACTCTTGAAGTGACCACACTGTGGTGCTCAGCTCAGAAAATGTACTTCATAGGCATCTTCCTGGGGACACTCTAAATGGCTCTCAGGATGAATTACCATGTACAGGAACAGCAGAATCTTGCTGAGTCTGTTTCTGGATTACTTCTGGTTCACAACTGTGTGGCTGTCTGATTTCTGCTTTACGACTGAGTTGAATTATTTCTGTCATTAATTGTCATCTGGTTTCTTTCCACCAGTGTTAAATGTTAAAGATTGATTCTGTAATGTGTGTCTGCAGGATTTCACCAAATTTCATAGATGCTGGTTTTGCATTGCTTTTCACCACTGTTTTGAGGGTGAATATTTTTATGAGACCCTGAGCCAGTCTCAACATTGCGATGGAGAAAATCACTCTATGCCACCTCATACATCACTGATCTTTTCCTTTGCAGGGATTAGAGTGGAGAATGGAGCGTAGAAAGCACCCTCAAATTCTGTGTCTGTGCCCCCACCAAAGGAGCCACTCCCATACAATCCTTGTTGTGTTGGCTTCCGCATAAAGGCTGAATTTCCTGATGCTATCACCTATTTCCGGTGTCTGTGAGAAAAGTCTCTCCCTACTCTGCACAGTGGGAAGGGAATTGTAACAAAATGGTCTGTTTACAATTATAGCCAGACTGTAGCCAGAGTTTTTAGGAGGCATGGGTGGACATTTGTTGATCACAGGGTCTATTCTATTTCCACAATGTGTAAATATCCAAAACAAGCACAAATATGTACTATTAAAGTGGAGAAAGCATACATAAATATTTAAAGAAATGCAGTTAGGTATGGCTTGGAGACCAGGATACCTGGCATGCTTTGTGTAGCAGGTTGCGGATGATCCTGAAGGATACTGGGATGTGAACGCATGTGGAATTAATATGGTTTACCTACAGTCCAGGCATCATGAATTAATGAGAATCTTCCAGTGAAGTCAAGGATTTCTATCTAAATTGGCCTTTTCTTTTTTTTTGCTTTAAAAAGCTTCAAGAGTAATATCTCTGAGAGTAAATTTAGAAATCTCTCTTAGTAACTTAGTACCCAAATATTCCTACATGGGGCTCAAACCCAGGGAAAAGGGTTGTTGCCTGTAGACCAAGAACACACCAAATTTCCTAACTAGTCCATGATTTTAATAAGATTCCTTTGATGTATAATTTGTTGTATTTTCTGAGCATATCTCTTATATACATTTGTCTAACACTGGAGGAAATTAACAAATAAAAATATCTTAAAGGATAAAAGGAAAACTGGGATAGTTAATGCTTTAAATAGGCTGGTCTTTCAAGAAAAATTTCTATCAATTCAGAAAATGTCAAACTGTGCAGGCAATGGAAAATTACGAGATAAGAAACAAAGAGATGCAAAGGTATATCAGCTAACAACAAATGATGGTGAAAATGTACTAATGCAAGATTTTAAAATACTTTTGTATGTGGTAAATAAATGCAAAATCATATTAACACACTAATTGACAATATATTTATTAATTAAGGGAACTCTCTTGATAATTTAGGCAAGTTACCAACTATTATTTAAAATGTAACCCTATTTTTCTCTAATTTTATCATGAGGAATAAAACAAAAAATATTTTTTATGTGATAGAGTATTTTATAGGGAAAGCCATCTTATTTTCACTACATAAATGTCTTAGGCTGTTTTGAAATCAGATAGGTTATGAGAATGAACACATATGTATCTAAATGAATTATAATTAATATCTCCTTAAAGATAAGTTTTTGTGAACTTTAAACAATGCTGCAAGTCATCTGAGATTATTTCATGTACTTATGCGGAATAAAAATGGAAATGTCACCTCCCTAATGAAATATCCTGTCTATATACAAAAAACTTGCTCTTTATAAAGCTCCAATTAAGATGATAAGTTCATTGTAGTAAGTAGAGACATTTTCTGATTAGGTCACTATATATATATATATATATATATATATATATATACACACACACACACATATGTGCTGAATTAAAGGCTTTAAATTTGTGATCTAGATATATATTTGCATAAAGACATATTGAAAGTATTAAATCAAGTTTGTAAATGATAAGCCAATTGAAAGTCTCAAAGTATTCAAATTTTAACAATAGGTAGTAAAAGTCATTAATTATATTCAGTGTAATCTACCCAAAGGAACCACCTCCCAATACATTTTGATCCTGAACTTTTAATATTTGTATGTCATTTTGATGACTTTTATAAGGCTTTGGTTTTTTTTCTTTTTCTTTTCGGATTTTTATTAGTACATGTTTGCAGGACCTAAGTATTACATTCACTGTTGGGTATTGGTACATGTACATAACACATTTCAATTCTTTTTTCCCCCTTCCCTCTATCCCCTTTTACTTTTGCAGCATCAGATTCATTTCTTTATCTTATAAAACCTTATAAAATTAATTATCATATAGGCAGATTGAAAACCAGACTAATAGGCCAAAGAACATATCAAACATGTAAGACTATTGCACTGTCAAGTTATACTTTTAAATACATTGTCCACTGAATTACAATGCCTTTTTTCTTTCTCTCCTTTTTTCTATTATCTGACATATATATATATATATATATATATGTATGTATGTATATGTGTGTGTGTGTTTTCATGTAAGAGAAACCATATGATATTTAAGTTTTTGTGTTCTGAGTTACTTCCCTTAAAATTATGGTCTCAAAGTACATTCCTTTTCTACAAATGATTCAAGTTTATCTTTCTTTATAGTAGAGTACTTTATTGTGTATAAATACCATTTTTTGTTTATCCATTCATCTGTTGGTGGACATAGAGGCTGTTCCCAAGATTTAATTATTATAAATTGTGCTGCTATAAATATGAGTATGCATGAATCACTGTAGTATGTTGTCTTCAGTTCATTTTGGAAGATACCTAGAAGGGGAGTAGCTGGGTCAAATAATATTTCTATTATTAGGTTTTTGAGGAATTTCCATACTGATTTCCAAGTGGTAATAACGGTTTACAGTGCCACCAGTATTGGGCAAGTATTCTTTTCTCCTCACAGCCTTGTCAGTATTTGTTATTGGTTGATTTCTGGATGATAGCTAATCTTTCTGGAGATGGAATCTCAGTATTGTTTTAATTCCCATTTCTTGAATGGCTGGTGATGCTGAGCATTTTTTCATGTATTTATTGGCCATTAAATTTCAGCTGCTTTCCATTTAGTATGATGTTGGCCATTGGTTTGTCATAGATGGCTTCTATCAGATTGATATATGGACCTTGTATTTCTATTTTCTTCAGGGTTTTTATCATAAATGGATGTTGGATTTTGCCAAATGCATTTTTTTCTGGATTTACTGAAATGAGCATGTGATTTTTTGCTCTTACAAATGTTTATGTGAAATATTACACTTATTGATTTGCATATGTTCAGCCCGTCCTGCATCCCTGGGACAAACAGTACTTTGTCATATTGTATGATCTTTCTGATGATTTGCTGAATTTTGTTTGCCAGTGTCTTATTGAGTATTTTTGTATCTATGTTCATTAAACAGATTGGTCTGTAGGTTTCCTTTTTGGTTGGGTCCTTTGATAGTTATATTATCATTCTTGTTTCCAAGAATGATTTTGGGAGTACTGCTTTCCTTTCAATTTCATTAAGGAGTTTGAGTAATACTGGCATTAGATCTTCTCTAACATTCTTGTAGAATTTGGAAATGAATCTGTTAGGACCTGCACTTTTCGTAGTTGGTAGTTTTTTTATTACCTCTTCAATTTCACTGATACTGGGTTATTCAAGACTTTTGAATCTTTTTGGTTTAGTTTTGGTAGTTCAAATACATCTAGGAATTTGCCCATTTCCTCTAAGTTTTCGATTTTATTAGAATACAGGTCTCAAAGTAGTTGCTGATAATCTTCTGGATTTCAGCAGCATCCACTGTGATTTGTCACCTTTTTCATTGGTAATTGAATGGATTTGGGTTTTTCTTTTCCTTATTTGGGTAAGATTGACTAAGAATTTTTCTATTTTGTTTAATGTTTCAAAGAATCAACTCTTCAATTCATTGATTCTTTGTATTATATTTTATTCTCAATTTCATTAATTTTTGCCCTGGTCATTATAATTTCCTCCCTCTTATTAGCTTTGGTTTTGGATTGTTCTTGCTTTTCTAGAATTTTGAGGTCCCTCGTCAGGTAATTTGTATAAGCTCATTCTGTTTTTCTGATGAGAGAATTCACTGCTAGGAACTTCCCTCTTTGGACTTCTTTCATTGCATCCTATGGATTCTGATATTTCATACTGGGATTCTCTTTTGCTAGTACTGTCTAATTTCTTCAGTTTCATCTGTGACACATTAATTATTTAAGAAGGTATTATTTAATTTTCATACTTCCTGTGGTGTCTTTTGCCATTGATTTCTAGTTTCAGTGCACTATGGTCCAAAAATATGCATGGTACAATTTCAATTCTTTTACATTTACTTAAGCATACTTTCTTGTTTTGGAGAGTGTCCCAAGTGCTGCTGAGAAGAATGTGTATTCTGTTGTTCAATGGAACACTCTGTAGATATCTATAAGTTCATTTGTTCAAAGGTTTGGTTCAATTCTGTTATGTCCTTGTTGATTTTATTTTTTGTCTAGTTGATCTGTGTATGTGTGGAAGTGGGATATTGAGTTCCCCCATTACAACTGTATTGGTATTTATCTGGTTTTTCATGTTCATTAGTGTTTGTTTTAAGAGGCAGGGTGCACTGATATTTGATTCATATATGTTTATATTTGCTAACTCTTACTGTTGAATTGTTTTGTTAACCAATATGTAGTGGCCTTCTTTGTCTTTTCTGATCAGTCTTAGTTTGAAATCCACTTTGTCTGAAATTAGGTTAGCAACTCCAGCTCTTTTCTGTGCTCCGGTTGCATAGGATATTATTTTCTATCCTTTGATTTTGAATTTGAGTATCTTTTAAAATTAAATGTGTTGCATATTGTTGAGTTTTCATTCTTGACTCATTCTGACAATCAATGTCTTTTGATTGGGAAACTGAGTCCATTCATATTGAAAATTATTACTGAGAGGCATTGATTTGTTTTTATCATTGCACCATTTTCCTTTGCTGATTTCCTTATTTTCCCCTTTTGCTTACTACTCATCCCCCAAAGTGCACTCTTTCTTCTTTGACTTATTGACATTGTTGGCTTCATTGTCTTTTGACAGGATATCCTTGAGAATTTTTTGTAATGCTAGTTTGGTGGTCATGAATTTCTTAAGGTCCTCCTTGTCACAGAAATACTTTATTTCTCCATCAACCTTTAAAGGAAAGTTTTGCAGGACACATAAGTCCAGGTTGGAAGTTGCTATCTTTTAGGGCTTAAAACACTTCGCTCCATGCCCTCGTTGCCTCTAAGGTTTGTGTAAAGAAGTTTGCTGTAATTCTAATGGGTTTACCTTTGTATGTGCTTCATTGCCTTTCTTTAACAGTCTTTATGTTTTGTCCCTGTGACTGACTTCTGGAATTTTGAGTATAAGGTGGCACAGAGAGGTTACCTTTTGGTCATGGCTATTTGGTGTTCTATATGCCTTATTTATCTCTATGTTTATTTATTGTCCTATATTTAGGAAGTTTTCTGTCATTATTTCTGTAAATAGGCTTTTTATGCCATTTGTGTTGTCTCCAAATTTTTCACTTAGTCCAATTATTCTTAGATTAACCACAATCTTTACTTCATTTAGCAATTGTTGGATCTATTTTTCATTCTTTCTTTTTTTAATATGTCTTTGAGTAGTTGGTCTTTGAAGGCATCATTGTCTTTAGTTCTGAAATTCAATCCTCTCACTGGTCCATCCTGCTGTCGATACTTTCAATATGATTTTTAATCTCTTGAATTTCTCATTGAAGCTTTTAATGCACTGTAATTCTTTTGTAAACTGGTCATTCATGTTTTGTATCATTTTGTTTAGCTCATCTAGCTTTCTACTAGTGCTTTTTGAGAGCTCTCGTATCTTTTTAGTGATTAGTTCCAATATCTATTTAGTTACATCTTCTCTAATCCCACTGAATGTCTCTTTGAGCTGTTTTCTAACCTCCTCTGCTATGCTTTTTGGTAATTCAGGTGTGTGGCTTATATTATTTTACCCTTTGGTGCATCCTGGATTGGCTTTGGGAGAGTTGGAAGTTTGGGGAGCCATTTTGTTGCCTTTTCTCTCCATGTTTCTATTGTTTGTGTTTGTTTGTTTGTGCTGAGGTTTGAGGATGCACGTAGTCTAAAAACTTGTTTTTAGGTATCTCTTTAGTCGCTTTTCAGTGATGTACTTTGGGCATGGCTAACTATAATCCTTTGCTACAGCCTCAAGATTTGACAACCTCAGTTATTTTGAGAGAAGAAGATGTAATGTAGTTAGCCCAGCAACCAAGTTCTCTAGGAATGTAGTCTAGTATTGTTAATGTCACAAAAGGAATCTGAGTGTCAGCTTACAGAGAAATAGGGACTTTATTAATATCAAGCAAAACAGCTACAGTAGTATTTCCCAAAAAAGTTAAATATTAACATACCATAAGAACTAGTTATGTACCAACCTTAATTCTATAGAAGAAACTGGCAATTGTGATGTAAACATTAAAGAAACCCAGGTATTGACTTATTGTTAATATGTACTAAATGCAACAACTATATCTCTGCTAATGGTAGGAAGAATTCGACAGTGGTTTTTCAGAATTAACTACCCAAAGATTATCACAGTTTTATGGTTATACTATTAAAGATTTAGGGTTTGGGAATGAGTGGGTGCAAAAGGAAAACTTTGAAACCTGAAACTGTATGATAAGAGGAGGAACAGAGAGAAGTGGTGCAAAGAATCTCACTGGGGAGTGAAAAGATGTCTATAGAATTAGATAAAGGTAAGACGAAAACTGGCAAGAAATAGAAGATAAAATTAAAAAGAGAAAAAAGAAAGTATACAGAGTAAAAGTGAGAAAGAAGTAATTAAGGATAGAAAAATTAAAAGGAAAAGTAAAAGATAGAGAAAAAAGAATAAAAAAAGCTGGAAGCAAAGCTAAAGGTTAAAGGAAGATTACCCAAGCCCTGGGAAACTGTTGAAGAAGACAAGATGGGTAGAAAGGAAGAGAGAAAAGAACAAAAGGAATAAAACAAACAATAAAAAGGAATAAAAACCAACAAAAGCAAAAGCAACAAAAGAATTATCTGTGGTTTTGAGCCTGTGATTATCTTCAGGGTCTACAGTTTTGTGGCAGTGTCCAACTCAAGACATGTCCCTGCTCTCAGGATTATCTCCAGTGAGTAGGATTAGGGCAGAGTGCTGGTTCTGGGACTTTCAAATCCAATCAAATTCAGGCTTAACCTGATCTCTGGTCATGTGGGACCTGGGTCATTTATCTTATAGCACTTTAGGTGTCTCTTCCCCACCTGACCACAACTCCCTGACCCTAGACATCTCCCGTGACTGTCCCTCACCCAGTCTCTGTTTTTTTTTTTAATTGAGGTTTAATTTACATCCTTTAAACATGGGTCATTTTAAGTGTACAGTTCATTGATTTTTGGCACATGCATGTCCCTGTGTGAGCACCCCTACAAGCAAGATGTGTTTTCTATCAATCCAACAGATCCTCTGTGCTCCTGTGCAGCAGTTCTCTCTGGTACCCTGGTTTAAGGTAACTACTGTCGCTACAGGTTTGGATAGTCTTTCCTAGATTTTTTTTTTTTTTTTTTTTTTGGTACCAGAGATAGAACTCTGGTCTTTGAGCTTTCGAGACAGGCGGCAGAACCACTGAGCTAAATCCCCGGCCCTCCTAGAATTGTATTTACATGAGTTCATCCAGTATGTAATGTTTTGTGCCTAATTTTGGAAAGCATAATGGTTTTGAAATTAATCTGTACTCTTAGAATGATCTATTTACTTGTGTTTATTGCTTTATGGAAATACAACCAGATATTATCTCACCTATTGATGTGCCTTCACAGTGTTTATATTTGGGGGCTATTTTAATAAATTTGCTGTGTATATTTATATGTAAGTCTTTTCATGAGTATATAGTTTTATTTTTTTACAAGTGGGATTCTGTGTTTTAAGATAAGTACACATTTAAATTTGTAAGAAACTTCCGAACCTATTACCAAAGTGATATGTGATCATTTAAAAAATAAATTGTCCTCCATTTCTAAAAGGGCTAAATTTCTTTATAGTTGATAGTGTAACTTCACCTAGATTTATATAAAATATTATTTCTGATAAATAAATTAATCAAAACAATAATTTCTTATATTTAATTATATATATAACATGTCTGCTTCTTGATATTATGTTGATTGTTCTCTGACAACTCCTTTTTTGCTATTTGTTTTCCCAAATTAAGGTACAATTATCAGAATAACAAAGCTAGGAAGCTCCCTTTTGTATCTAAGCTGTCACTTCCTCAAACCTCTGGCTGCCTGAGAGATTTGCTCCTTGGCTTTATGAAAGATAGATGCTAGAAATAAATAAGTTTGTGTGTGTTCACTACAGACTTTTACATTTTTGATAAACCTTGTTTAGAGGAGTTTTAGGTTCCCAGAAAAACTGAAGAAATCATAGAGATTTTTCCATAGACTTTTCATACCACACATGTAAGACCTCCTTATTATCAACATTCCCCATCAGAATAGCACATTTATTTTAATCGATGCACCTATATCAACATATTAGTATCATCCAAAGTCTATAGTTTACATTGAAATCCACTTTTGGTGTTATATGTATTGTGGGTTTGGAAAAATTTATAATGACATGTATCTGCCATAATAGTATCAAACAGAACAGTTTCACTTCCCTCAATATCCTGCTTTCTGCTTATTTTTTATTAGCTCAACATGATAGGGACAGAGCTATAAATAAAAGTGAAACCCATTCTTACTTAGGTGAATTGTATGTATGTAAAATGTTATTAATATAAATGTGTTTCAGCCATTGTTTATCTTACATGTTAAGTAGAAGCCTCCTTGTCTTCATAGGCAAAGATGAGCACAAGAACTTCAACAAATTGAGTTTTAAGAAGTTGCATGTATAGGTCTAAAATGCCCTTGTCAATTGGTAATTATCCTAATACATATTTTATTGGAGTCCCCAGAAATGTGTTAATGGCATTATTATTCATGATAAGCCCTTTCTATCAGGATAATCACTGTAAAAAGCACTATGAAGTGACTTTGATGGCAAATCTTTTAGAGCTTTCAATGATAACAATCAACCCACTGCAGCACATATAGATTTGTCACCACTGCCATAGAGGGTTCCACTGCCCTCATTTCAATTTTGTTGGTTACTATGATCAGCTAACCACTACTCTTGGGTCTTGGCATCAAGGAGGATTCTGTTTTTTGTGACACATTTACCCAAAAGACTGTGCTACAAATATCAAGTCAGACATGGAATCTTACAGAAGAAACATGAGAAGAACAATAGCTTCTGGGCCGGGGATTTAGCTCAGTGGTTTCGCCGCCTGCTGTGCAAAGGCAAGGACCTGAGTTCAATACCCGGAACCAAAAAAAAAAAAAATAAAGGACAAAAAAAAGCATGCACAAGACCCATTGTTCAATTCTCAGAACTGCAAAAACAAATAAACAAAAAAAATTTTTAAAAAAGAACAATAGCTTCCATAAGATCATATAGTAGTTACTGTTGAGCCTGATACCAGAGGATAGTAAATGATCTTGATGCCCCAGGCTGTTAGATTCTTTGGCCTAGGGTCCCAAGTACATGCCAGAAGTAGATATGCAATTTTGACTGTTATATCCCTCTGTTGGGCTACAGGCATTTCCACACTCAGACTCAGGTGATACAGGTTGAGGATGCTTCAAAAGTAAGAAAGACACATTTACTGAACAATTTACACTACAGAATCCCCAAATTAATTAATTAATTTCAGCATCTCTCTCCCTCTCTCTCTTTCTTTCTTTCTTTCTTTCTTTCTTTCTTTCTTTCTTTCTTTCTTTCTTTCTTTCTTTCTTGTCTTTCTTGTCTTTCTTCTCTTTCTATTTCTCCCTCCTTTCCTCCTCTCTTTATTCCTCTCTTCCTCTCTCTTTCTCTCTTTCTTTCTTTTTCTCTTTCTTTCTTTCTTTCTTTCTTTCTTTCTTTCTTTCTTTCTTTCTTTCTTTCTCTCTCTCTCTCTTTCTTCCTTCCTCTCTCTTTCTTTCTTTCTTTCTTTCTTTCTTTCTTTCTTTCTTTCTTTCTTTCTTTCTCTCTCTTTCTTTCCCAATACCTACAAAAAAACCCCCAAGGCCTCAAGCATCCTAGATAAGCACTCTACCACCAAACTATGTCCTCATCTCTTTTTTTTTATGTTATTTTGAGACAGGGTCTCACTGTGTAATCCATGCTGAGCTCTGACCTGTGTTTCTCCCATCAGCTCCAGATTACAGGCATAAGCCACTGTGCCAGGCTTTTTTACCCATTCCTGTCTCGAGTCTAATGAAGGAAACTGCTGCTTAGTTGATGCTGTCAGACTTATTCTTTGGTGAACAGAAAATACAATAAAAGGATAGGAAGAGCTTGGAAGGAGAAAAACAAAATATCCTGCCCAGCATAAATATAAATCCAGCCTCAGCTCAATTTTTTGTGTCTTGCCAGATTATGTCCTTGCCAAGTGTGGAGTGGGCACAGATGTTAAGATATCTAGACATGCTGTCTGGGATGCTGCCATAACTTCTAAGTAGCTGCCACTCTGTAGGCAAAGAAAACCATGGTGAGTTGCAGTCCCTGTATGATAATATCCTGAACACCTTCCTGTCCCCAGCATGATTTCCACCAAAAATGAAGCTATATCTAGTTCTTTAATGTAGGTGATGGGTCATTCCATGTTACCCAATGTAAGGAAAGGGAAGGAGGGCTTGCCACCTGTCACTTTGGGAAATGGTGTGTACCTGGTATCTGTCTCAGATGCAGGCTGGCCGTAACCCTTTGGACTGCTTCGCCATTTCTGTACTTGCTTATTCTCAGTGTGCTTGCATGCTCCAAAGAGAACAGGTACCTGAACCTTGTTGTCGGAGAGATGCCCTAGACTGAATGCCAAAAATCCACTTTCCTAGTATGTCTATGGGGCCAATGTGCCCAGGAATTTATGTTCTCTGAAGGACAGTTCTTCATGGACTCCCTGACTCACTAGCTCAGCCTCCCTTTCACTGACAGGGACAGTTCTGAGGTGTGGCTTCCATTGTCTCCAGAGTTGAGCCACAAGACTGAGCCAGATCAGTGTGGGACTTCGTTTCATTATCACTTGAGTGCTTTTCCTCCCCTTTCACCTAGTTGCCACTTCTCATCTTCCTACCCATTTTTCCTAGGGACACTTCATAATAAATGACTTTCATGCTGTTAAGACAACATCCCCCTCTCCCAGCTGCAATTCTGTTCCCTTTGTGTCCACAGCATCTTGTTCCAAAGCTTCTTCCATCAGGTTCTTGGTCCAAGATCCATGTCTCCCTACAAGACAAGAGATCCAGCTTTCTTCACTAATGTCCTCAAAGTCCAGCCCCTCAGGCTCCAGCTGGATGCTCTTAGAAGGTTCTCTCCATCCAGTTTTTGCCAATTTCAGATGATGAAGGATAGGATCTGGGTCAAGGTTTGGGGGAAGTAACTTTGTACAAGTCTAATTCAGGATTTTCCACCCCTATAATTATAGATCACTAAATTACTCTTCAGGCTCCCTCAAAATGAGCACATCTTCAACCTAAAGCGAATTCTCTTATTATTTTATTTTAAGGAAGGGAGCACAACTTTGTTTTATATGAGAAAATATTTCTGGTTTCAAATATGTGTTAAATCTTGCTCTTGGGGAGAAAACCCCACAGTATTGTAGGCCTAGATTAGTATTATTTTTTATTAAAGTTGCCACTTATGAAATAAATCCCCACTTCCACTGTAAATGACTCTAGCTCATTGGTGGGGACAGCTCCTGTTACATTCCTCCTGAGATCCAGACCCTCCCTTCAGTAGAAAGTTGGGACCAGGATACAAACAATTCTACTCATCTTGAGTGTGAGAAGTGTGGACTACACAATCCACTATGAGCATGGCTTTGGAAGTATGTAAGTTTCTTCAAGGCTTAGGGAAGTCTTTCTGGTGCCATGTCTAAGACGTTCAAACCCTACTGTGTGCATTGTTTGATGATATATTGGAAGTATGTAAATGCACATTAGAGAGAATAGCATTTTGAGAATAATTTTAAAGTTTAATTTTGATTCTGAAATTTTCAGTGCTCTAAGGAAGAAGGTCAAGTGACAGTCAGTCTGAACACCAGTTCTGAGGTGTAAAAGTTGTAGGGAATCTGGCATGAAAGACTGGGTCAAAGCAGTACTGACCCTAAGATTTAATCTGAAAATTATAGTGTTTGCTATTTAATCTAATACTTGAAAACAATTTATTTTCAAAAGCCTCCTACTGGTCCTAACATTGTCCACAAATAGCTCTTATCAAGATAATCAGATCAAGATTTTACTCATTTTCAGACCTAGAATGCATCATCTGTTCTTAATGCCAGTAAGACTGGGTTTGCTAGCTGCTAGTACTTACTTCCCCTTTACCTTTATTCCCATACTTACAATTTTGGGGAGGAGGTGACTAATCAGACTAATTTAAAAATATTAATTTCTGAACCTCCATAGAAACTAGACATGTCCAAGGGACATAGTTCTAGCTCAAGGAATATAAGGGGAAGTCATTAAAGGTAACTTCCAAGAAAGCTAGGAAGAGAAGGGTAGCTGGCAGGGACCTTTCGTTCTCACCTTCCTCCCTTCATGTCTGCAATACAGACACTGGTGTGAAGCAGCCATTGTTCAGCCATAGGTAACAGTGAGGAAGAGTCTTGTAGAAGCCAACGGCCTCATAACTAACGGATGAGACTTGCTGATCTGGTGATTGCTGGCAAACCTACCTGATTTTGTGGGGCAGATAAAATCCAGAGTTTGTTTACATCACTTGGCCTTGTTTTGTGTTTAAATTTTGTTTTTTACAACAAAAATAAGTCTCTTGATACACTCCAGAAAATATTTGTCTAGCATTCTCCCTGGCTAAGGGTTGTATGTGGTTTGTCCACACCAAACCTCATGTTGAAGCTTGGTCCTCATGTGGCAGTGCTGGTAGCAAGACTTGGTGGGAGGTGAGTGAGCCATGGAGGCAGAGCCCTTGTGAATGAGTTGATACCTTTGTCCAGGGACCAGTTACTGCCAGAGGAAGCTGTTACGAAGCAAGCTCACCTTTTGTATTCTGTAACTTGTAAATGCTTCCACTTGCCCATCCAATTTCCAACATGAATTCATGCAGTACAAGGCCATCACCAGAAGCCACACATATGCTGATATTATGATGTTGGAATTCTCAGCCTCCAGAATCATGCTTCAAAAGAAACTCTTCATTATAAATTATCCAATCTTAGCTATTCTGTATTAGCAACAGAAAACAGACAAGATACCTGGGACCCTAGTGTCCAGAAAACTATATATTCCCGCCCCATCTCCATCTATTTTTTAGACAACACGTTGATTTCTCTGTGCTTCACTTTATGTTATAAAGAGCCACGAAATTTTTTGGGGGGGCCAGGGATTTAGCTCAGTAGTTTCTCCACCTGGTGCACAAGTGCAAGGACCCAAGTTCGATCCCTGGTACCAAAAAAAAAAAGAACCACAGACATTCCCATCAACTCTGCTACAATGAAGATCATAGGGCCCTACACAGGAAATTAATGGCAGCACCTTTAACTTCATTTAGCATCCACCTCCTAACACCCACCAGCAAACTGACTTCTGTCTCAGCAAATTCTTCTACAAAAATGGCATCATAGGAAGCTGCAGTAGGATTTTATTTATTAGATAATATCCTTTTATGTAAAAACAGCTTTGTTCTAATTGGATTTTAATTGCAAAAGAGGGAAAAAACAAGAAGCAACTATTATGGTTCAGATCTAAAATATCCTCCCCAAAGTCTCATGTATTCAAAGGTGGGCCTTTGGGACGAGCCCAACTTCATTAAGGAATTAATCCACTGATGAGATCATAATTTGATGACATCATTGGGAGCTGAAAATAGGCTGCAGGGCCTACTGAAGGGAGTGGATCATGGGGCATGACCAAATTGGGCCCTGGCTCCTTTCTCTCAGGCTCTCTTCCTGCCTTCTGTGATTCCTGGCTGCCAAGAGGTGAGCGGCTTTCCCTCTAACATACCCTTCCACAATGATGTTTCTGCCTTGCCATAAGCCAAAGAGCAATGGACTCAGCTGACCATGGACTGAAACCTCCAAAACCTTGAGCCAAGATAAGCCTGAGCTCCCTTAAGCTGTTTATTTCAGGTATTTGTCACAGCAAACAATACATCAAGAGCATAAAGGTAGAGCATGAGGCAGCAGAGGGCAGGATGCTTTAAGGTAAGTTTAATTGTTCAGCATATTGTACTTCCACCAACATTTTCTTTTATTTCTAATTTTCATTCATTTATCAAGCCCACCCATCTGACTACTCCTGTTCACTTTTGTGTATTTGTGGATTTTGTTCTTTACACTCTCTGTTTTCTGGCAGTTAGGTGAACCTGTGTCCCCAGGGACCACATCTTTCTGACAGTTGTGGATAATGGGACCAAGGAAAGGCTAATAGTTTGAAGTTCTGTGAGTGTTCATTCTGATATAGAGTTGGAATGATTTATTTTGTGGTGACCACACTCTTTAGGGGAGACCCTGTACCTCAGTGTGGGGAATTTGACATTCTGGGGAGCCTGCATTAGTCCAGCTGTTTAAGGTTTTCAGAAACCTGAGATGAAGAATGCAAATAACAGGAAAATAATAAAAACTGTCCATTTCTAGAGCTACAGTGAGTCCACATGTGCTCCATCCAAATGCACCAGATTTTGCTGGATTTCCTAGTCAGATTTTGCTTTTGAGGATTTAAAAATTTTTAGAAATATGGTCCATTATTACATTAAAGACTGATGTTTCCTATTATTTTCCCAAATAAATAAGGGTAGCACTCATTATATGAAATCTTTAACCTTTTTAAAGGCTACTCCCATGTTTTCAGATGAGACCTCCTTGAGAATTTTTTTTTTGTATAACCAGGAAGATATTCCAAGGAACCAATATTTGCCTACAGATGACACAATCAGGGTCTCCAAATATTTAGAGTAAATTGTAGAAGAGGGTTTATGGTTTGTGCCAATATTAAGACAAATAAATAGAAACCACAGAGAGGGAAACTTCCAGGCTTAGAGAACATTCAGGTCAGTGATCTGTTGTGATCCACATGAAGGGTTCAGAGGACAGGGAAGTCCAAGCAGGAGGCAGACCACGAGTCAGGATGCTATGTGGAGGATACTGGGGTGTGGAAATGTTGAGCTAGATGACTTCTGTGCTGTTCCCTTCCACTACAGCTCACTCCAATTTGTTTTCTATTCTCAATACCTCAGAAACTAATATTGGTCCAAGGTTATGAATTATCAGGGGAGATGATTTTTGTTTTACAGCTACTTTCCACATGAGTCAAGGATAAAGCAGATTTTAAATTTGTCTACTTATTTATTTTTTGTTTGTTTGCCTCTCCTCTTCCTAGTAGGCACACTGACTTTTAAAGCCCACCTTTCTGTTTTTGATGAGATGCCAGCTTTCCACAGCGACTCAATACAAATCCTCTTCCTAGCAGAAGCCTTGGGTTCTGATTCCAACTCAGGTTTGCCACAAAGACAAAGATTCACTTTTCCTTATACCACTAACCTCTTAGAGGAGTTTGAATTGGCTACTTCATTTTACTGGATTTCAGTTTCCTAATGGATAAAAAGAAGAGACTGGGCTCAAAGGTTAGCTCTACTCCAGATGGAGGACTTAGAGAGGATTCCAGATTCCCATCCTTTTGCTTTGGAAAAACAATACTTTATTTTGGAGGAATTAAACATCAGGACATCTGTCCACAATCAGACCTGAAGTCTGACCGCTCTCTGCTCCAGTATACCTCTATGGTTTGATAAATTGTTTTCAGAATTGTTTGAAAACAGAAGCATTTGTGAATGGAGGTATTATTGTAATAATTGAGAGGTCTTAAGTTCTTCTTAAGATTAGTCTCTAGCTACTTTACCACTCACCTCCCTCCCCCACTCCAAACACACCTATTCTCCAGCCTCACTGAAACACCCAAAGATTCCAGGGTACAGAGTCACAAAGCATGTTGCAGATATGGCAATGCCACCTATAAGAAGATGATTTCAAAGGGCTTCCTGACTAATCCTGCTTAACAAGAAGGTCAGGGCATAAAGATGGGGTTCTCAGAAATTCTCTGTGTGAAAGATTTTGTGGAAGGCAAAAACTTAACATTATATGGGTTGTAGGAACAAGATCCAGTGAAAATGACAGCTGTGAAGAACCTCAGAGTATTTAATTAATTAATTAATTAATTTAGGTACTGGGGATAGAACTCAGGTCCTTGCGCTCCTGAGGCAGGCAGTGGAACTACTGAGCTAAATCCCTGGTCCCCCTCAGAGTATTTTAAATATAGAACTGTCTTCATATCCAGGACACAGCTCTAAAACTTATATAAACTATACTGTATTAGACCTCAAGTTATTTTGAATTTATCTTGCTGCCACTAGCAGTCTCCAGTTACCCTCTTCACTCCTCTCACAGGAGGAACTTCCTACTCCTGCATGTTGAGAAGGGATTCAGAGTCATAGACATCATCTCTGGCACCTGCCAGCATCCAGTTCTATGGTGTAGACTCCTACAATTCACCTTGGTACCTGATATTTTCAGCTAAAATCCTCAAATAAAACATTCATTTTTATAATCTGTTTCAGAATATAAGAGAAAGTTCATAATGAAGAGAACCAGTGGTATTAGATTTCAGTCAATGGAATCACCAGGTCCAAGGTAAGAATTTCCTTAGTTCTTGGAAGACTATTTCTTGACCAAATGGGACTCTGACTTTTGTTCTTGTCTTTGTTCCCTATTATCTCTTTATGCATCTAAATTGAATTTTCTGTTACTGTTTTTTGGTGCTCCAGCCAACTACATCTATTTATTCCAAGATAAAGTTTAGTTTGAAAAGAAATGGACAAAAAACCCCAAAGCACCCATTACTGGGCAGGACAGAGGACCCATGAGTGTTGGAAGCATAGGATCTGCCTTTTGTGAATGACCTTGGGGACTATCTGCTTTTTTCCTGGGAGCCTGCTAACATGGGGACTTTTATAGAGGCAATAAAGAGCCCAAACTACCTCATAAGCCTCTTCAGCAGACAGAAAGTCCCTGAACACTTCGCCTAATTAACTTCTAACCTGCTGGTCACGGGGACTTTTTTTCCCCCTTTAATTGCTAATGAAGTCTAGATCTCAAAGTCTCCCTTGATTTTGCTAGAGTCTTCTAGTTGTTAATTAGGAGCCTTGAGTTTTTCTCACTTACTTGGATTTTCTAAAGTGTACCACTGTGGGAACGTTCCTTTTTTTTTTTTTTTTTCCCTCCTAG
>NW_004624780.1:7185124-7243997 GCF_000247695.1 Heterocephalus glaber
TTAATTAGGAGCCTTGAGTTTTTCTCACTTACTTGGATTTTCTAAAGTGTACCACTGTGGGAACGTTCCTTTTTTTTTTTTTTTTCCCTCCTACTTAGAGGCAACTCTGACTTCCCTTCTAGATTTCATCTGCTTACCTTTGCAGGATTGACAGAAACCAGGAACAACAACAAAATATCAAGAGGTGTTACAAATATATTATGGAATACATATATGTATTATTTCATATATATTTATGAAAATGTATGTATATATTTATGAAATATATGCATTATGGAATAATATATTTATATTTTATGGAAAATATAAATAAATTTGGAATGTGGGACAAATTGAAAGAAATTTGAGACTATAATATCCATTTTTGAAGAAAATATTAGGCTGGCTATCTCTTCTTCACTGGGTAAGAAATCTTGGTTTGAAATTTATAGAAAAAAATTTTAATGAGGTGACGAAATAGAATAACAATCCTCTCAGAGTAACAGATGCTATGGAGTTCATTTGAATCAATTGCTTATTTATTCACATTTATTTTTTTAGCCAGCATTGACCATCTTTTGTGTCCCAGGGACTATACTAGATGTGGAGGAGGCAGAAATGAGAGAGTCCACAAGGAAGATAACATCTTGGTGGGCATCTCTAGTGCATGGCACTCTTTGCCTCTGTGTCTGTCATGGGGGCATTTCTCTGCCTTGAAAACAGATGGTTGCTATATATCCCTAGCAAAGGAGAAGCTATGTGATAGGTAGCATATTGACAAATTATGCACTTATTTTCCAAGTGTATGAACTATAATTTAACTAAAAAGGTAAATTCCTGAAAAAACAACTTAAGTGGCTATTGGTTAGATTAGTTTTTCTTTCGGAGATGCTTTGAGCCCAGTTATGCGTGAGAATTACCCAAGAAACCTGAAAATATAAAAGTCTAAGCTTTACGCAAGCATTTTCTAATGCTCTCTTTAGTACAAACTGAAGCTTAAATAGTGAGTATTTTTAAGTTCCACAAAATCTTCTGATGGGGCTTGAGAGGAAAGAACCACTGAACTTCCCGGATCTAGATATTGTTCAGTTCATTCCACATTAAATATTTGGCACAATCTAAGCAATCACTTTTTCTATCTCCTACTGATAGTGAACTATTATCTCATGAAAGAACTTTTTTTTGAGATATGAATGAACAATCTCCAGTAAGTGTCACATGGAAAACCTATTCATTGTTCATTAAGATGTTTAGTTTTCTTCTCTGTCATTTTGTTGGAAATGAAAGTGCTTCAAATGAGAAATTAGACACATTTATAGCTAAATGGATTCACATTGAGGCAAAACTCTTAAGTGAAATAAATAGGACACACATGTGTAAATACCAAATAGTTTCTCTAGTGAGAGAAACTTAACATGCAAATAAGGACTTAAAGGTATGATAGATAATGTGAAATAGAAAGAAAAGGGGCAAAGAGGAAGGGGAAGTGGGAATAATAGGGGAAAGGAAAGAAGGGAATGGAATTAATATGAGAAAATGAAGAAATGGAAATAAAGTCTTTGTAAATAGGGAGGGATGGAGGGGTTGAAGGGAGGGCAGGGGAATGAGGAAAAAATAAGAACCAAGAGAGATTATGTAAAAGTGCAAATTTACAATGATGAATGTCTTTATATTATATACCTAAAATGTACCAATAAAATTCATTAAAAAAAGAGAAAGTACTTCATAATGTTGCCAGATTTTGACAACCAAAGGAATTCCATGACAACTAAGCTGTATGCCTTTTTCACTCAATGACCATGACATTTGTCTTAATATTCTGAAACATTACATGATCTTCCCTCATAAATATACCCCCTGAGCATAGCTTTACATATGCACCCTTTGACATTGTTCTCACTGGTGCATTCTACTTCTCACGTCCTTTGAAGTACTCAGTTGAATCTGGAAAGTAAGGGAGGTACAAAAAACTAGCATTTCCAATTTACATTTTTGTGTGTGACAGAGTCTCACTAAGTCTCTAAGTTTCCCAGGCATGTCAGGTCCAGTTTATTTTTGGTTGTTACGAGTATTTCATATTTTTTTTTAAATTTAGGTGTGTTCTAGGATTCAAAGTTTTGTAGTCTTAGATTGTTTATCCAAGTTCAATCCCCTGTCTCTCCTTTGAATGACACCACTTGTTCTTTAATTCTATTGGCGTCTTGATAAGGCAAACAACTATGTCAGGACATTTCCCTTTATTTATAAGACAGAAAAGCAGGTCATTAAAGTGTAAAGAACTTATACAACAAGATCACTGAAAGTTATTTCTAAGTTCAGTACTTGTAAATGCAAGAACTCACCTGTTGTGTTCCTGTCTTAGAAATAGTTTTGGGCTTCCCAGTGGCATTTTAAAGTCAAAATACAATATAGCAAATCTTAAAAGTATCACTCTTACAGCAATATTACATGGACACATTCCAGTGATTTTATTCAATTTATTAGTGCATGAGGAAACCAGTAAGATGGTAAAGTTTATTCAAAGAGCGTTTTGAGATGTTGAGTTTCTTTGGTCATTTTGAAGCAAACAATGAAATAATAATGACAGAATAAAAAGCAAATCCAGCTGGTGATCCACAGGCAGCATTCCAAAGATGTCAAGCTTTCCACCTGATATTTGCATCTCCACTGGGTTAAAATGAACTAGTCTTACTCCATAATCAACAATGAGTCAAACCAAGTCTGTTAGAGTAGATGATCCTTGGGTGACACTGCTAAACTCGGTGGAGCATTAAAAGAACATAATGCATGTCTCTTTATCTACCACTTGGGTTTTGAATCACTTTTCTTACTATAACTAAGTAGTTGTAACACTCTCAAGATAGCATGCCTTGAGATAGTGCTGAGGACAAATTTCTCAGGATAGTAATGAGTCCATCTTGCTCTTTCCCAGGGTCCTCCCTGTGTCTGGCCATCCATTGTGCAGATGCCTGCAGCAAGCATGGTATATCTAGCATTGCATATACCACATGCAGAACTTTTAATCTCCTTGGAAATAGTGATTTTGATTATTAGAAAAGGTGCAATACTCTGGGCCTTCACAGTAGCCTTATTTATTAGTTTTCTTTTTCTAGTATCCTCTTCATCTCAGCCCACTAGATATATTCCCCATCCTTGAGAAGTAGCAATATTTTGATTTTTTTTATCATAATTGTAGCTTGGGATGATTTGTGAAATGTGCTTCATTGTCCTTTACCAGAGACTTTCCCACAGATGTTTAGAAATCCAGAAAATAAGGAATGCTTTTCCTAGGTATTTGTCAAGTGGTTGGTCTTCCTTTAATATTTTTCTACATTTTTAAAAGTTAAATTTAGATTTCAATTCCTTTATTGATGCCACTCATATTTTTCTGAGAAGGTTGCTGGAACATTAAAAAAGGGTAAACCTAGCTTTCTCTTATTTTCCAACATCTTGAAAAAAAAGAGATTGTGAAAAGGAACTGACATTTGCATTTTGTTTTCTTGCTTTCATCTTGAAATTTTGCTGAGAGATCCTCAAAGACCTAATCTTCTTCTGCTGAGGGGACCACAATGATATCAAGATCACCTCTACTGAATGGAAATGTTATTAAGTTTTAGAAACATTTTCAAGAGTGCTCTCAGGCTTAAAATTTATTTTTTAGTAGAAAATATTCCGAGTGGAGAGCCAAACTTTTTGGAACGGTGTCAGACCTGATTCTTATTACTGCCAGTCTGTGGGCACATTATAACATCTTATGGTGGCATTGTAATTTTCTCCAATTTGCTAATGAAGACTAATTATACAAATAATTCAGCCTGACTATCTCCTCTTGACCACTGCAAATCTCCCTGCTGTTCCTCAAAGCTCTGTTTGTTCCCCATTTCTTCTTTTGTTTTAAACTCCTCACGGATTTGAGTGCTTTTTATTTAAAGAGAAATTGGATACCTACTGTGTAAATTTCTGCAGGGAGTCCTTTAATGTAGACTGTTGCAATTTTCTCCAGAAATATGCTAATAATTACAATGGCTAGGGACTTGGACTTTGTTATCTACAGAGGAGGAATTGTACAAAAAAAAAAAGAGAGAGAGAAAACATTCAACTCTCTACACCACTGAAAAGAAAAGAAAAAAGTACTACAGGGAAAAGGAAAATAAAATTATTTGTTAAAGTGTAGGCTACAAATAGACAGATGTTTAGAGGTAGCAGCTGCGGTCACTGCTCTTTGCAAGGCTCTTAGGACAGGCAGAAGGGAGAAGAGTGAACTTCAGTCCTGCAGGGCAAGGATGCTGAGTCCGGCCACCATAGCCATGGCAACAGAAGGTCCACTTACGCTCCTGGGAGAAGGGCAACCACTGTCGTCTTTCGCTTCTGCTTGCTCAAGGAATGGGTATGGGAATGGCAACTTCACAACACTGAATTGCTGGTTACAAGCGGATTAAGGAAGCTCAGATTTTGTTTCTTGCTTTTATTTAAAAGACAACATTTAAAAATAAATTGCATAGTTGCAGTGAGAGAAAAACAATTCTGGGAAGTAAATATGGTTATCTTAGAACCCAATTTGAACTGAATTGGTACTGGATTCATACAGATTTTGAACAACAGCATGGTGTTATCCTGGGGTTGTTTGCAAAGTGGATTATTTATGATAACCTGGGGTCTCCTATGTTTATTCCCAAGCAGGCATTCAGGGACTCTGTCTGATCCTTTATCACAAAGTTCTGAACGTGCAATCACACTCTTGGCTTGTTTCAACAAAGATATCAGAGGAAAAGAGCTTTCTTTTCAGAATTTCTAAATGAAGGATGAAGCAGAAGAATGATTTCTTCTTACTGATGCTTAAATTAAAGAATTGGAATGTAAAGGAGGGTAACCCATTATAGGACCACAATCAAGTCCTAGTAGAACCCAGGAACTTTGAATTCTTTGCATGGTTTGTACCTTAGTCTACAGATAATAACTTTAAGATTTTCTTTGCTGAAAAGGTACTAAGAAGATCTGCTAACTAAAAAGGAGCATGAATTAACTTTAAGTAACCTAATAAGAAAACTAATACCTAGTAGGTCATTTTGGAGTTTTGCAAAAGAGCAAATTCTCAAAAGCAGCCAAATAATGACAATAATGGTAATATTATCATTAATAAGAAGCCAACATGTAATAACTATTGTTTGGTTCTAATAACTATTGTTTGGTTCTGAAATGTCCTCCAAAGTTTTGGTCCCCAGCTGAGACCATGTTTTGGGGGGATATTGGGACCCCTGTGCCTTTCTCTCTCTCTCACTCCCTGACCATCATAAAGTGAGAAGCTTGGCTATACCATGTGCTCCTCACTGTAATGCACTGACTCACTGAAGGCCCAAAGCAAGAGAGCCAAGCAACCACGGACTGAAACCACTTAAACACTGAGTCAAAATAAATGTTCCTTCCTTTTAGGTTGATTTTCTTAGGTAATTTGTCATAGCTGACTAAAACACACACACACACACACACACAAACATATGTGTGTTTGTATAGTACTTTACATATATTATCCCATTGTATTTCTTAATGATGAACAAGCACACTTCTCCAAGTCTAGTAATTATAATTCAGGAGTTAAACCTAGATCATCATCTAACCCCAGTCTCTGAGTTCTTAATCATTCTACTGCCATCTATTGTGCTTCTATGACATAATTTAAAATGCATAAATGTTTATGTGCTATGGAATAATAAACACTTATGTATCTTTTGAAAGTATTTACTATATCACAGTTTGGACAGAGCAACTACCAGCTGTCACCCCTTGCTGAATCCTACTTGGTGTCAGGGACTCTACTGGACACTGGTCATGCACTATCTCCATCCTTTACCACAAACTTTCAAAGAAAAAATATTAGACCAATTTTGTACATGAAGAAAAGAAGCCCGGGAATTTTTAGATACAGCTGTACTGCAAGGAGCAGATGGAGCTGCAGAGTAAGCCCAAGGCTCTAGGACCACAGAGTGTCTGTTTTCCTATGTAGCCATGGGGAATGTTAGCCAAAATGTTCTTTAGGTATATTTTTAGTTTTATGAAAAATGACTGGAGACCCTATTTCTCTTTCAAGTCTCAGCCTTACTTTCCTACTAAAGTTGTTAATGAGAGATAAGTATTGTCTTCAGAAAACCTGAACTAAAATACACAAAGTGTGACTAAGTATGTCAATTATCTTGATCTAGTCATGTTGCATTGTACACATTATATTAACGTGTCACATTGCTCCTCATAAATGTGTGCAATTACTATGTGTCAAGTAAAAATATTAAAAAACAAAAACTGGAAAATAATTTTTTTAAATGCATGAATTATCATAAATATGTATAATTACCCTATGCCTATTAAAAACAAAATGTTTTTCAAGAGAACTAAAAAAAAAAGTTTTAAAACATACAAACTACCTGAGGGAAGAAGATGGTCTATCTTTTTAGTTTATGTTACCTTCACCACTGGGTTAACTTGATTTCCACGAATGGAAACTCAATGAGTGAAGGATAGGATGGCCTCACATCTGTTGACCTCTGGTGAGCAGTGGGCTACACGAAGGGTGATTAATCCTCTGACTTCCTGTCCATCCCACACAGGTCCTGAAATGAGGTGACCGCTTTTATTGTCACTCTACTTGAGGATGAGGGATCTGCAGCTCAGAGAGGTCAAGAGAATTCCTCAGAGGTTCTAACAGTGAGTGAGACACCTGAATATGTATTAATTTTGAAAAGTATTTAGGTACCAAAGATGTTTTAGAAACATCTGCGGGGAATAAAGAACCACTGTATTAGCACATGAGAACTTGTGTTCCATATTCATAAATAAAATATTGCTGTACTTTAAAATCATTCTGAATACTTCTTTCCATCCCATTCCCTTCTACTATATCTCAGAGGGTTTCTCTATAGTTTTCTATTTGTTTACATTCCCATCAGTGCATTATTGAGATATGGATAATTTTCAACTTTAAATTGAATCAAACTATGATTTTTTTTTCCTGTTTCTCTTTGCTTGATATTGTTCCTGGGATTCATTCATGGCAACTGAATAAAGCTATATCTAATTTCTTTTCACTGTTGTCTAATATTCCATTATAAGACACTGCCGTCGTTTGTTTATCATTCTACTTTTGATAAACATTTGTCAAAATTTCTTTCTTTCTTTCTTTCTTTCTTTCTTTCTTTCTTTCTTTCTTTCTTTCTCTTATTACAAAGAGTAGACAACAACATGCGTGTATCTCCGAGTTTGTCTATGAGTGCCATAGATTTGCATTAAGAGTGCCATAAGATTTGCATGTATTGGATTTGTTAGGCAATGCTATATTGTCTTTCTAAGATGGTAGAGCAGCTTACATTTCAGTTTATAAATAACAGCACACAGTTACTCAGATTACCTTATGTTCTCTTCAATATTTGACATTTTTACTTCTTTTTGAATTCGCTAATGTGACTGGTTTGAAATCTTTTATAGTTTTAATTTTAGTTCTCTGATTAATGGCAATGTTGAGCATCTTCTGACATATGTTTATTAGCATTTCCTCGTCTGTGAAGTGTGGATTCATGTTTTATTTTTGTCCACATTTTCTATTGTGTAATTTGCTTTTCTCTTATCAGATTGTAGGGCTTTGTGTACACTCTACTTATAAAATTTTATCATTTATTCTATTGTAAATGAAGTATTCTAGCTTATATGTTGTATTTGCACTTTGTGAACAGAATTTCTTAATCATTATGTTTATAATTATTAATATTTCCTTTTCACAGAAGCAATCTTCTTTAATTCATGTTCTCATGAAAACATTTTGCTCAGAATTTTATAGTTTTATCTTTGCTTAATCCAGCTGGAGTTCACTTTTTTCTCATGGAAAGATGCAGAGGTCCAATTAATTTACACTTTTTCTGTACAGATAACCAGCTGTTCCAGACCTATTTCTTCTTAATCAGTATCATTCACAAGGCATTGCAGTGTGAGTTCTGTCTAAATCCAGTGTACACACACACGTGTGGATATGTTTCCAGGCTCTGTATTTTCTTTTTTTCTTTTACTTTGTCCTTGTGTATTTCTCTGTTTTTCCTGTTTGTGTATTTCTGTATCAGTGGTGTATTAACTTGACATCTGATAAGGCAAATACCATACTGTGCTATTCTCAAGCAGTGTCTTACTGTTGTTGTACTTTGTATCATTCTCATAAAGCTTTAAATTAGCTTGTCAAATTCACCCAGAATGTGTTGGTATTTTGACTAGCATTGAATCATAATACCAAAGCAATTTAATGAGAACTTACATCCATGATGTTCTTTTGTTTATCATAAAAGATCATGAATGTGGCATGATTTTCCATTTATTAAAGTCTTTGGAAAAATTGCCATAATATAATTTTCTTCATGCAAATTTTGTCCATGAATTGCTTAATTTGTTGGTATTTTACCTATTTTTATTTGAACCCAGTGTAAAAGCAATGCTTTAATAGTTACTTTGATAAATATTTGTTGTGATTTGTAAGCCACAATTGATTTTTTATCCTTTTGAAATATAATTTCTTTTTCAGAATTCCATGCTTAACAACAAATCAAAAATTGTATTTCTATTGAGTTTTTAATACTGAATAGAAACTCTGAAGTCTTAATTCCTTTTTTGTTATGATTTATTTGAGTTTACATTTTTAAATTGTTTAACTTTATTAATTTAGTAATTTTTAAAAAGCATTTTACATTTGAATAAAAAAAATTTTAGATTTACTGAAAAAATGTGAAGATAGCACAAACAGTTCTCATAAATCTTGTACCCAATTTCCTCCATCATTAACTTCTTTTATTATTATTATGTACTTATTGCAATTAATGAACCAATTTGTTACATTGTTAGTAACTAATGCTTATACTTTATTAATTTTTTCTTAGTTTTTACCTAGTGTCCTTTTTCTGTTTCAGGGTCTCACCACTGTACTTCATTGCATTTAGTTACCATCTCTCCTGTGCTCCAATTAGCATGAAGAGTTTCTGTTTCCTTATTTTTTGACCTTGGCAATTTTCAAGAATACTGATTGCATATTTTGTAGAATCATCTGTTGAGATTTTCCTTATGTTCTTCACATGATTATGAGTTTTGGGGAGAAAGACCATAGAGGCAAAGAGCCGGTTTTATTCCTCTTTATCAAGGGTGCATAATATGGAACTTGACCTTGAACACCTGCCCAAGATACTATTTGATAGATTTCACAAAGAAGTCCCTCCTCCTCAGCCCCTTCTATCCTGTGTGCACCACCTTCTTAAGGAGAGGAGAGTGAAGGCCCCTCCATGAGGGTGGACTAGCTCCATAAATCACTGGGGGTTCTGAACAGATGTGGCTCAACCCCTATCTATTTATTTAATCATTTATTTATATTAGTATGGACTGATGAAAACTTAATCTACTCTTTAGATTGCAATCCAGTACTGCCTTAGTTATATTCCAGCTAACATTTTCCATCTTCGGTGACTGGAAGCTTTTGCATTTGGCTACTGTGTCCCTCTGACAAACTTCATCGCTGTGGAGTTTTTTGGTCTTTGTTTCTCCCTGACCACTGCCTTAGAAATTGATTTTTTTTTATCTATTGATTTTACACCCAGCTGCCTTGCTAAAATCTTTTACCAATTCAAGTAATTGGGGTTTTTTCCCTCACAACTATGCTATCTGAAAATAATGACTGATTTTCTTTGTTTGAAATTATTATAATTCTTTTACCTTTTTACTTATTTCTTCTGCCTTGTTGTACTTAAATAGGAGCTCTGGCATGATGCTGAGCTGAAGTTGGCATAATAGAGACACTTGACTTTCTTTGGCTGAAATAAGTTCAATATTGTACCATTGCTGATATTTGGTTCCTCTCTCTCTCTCTCCCTCACTCCCTCCCTCCCTCCCTCCCTCCTCTGAAATAAAATGGTTGCTGTGTTTCTTTTTTAAGGTCCTTAATCAAATCAAAGAACTTTCCTTACAACCTCATCTTGCTGTCCCTGAAACAGACCCTGAAACAAGAATTTAAATGCTGTAGTTTATTTGGAAGGAGATCCAGGGAAATGCCATAAAGAGAGTGGTAAGTACATTAGAAAAGAAAATAAAATCAATAAAAAGTACCTTGTAAAGCCAGTTACTACTGTGAGAAACTGGACCTTAATTAGCTGAGGAAACTCTGAGAGCTGGTGTAAAACCCACTGCTTAGTTGCTCAAAATGAAGGATGCGGGGAGGTAGGAGTGCCCTGCAGGGAGACTCATTTTCTGGCCCTCTGACCTGCCTTACGGAATACAGCACCAGGGAAAGCTCGCAGGCAGAGGCTGGCAGGTGCAATCTGATGGGCAGGTGCTAACATGGGGCCTAACAGCATCTGCTCACTTCTTAGGATGCTCGTATTTTGGTTTTTTGTTACAAATACATGCTGAATTTATCTAATGCATTGTATCTATTGATGATGACTTGATTTTTCTCCACTAATCTGACATTTGGGTGAGTGCATTAATTGGTTTTTGAATGTTGAGTGACTTTGCATTCTTGGGATAAATACACCTTGCTAATATTTTCTTTAGGATTTTTGTAATTCTGTTCATAGAATGAGATCAGTCTGTAACTTTTTTCTTTTTTCATATTCCGTACTTCAAATTTTGGTTTCAAGTCTATAGGGAATCTCACCTTATGAGTTGGGACTTGGTGTATTCTAAGCACATGCTCTTTCAATCCACATTAGTGTTTTTATTGTGCTCTGGGATGTGATACATAGAATAACAATACATTACCTTGGCTTGGGGATATGGGCAATCGAAACTCTGGGTAGAATTGAGATTAACATAAATGTATCATCTCCAAGAGCACCGATAATTAAGATCGACAGGACAGAGGGGGCTAACGAGAAAGAAACCCAACTTGTTCATTAGATCTTAGTTTTTTTCTTCTTTTAAAAATTTAGCTCTGCTTTAGATCGTCCTCTCTACAAAAATCTACATCATGTTTCACAACATCCTTCAAATCTTTGGAAGACAGCTTTATTTCTTTACTTCCTCCAAACCCAAACCAGTAACATCACTCACTCTTTTAAATTATTAGAGCATTTTAACGTTGTCTGGTGAAGAACTACCCCAAAGCCACACGGAACATCGCACCAACTTTCCTAAGGCAGCACTGTGTCATAATGAAGTTGGCATACCATATCCTGCCGAGCATCTACCTACAGCGCCACCATGTGGCCTGCACGAGCATTTTTAATTCTCTGAAAATCCCACACCTTCATAAGGATGATACTATAAATCCGAAATGGGGACACATAATGCACATATATTCTGTTGTGCTACTTTGCAGTCAAAATTATCTTAATCAGCTTAATATTAATTGTACTGATTTTACTTTTAAAGTATGTGTAAAGTTCTAAAAAATATAACTGGGCTCTGTGTTAGCTCCCATCCTTACTTAAACCGAACTAAAAGATTATGTTGGTAAAAATGAATGCTTTTTGAAATCAAATATAAAGACCTTTTTGCAATTTTATTTCTCTCCTTGAGACTACTGTAGATATGAGATTCAGACACACCTGCCACCCTCCCTCCATGTTCAGTAGAACTGTTGTCCCCTTTTCTTAATGACGAGTGTGAAGAGCCAGGTGCTTCTGTGATTGATTGCTGTAATAATGTTTGTCTTAATTTCCCTTTCTGGAATCCTTGTGTCTAATTTTACTAAGACATTTCCTTTCCTAGTGCCCTCAAACTGAGATCATCCTCCACTCACACAACTTCTGCAACCTTAAGATCTATTTCATAAATGACCAGTTACTCTTTCCCACATTATCTACCTTGGCATTTAAAATTTACAAAGGATCAAAGCTTTAAAGTAGTGCTATGCAGATATGTGTATTCTTTCCTGCAATTTAGATTCTTGAAATATATAACCTTATGGTCTTTTTGGGGTACATTTTAATTATTAAGACTTGGGCATGTAACCCAAGCCCAGGATCCAATGGTCTTGAAAATTTGAAACTTGCCCATGGCTGGTTAAACCAGCACCCTGAATCTTACTAAGCATTGGCAACTGTCCAATGACAAACTATCCTGTAATCAGATAAACATTACATTATTTTGGACAATCAAAAGCACATCTTCCTGCTAATATATTTTTATTTTACAAAACTAAGATCTAGACAAAAGAGGAAAAAAATAACTATCACAAGGCTTAGGGTCCCATTGTCTCATAGAAGGCAGATTATTTTTGGTCTTATTATCAGGTACATAGATAGACTTTTCTTTGTTTTTATGATAGTGTATACAAGTACCAACTCTGGAACTTTTATAAATGCTAATTTTGACTCATCTCTCCATCCTCCATGAAGATTCCATAGTCTTTTGGCTATGTGTCTGGAATCTACCTTTTCAGTGAATTCCCTGGCTTATTCCGATATGAGTGGCTCATGCAGTTGACTTTGAGAAACCCTGTAGGTTGGTACAAAAAGGAAGGCTCTTAGAGAAGCCAAGCAGGAAGGAAGTTCTGTTTTCAAAAGAAGGTTCAAAAAGCAGGTCTCAAACAGAAGGAAGGGGGGGCTCTCAAATATTTGATGATAGTTTATAGGCAATGTTACAGCAAGAAAAAATTCATTTGGATTTCATTCAGCTTCTACCTCTTCTAGTTACGCAACATAGAATAAATGGAAAAGACCACTGGGCCTTGGTCTCCTAAGTATGTTGAGCAATAGCTCTGTCCTTGGCTATAGAGGTGAGAGGCAATTGGATTCCCATTGCTAGTTAAAAAAAAAAAACAAAACCTGACACCCACAATTTAAAGAAAGATTTCATTTGGCTTACAGTTTCAGAGGGTTCAGTCCATAGTTGCCTGGCTTCCAAACAGAAATATCATGCTAGGAGGGTACAGTGGACCAAAGTTGCTCACATCATGGGTGGGAAGCACAGCAGGGGAACAGCTCCAAATAAAAGGGTCCAGGGAACAAATGTAGACCTCAAGGTCACACTTTCATCACCCACCTAGCCACAACTTAGAAGCATGCTTTACTAATCCCCTAGGCAGATCTCAAGCTAATTAATTTGACAGTTATGCTTAGCCATCACAACAGCTTACGAGAGAAATTAGCCAGACCTCATTCTATCATTGTTTTGTTTCAACCTTCACAGGAGTGTAGCGCATGATTCAATTCTATCACTACCCACCTGGACTAGTATAGACCCTAACTGTTAAGGGATAACTTCTGCTCCAGACTGCATTCATTTCAGAGGCCAGTCCTGGATGGTATTCATAGGCAGTGTACACTTCCAGCTAATGGGATTTAAATTTAGTGATTTCCATGACCATCTCAGATTTAATAATTTTATAGAATGACTCACAGTACTCACTAAAAGTGCTATCCATACTATTACAGTTTTGTTATAAGGATCTATATAGGGTTAGATCTGAGAGGAGTGCAGTATTCCCATTCCTATTCCTTGTGGAACCCTGTCATGTTACCTCTCAGATAGGGAGCTTGAGGGTCCGGAGAAGTGGTTGGAATTTCATTATGTAGATGATTCAGTCGGTCATTGACCATGTGACTGGACTCCAATGCCAGGTTCCCTTCCCTCCCCAGAGGTGAGGCTGGCCCCACATTCCAGCCCTTTAATCATGTGATGTCTTTCTGGATCATGTGACCTCCCAATCTGGAACTATCCAGGGGGCCACTGTGAGTTATCTCATCAGAATGAAAAATACTTTCCTGTCACTGTGGAAAATCTAAGGAGTTCTGAAAACCTGTGCCATGGAAGTCAGGAACAAGTACCAATTGTAGTGTCTATGATAGTACCAATTGTAGTGTCTATGTAGTGTCTATCTCAGTCACAGATAGGATAGTGTGTGCATACGGCTGTGTGTTATTCATTCTTCTGCAGTCTGGAAACAGAGAATTAAGACCAGTGAGAGGGAGGCTGAAGGCTCTTCTGGGTGGCGGAAACCTAAAGGGTGATGTCTGATGGCACCCTGCGAACCATCCCAAGAAACATACTGCTTTACTCTTAGAAAAGCTTGGAGAATTCTTTTTTATAAAAAAACCGCATCTTCTTTATCCAGTCACCAGTTGATGGGCATTTGGGCTGTTTCCAAGCTGTAGCTATTACAAACTGTGGTGCTATAAACATGGGTGCACATATATTGCTGTGGTATGATTCTTTTAATTCTTTTGGGGAAGATACCCAGCAGGGGAATAGCTGGGTCAAATGAGACCTCTAGTCCTAGTTCTTTGAGGTATCTCCATAGTGATTCTTGAAAGTACCCAGTTTCTGCTTCCCAGTTTTCTCCCCTCCCCTCTTTTGGCTTTTTATTTAGTACCATAATTGGCTGGAGCAGCCTGAAAAGCTGTGTGAGCCCATTAGGACCTTAATCACCTGTTAAAGATGAGAGCATCCAGCGAGGGACAACAGCGTTTCATCCTTTGAGGGAAACTAATTGAAATCTCTTTTGAATCCATGCTCAAGTAGATTTGGTGAGGATGTCAAACGTAGAAATCTAAACTCAGACATCCGCAATGCTAATGGGCTCACAGATGAGTTAGAAGAAAAAAGAGCTTGCCTAGCAAAGGAAATGAGAAGTTCAAGTCCAGTTCAGTGCTTTGCTTTTCTTGTGAGCTGAGGCCTGTGTACCATGAACTTTTAGAATAAAAAGAATTAAATAAATGTAGGGAAACATTATCATAATTGCTTTTGGCATAGAAATATTTTTTAGCTAATGTTATTTTAATAAGAACTTCTGTCAAGGGGGAAGAGGAAAATCATATAAAGTGAAATTTTATTCTGATGTTCTCTGACTTAATGTTCTCTTGCTTGTTTGGCTGGATGCTTCAGTCTCTTAAGCAGTCTGCTAACTGAAGCTGCCTGTTGTTCAGTCCCAGCAATAACTGTGGGTACTTCTCTGAGCCAAACACCGGGCTAAACATTATAGGGAATGGGAGAAGCTAAAGGGGAGTCTGTGTCTACAAGTATCACACAGTTTAGGGGTATGGGTACACAGGCATCTGGACAAATAACAAATGCTAGACAAAATGAGATTTGGGTGCAAATTATGTGTGTGCAACAAGCAGAGCTCAGACTTTTCCAAAGTGAGAAGAGAAAGACTAATTCCTGAGAAGGTAGCACTTGACCTTAGAGGATGTGTAGAGTTATTACTGGGCTAGAGAGGAAAAGGCATTCTATGCTAGGGAAAGAGCCTGAATACCGGTGGAGAGTTCTGAAGAGACATCAAACAAAATATGTAAATACCGTATCACGAAATTTTGACACCTGATCAGTCTTACAAAATTACATCCTTTAATTCTCTGCAATGGAAATGTTTCCTAATCTATTTTATTTTAATAGCAAATGGAGTCCCTAGAGCAGCAGTGTCAGTACCAATGGGAGCACGTTAGAAATGTGAATTTCCATGTTCTGTTCCAGACCTACCACACTAGATCTTTGGGGCTGAAGTCCAGCAGATTGTGTTTGACAAGCTCTCCATGTGGTTCTGATGCCTTGTAAAGTTTGAAAACTGCATGACAGAGTTTAGTAATTATTTTCCTTCTTTCTGGTCATTCCCCCTCTTTCCGATCACATGGCTGTCAAAATCCTTCCTTTTGTTTTTAAGTCTTTTATCGCCATCATTCTTGCTTTCAGCCGAGAACTCACCTTTCAGAAGGGGAAGTTTTAGGGAGGGACACTTTCAACTGTTCTCATAATCCAGTTATCTCTAAGGCCCTCCTAACCCCCTTTCCCTTGGTTTCCTGGGAAGAGGCACCTCTCCCCCATTGGTTTGATTTCTCCATTGTGAGTTGGAGTTCATGCCTTCCCCAAATCCCCCAAACATTCCTGCCCCATCTTCTCTCTCCTCCATCTTGCATCTTTCCTTCCCCCTGGCCTGAGTCCTTCTGCTTATAAGTGTGACCCATCCCTAGAAAAAGCAAATAATACAAAAGTATACAAACTTCTTCCTTTGACTCTATTTTTTTTCTTAAAAATTGTCACTCTCTCTTTTTTTTGGCCGTTGAGTTCCTTGAACTCAGGAAAATAAATCTGATGCCAAAATTCATTGATAAATATTTACCGTATTTAAGCCTATTTGACGTGTTCATGGTTTCTAAATGTTACTCATGCTGTCTGCATATAAATGTGGTCTTCCATTGATCTCTGAACTGCTGATAGACTTCTGGACCCACTACATTGTTGGCTCTTCTGCTGTTTCCTAACCTACTCTTCTGGTTCCCCTGTCCTTTAATCTCCTTTATACCTGTTTTTACTTGGCCCATTGACTGACATTGATCACTTGGTAGGGTCAATCACTGCCTATATCTTACTTATTACCAAATGTACGGTTAAGTCTCTAACCTCTGTTCTGAAGAGAAGCCCTATTTATACTTCTCAGTTGAACATTTGTGCATTCAAAACTGGACTCTTCACCTCTCTAGACTCATTTTTATATCTAATTCATGCTATCTACCTAGTATGTGAAGCCAAAACCTTGGGAGTCATAACAAAGCTTTTTCTTCCACATTCACATTCACTTTTCATGCTCTTGTCTATAAAGCCCATAAATTCAACCTCATAAATGATTATAAAAATGTTTTATTCAGTTGCATATTTGATAGCATGGTAGAATAAATTCAATCAACACTCCCAAGTTTAAAAAAATTCCCACTACACACACACACACACACACACACACACACACATAAACATATACGCACAGTACCATGATTATATGTCAGGAAAAAAATACTAAAATTCTTAAATACAGAATATAAACAAATGGACTTAATATCCTTAAAGACATAAAAGAGGAGATTTAAAAATCTGATTAAAAAGCAAGAAACTATAAGATGACTACATAGCTTTCAAAAAAGGATGGAACAGAATTTGTGTTAGACACTGCTAAAATGAGAATGAAAGAATTATAATTCTGAAGGAATTCTCCAGACTGAAGCATGCAATAGTTTCTCTTACATGAGAAACACAAAATATAAATAAAGAGCAAAATAAAGGATAGATAATGAGAAGTAGGGAGATAGATCTTTCTCATATGGAAATGGGATTATGAGAGGAAAGGAGGGGGAAGGGCAGGGGTCAAAAAAGAATTAAGAAGTGTCACGGGCATGTAACAATTCCCTATAAGGAATGTGATCATTATGTGTTAAAACAAGTAGTAATACAAAATAATATCTGAAGAAAAAGTCTGCTTGAGGTCTCGGTTTAAAACTTAAAAAAAAAGACTGAAACATGAAGAAAAAGAAAGAAAAAATATTCAAAAATGAAAGAAAGGATTTTATAATAGTCTGAAGAGAAAACAGGGTATTATGTTAAGTAAAATAAGCTAGTCTCAGAAAGTCAAATATTCCAGGCTTTCTTTTATATGAATTTAAAAACAAACAAACAAACAAACAAACAAGTAAAGGAAAGATGAAAGGAAATGAGAAGATAGACTTTTAAAGATCAGGAAGGGATCAAGGGGTCTGGGAGCGGTGAGGTAATGGAGAATAGATGAAAATAATCAAATATGTTATATGCATTATGGGGTTGGTTTTTTTTGGTACCAGGGATCGAACTCAGGACTTTGCGCTTGTGGGGCAGGCAGCGGCACCACTGAGCTAAATCCCCAGCCCTATGCATTATGAATATACTAAAGTGAATCCCATTTTTCTGTATTACCAATGTATCAATTATAGAAAAGTGATTAAAAGATATGAGAGATATACAAAGGCCTATAATATGTCTAACTGAATTCCAAAAGGAGAGGAGAACTTGAAAGGAGATGTCCCATTCATGAGAAAGTGACTGAGAAGAGAATACTTATCACAAGCCAGACACTCGTCTGGGTTTCTTTGAGTAGATTGTCTTTTAATTCTCAAAACAGCTTGGTGAATCAACTCTCAGGATCCCTATTGTTATGGCTTAAATAAAAAGTGCCCCAAAGGCCTCATGTGCTCACACGTAGGCTGTTGACTGAATCAACAGTGGAGTGTGGAGTCTGGCCGAAGGGGTGAGTCACTGTGGGGAGGGTGCACTGCCCTCCCCCACTTCTTTCTTCCTCTCTGCTTCTGACCACCAAGACTGGAGCAGCTTTCCTCCCTCCCCACTTCCTCCATGCCCTTCCTGCCTTGGAGCTAGAGCCCACCAACCCTGCAAGGACGGAGAATTCTGAAACTGTGAGCCAAAATGAACCTCTCCTCCCTTCAGTTGCGGGTGTCAGGTATTGTGCTCAGCAGTGCGGAAAGTGATTAAGAGCAAGGATTATGGACTATTCCAAGATTTTAAAAAGGCTAGAGTGTTGAAGAATTAATTCAAAATTCTAATCCTTACACTCAGAGATACTAAACATCAAAATGAATAAAAATAAGAAACATACAAGTAAATATTATGCTATTGTAAATATTAAGACAAACCTATAATCTTAAAAGCAATCAGGTGGAAAAAGATAAATTACCTTCAATAGAAGAATTAGAGTGATGTATAGTTCTCAGGGAAGTCATACTGAAGTTCAAAGTCTAAAATCTAAGGTAATATTGAGTCCTGTAACCTTCCACCTTCATTTGTTTTGTCAATTCTCACCTAATTTGTTCTCCCCTTTTACATTGCATTGCATCTTGCTGTCCATTTTATTTCTCTCACACTCTCTAAAACAATCCATTAAAATGAAATTATGCTAATTTTCTGCTTAACACTTCTGCCTGTGGCCTATTACCAAGGGGATCACGTGGTGGAATGTGTTTATTTTAGCACTCAAGGCCTTTTCCCAACCATTTCACTAGCCTGTTTCACTTTTCCAGTTTCTGCAGTTCCTTGGTCTCCTACCTTCCTAACTTCTCACCAGATTTTGAATTCAGGGGCTCTTTCAAGACTACCTCTGAAAATAAGGTCCCTTATACAAATATCTCCTCCAAGCACTCTAATCCTGCACTTCCTTCTTTGCCTTGTGTCCTATGTGTCAGTCTGCTAGGGCTGCCATGAAACAAAGCACCACAGGCTGAATGGCTGACAGAATGGAAATTTCTTTCTCACTGTTCTGAAGCTTAGAAGTCCAAAATCAAGATGCCAACGGCTTTCTCCCCTTGGTTTGCAGATAACTGACCTCTCACCTGCTCTGTCTTCTTCTCTGTGCACACATTTCCGGATGTCTCTCTTCTTTTTATAAGAAAACTGGTCCTATCAGATTAGATAGAGCCCACCCTCATGGCCTCCTTGAAGTGTAATTACCTCCTTGAAGGGGCTATTTAGAAACACATTTACACTGCAGATTAGAGCTTCAACATTTCGGATTGGGGAGGACTCAATTTAGTCCACAAGAGCTTTCCCTTTTAGGACCTTTCAGGATCCAGTTCCTCTGAACTATTCTCTGAATCCCTGTCTGAACACCTATGGCATTGCTATATCCTTCCCTGAGGGCTCACAATACACACTTTGTGACAGGGTGACTGTGCCCATTACAGTGAGTGGTAGTGAACATGCATGGAGCTCAAGAAGTGAACCCTTTGGACACAGAGGCTGTATTTCTTTCCAGTTTGAATCTGCAGAGTCTAGAATGGCTGGCTTGTAAGTACTCAATAAAAGTGAAAATAAGAGTTAAAAACATTTAATATATTAAAGTATTAAATTGATCTATTGTGGTGTTGTTTATAGTATAAAGTGGCACTCTCCTTTAGGCAAAACAACTCTATTAATATGTAACCTTCTGTTAAAGTGATTAAAATTTACCATCCATGTATGCCCACCTCCCATCTCGTTCCCATGGCAACTGGACATCCTTCCCATTAGATTTGTAGGAACCATTTCCAAAGGCAGGGGAGAGAAGTGACTCTGGTAGGCAACATATTCTTTGTTCCTCATGCATAATGCATAGTGATTATGAAGTTTTCACTCCTCAGGATGATGTAGTTATAGGTATAGTTACAGTGGCTGCCTTTTAGGATATGATTGCCTCTAACACACTCCAAGTCAGCCTTCCAAAGTAGCTTTTATTCTTGCATATATCTTCCCCCAATCCTGTAATCATTTATTTTTGTTCCTGTTGGTGAATTGCAGATCAAGATGAAGAAAATTTGGGGGTCACTGCTATGTTATTTCTTCAGGAGAGTCTATAAAGTTCCAATTTAGCTTTGGAGCTCTTTTCGAGTCAGAGTTTTGATAAATGAGTTCCATCAAAAGGATTTTTTTGATAGGTACAAAAAGTGGGAAGATTATCTCTAATCAACAAAAACTCTCCTCATTTCCATGGTCACTTATGGCAAAGCTGAAATCAAAGGAAGTTTATGAACTTGTTGTAAAATGCGGTTTTTATTATTATTCTTGTAGGAGGTCACAGATCAGATGACCGTCATCAAAATGACAGTTTGTTACTCACCACTCCTGTTATGATTTAAATCTGTAATGTCTCCATAAGTCTCATGTGTTCAGAGATGAGGGTTTGAAAGGATCATGGCATGCTCTTCTCCGTGGGTTAATCCATCGCTGAGTTTATAGCTGAATGTGCTGTTAGGAGTGGGGCCTGGTTAGAAGAGGGGGCACTGGGGCTGTGACATGGATGGATTTATTCTTCTTCTCCACCCCTTCCTCTCTCTGGCACTCTTCTGCTCTCTCTGATCCCCAGGCAGAGAGACTTTCTTCTGTTGTACCCTTCCACCATGTTTCCATATTGGAGCCAGCCAACAATGAACTGAAACCTCTGAAACCGTGAGCTAAAATAAACCCTTTCTTCTTTAAGTTCTGTACATTAGGTATTCTCATCCAGTGACAAAAACAGTGATTCACACAGTTCTCAAGAGAAGGCATCATGCCACACATGCAGGACCACATGGAGAAATTCCAGGTTCATTCAGGAGTTTGAGGAAGGGATGGGATGATATAGGCAAGAACCTTTTTCATTGTTTCTCTGCAAAGGAATAGTCCCAGCAAGGTAAACAAGTTTCAGATTGCTACTTTGGTAATTTTGGAATGCTTTGAGATGTAGGGGTGCTCCTAGTTGCTTGATACATGGCTTTAGGGTGATTAAGGCAAGGGTATGGTGACCCTGAGTGTGAAAGCCTGGTAGATGAGTAGTAGTCCATGAATTTTGGAAGGGATAGTTTTCATATAAACAGCAGATAAGTAATTTGCCATGTCTAGGAATTACCAAACTCTGGAAAGAACACTTTCTCCAGGGTCAGCAAGTCCCCTCATGTCAAAGCACCAGAATGGAAAAACATACTTAATGCATAACCCATTCAACCAAAGCACAAATTTACTTAAAAAGTCCTCAACCTTTGTCAGAAACAAAAGGACAGGTAAAAGAAATGGGCAGAATGAGGTATAGTGGGGGAGCAGGTTACATATCCCTTCCAAAATGATTTTAAGAGTTTCTGTCTTAAAAAAAAATTAATAAAACAGGTCCACGTGGCAGAAAAACTCAGGGAATACACCACATTGTGGTCAGGCATGATGTGATATGAATGACCTCATTTAATTTTTTAGAAAATAGCTGTTATATCACCTTACAGCTTTTGCTTCCTCTGAACAAGATAATTAGAAATCTTTGTTTTTTCTTTTCTCTCTTCTCTTTTCTTTAATTAAAAATTAAATAGAAGCACCAAAAGTCAGTGTCTTCGTGGGGATTTAGCAGGACCTTGAGTGAGTAGGTGGAGCTGTCACGTTGCTAGATGAGCATGGCTTCCCATTTCCATTCCATGCAGTCCTTCCTGGGGATATTGCCTCTCTACTCTGTCCTTTTGGCACCCTGAGAAGCAGCTACTTACCTAATTCTTTCTGCACACTCACTGCTGCCAAGAAAATACATTGCACACCCTGCCTCGCATGTACTTCCTTGAATTATCTTTCCGTTTTACCACTTGCTGGAAAAACTGCATCTCAGCAGTGCCTCAAGTCCCCCGGGAAAAACATCCATCAACACAGACCTGTTTTTCCCCTTAGGTGTCTGTCCATTCTGGTGCCACTTATTAAGCCTCACAGGTTCCTATTCATCAAAAACATGCCAAGGAAGCCTTGAATTTTTTCTGAGGTGCATATTCAGCAAAATGCCAAGGAAGAGTAGAGAAACACAGAGGGAATGCACTGAAACAATGTGCAAATTAGGCTTCCTATTTTTATTCAAAAGAGTCCAAAATGCAGAGGAATGGATTGTAATTTCAAATAAAATCCATTCCTGACTTATGAGAACCTCAGGCCAGTCCTCTTCTGTCATTAACAATGGAAGGAAGCAGGGAGGTTAGTGGTCAAGAAACAAGGTTATGAAGATCCTAATGGTGGCCATTCAGAGGAATGATACATGAACTTTTGCTTATCTACCTATTTCCATAGAAAGCCTAATATCTTTGAAACAAATGTGAATGGAAAATGTCACTTGTCATGATAAAGAAAGAGGAAAAGGATGCTGGGATGGGAGACGTGACATGAACCCACCTTAGCCATCACTTTGAATTGAGTACATTTCCACTGTAACCTCACCCAGGCACAGGCCTATAATTAGACGGGAAAGATGTTAATGATTATACCTGGTGATGAGACTATATACCTGCAACTCCATGATGGCTGGAGGGGGTTGTGGTCATTGATGGGAAGCCAAAAGACAGGATGCTTCTCATCTGGGCAAAGTAATAAATATACCCGACCTGTTAAAGAAAAAGGGCACCATAGCCTCTCCTGGCAGCTGCATAGGTAGATGTGCATGTTTAATCTCTTCCCAGAGTACGCTGGCCTTGGTCAGGAGGAAGCTCAACTAGGGAAGAAAGAAGAGAGCTCTGTGCCCATATCAGGTAAGCCTCATCCAGACAGTCATCATGTACCACATTCAAAAGTCACTGGGCTTAGCGTGTGGCCTAAAAATAGCTTTTATCCAAGGTAGAAAAGTGGCATTGGGCACAGGTGAGGACTGTGGCTCTCTAGGAATTAAAGGAACAGAGAGAGAGAAAGAGAGAGAGAGAGAGAGTTTTCAGTACAGAGAAATTAGGCATTATCTAAATTCTGTTTCTGGGCAATGTTTGAAGATGTTCTGTAGATAGTTTCCTCTTTGACCACAAAATGTCCCTTTGATCAATGAGGTGACAAGGGCCTGGGCTTACATCTGAATGACCAGGTCAGAGAAGCACAGCAAATATACCTGGAATCCATGCTGTTGGTTCTCTGGAGAGGGCAGTTGTCACAAAAAAGAAGCAAATCTATCAGCAACCCATTCTTCCACTCTTAATGTAGGCTGATTTCCTGAAATTTGGTTTCTGGGTTGTGTGGGTTTGAGATTAGACTCTTGTCATGATGTTCTTTTTATACCAGGGATTGAACTCAGGTCCTTGTGCTTGCACAGCACGCAGCGAAACCACTGAGCTAAATCCCCAGCCCATGATGTTCTTTTAAATAGCACTGGATACTGGCAGCTCAAGACACTATGCAGTTTCAGCCCTGTCCCGACCCCTGAGAATCATGGACAGTGGACTCTGTCTACACCTACTTGGTTTTCCTCAGTTCAGCTACAGTCTATGCTTTCTGGAAATACATATATTGGAATTACTTAGGTGACTTAGAGGCAAACATAGTATTTACAAATAAAGGTCCATCAGATGAAATTTGAGATTCTAAAGTGGAGTCAAACAGGAAAGGATTAAAGAGATTATTTGAATACATTCACACAGATTTAAAGGACTAATGTTAAAACAGGAACCTGCACCCTCCCTCCCAGAACACACTCTATGTGCTAAGATTATTTTGCTCTCTTATAAAAATATTTCTGTATTTTAAACTCCTAAACCTTCACTCTATTACATAAGATAGGATTTCATTCTACTGACAAAAAGGCCTTCAAAACTAGGGAAATGTCTGTCTCAGGTAGACTTCCTTCTTAATCCTTCAATTTATGTTGGTAGGAAGTTGCCTACAAAGGGAGGAGAACAGAGCCCACCAGAGGGGGTGCCTGCTTCCTTTCAGGGGTGTACTTGAATTTCTCCTTAACTCATCTCCTCAGTATCATGGAACATTAAATAAACCTGTTATAATTAGTGCTTTTAAAACAATGCAAATATGGGCATGATCTTGACTCTCTCTTTGGGCAAAGTTGGGAGATGGCTTTTCTGTGCTGAATGTCCTTTATATATAGAATTTCACCCTGATAGCAAGTCAGTGTTCTATGCTACAGGTAGGAAGAGTTTGCTGTTGGAGCACAGGCGATCATTCTGCTGTCGGATATTTCCCTTCCTTCTAACAACTGGTCTCTTATTCTGAGCAGTGTGCCCACCGTCAGCCATGGGAATGGAAGAGAAGCCAGGAGGTTACACGCTCCTCCTCCATAACTGTGCACCTGTGAATGTGCCTTCCTGAGGCTCTGTTCTCACATCTCTTCTCTGTGATCCCTCCACTTTTGAAGTCTCTCCAAGCTTCCTGCCAGCTCTAATACCAAAACCCCATATTTCCATGAAATCTAATTGCAGAGGCTTTTCAAGTTTCTCAGAGAATATGTACCAGAAAGTAAAGAGAGAAAAAAACAAAACAACAAACCAGACACATTTTTAGAGGGAATCACTTTTACTATGGAAATTATAATTGGAAGTTGTCATTTCATTACATAGACTGTTCTACAAGTGGCTGAGAAAGGATGCCTCACTTCTAGTCCATTCAGCTGTGACTTTTTGGAGTGAAGCAAGATATTTTATGAGCAAAAGATTGGTCAAATCATGTCCCTTAGGACTAGACCCCTATGTAGGGCAACTTTTGAGGCTGCTGTTCCTGGAGGAAGACACGAAAGTTTGCAATTCTGTGTTAATTTGTTACCCTGAGGTGTGTGTGTGTGTCCATGTTTATGTGTGTACACACCCAAACATGCCTGTGTGCAATCTATTTGATGATGGAATCATTTGAGACACAACTGTTTAAGTGATCACTTTTCTCTGTTGTGTTCACTGGGCTTAGAATCAAGGCCTCAGTTTTGAAATAGGTGCTTCACAAAAGGGTTGATACAGGCATGGACACCCTAGTGTCAACCCTGCTTGTTGCCTTCAACTGAGCTTCTGTACAAACACACACACACACACACACACACACACACACAATCTGGAGGGAACTCTACTCCCTCTCATCTGAGTTAATTTCAGGAATGCTGGAATACTGGTTTTTAATTTGGCTCTCAGTACGAAGCCCCCGCTATGGAGTGACTATCTGGGTAGGAAGGACACCCTACATTCCAAGCCACTGCTGATTAGCAACATGCTATAAGCTAGAGAAAAATGAATCTCAAAGAAAGAAGGGTGCAGCAGGTGTCTGGATTTCCAAATATGCTCAGGTTTCAAGATCTCTTATTTTGATAAAGGAGCCTAAGGAGGTAAATAAATGCTGTATTTTTGTCTAGCTCCTGGGATTGGGTATTTGCTAATGGTTTTTGTTTGGGGTTTTGGTTTTCCACTGTAGAGGTTTTTGTTCTTGCCTGAGAAAACCAAGGTGCAAAATTTTCAAGAAGTTAACACTAAAGCTTGAGATCAAGTGAAAGGACATACATTTCACAGGCAACCTACAGGTCTGAAAATGCAATTTTGACTTAGAAAAATAAAACATAGGGAACTACTATGAAAGTGAAAAATGCTTTGTCTCTTTTTTCCTGAACACTTGATACCCCCTTCCAAATGTAATCCTTTTAGTTGAAAATAAATTTTTATTCAAATCAGGGTTTGCTTACATCAAAATTTTACAGACATATAGTTCAAAGATGCTTGTAGTTCTTTCTACGAGGCTTTTGCTTTTTGTTAACAAAAAACAGCACTTTGGCCTTCTCCCCTTTCTCACTTTTTCAAAGGCAGCAACATTCAATTTTTCAAGCAAATGATATTGAATTTACTACATAAATAAATGTTCAAAAGAACGTGCATATATTTCTATTTCTTGATTTTTCAGTTTAAGATCTTATCAATTAACTCCTTATTATGAGAAATATTAGTTCTTTTTATGACCTCCTCACTCCAAGTTCTTACACATAGTACAATCTTCCCATTCATATATGCCCTCAAAATAACATATTGCAGTTTTGGATAGATTAATATTCACTGTTTATATTTTGACTCTTCACAGCTGAAACATGATTACTTTTAATTTCCTCCACATGTTTCCCTTTCCTTGAGTTAAAAATTATTTTGCCTTTTATTCCCTTCTTTTGCTTAGTTTCCTATTTTTAATCAATAATTAACATTAAGCCCTCATCCAGTGGGATAAATCTGTACACAGCATGTTCAACACATCGGGTGTTCCATCAATTTCATAATTCTGAAGAAATCTTTCCTGGAGTTTTCTTACAATTCTTACGTGACAGTATGCAGATGTCACCTTGACATTTCTCTTTATCATTCTCCTGGTAATTTTTCTTTTCTATTACATGTTGTCTTCTTTGGATCCCATTTCTTCTTCATTGTTTGCTTGTTGCTTAATTTTTTGGGACATATTTCCCAGTATCTTCTTGAGAAAGCAGGTATTCAAGGTAAAATTTTAAGGCAAAGAATGTCTAAAAATGGCTTTTATACCATCACATTTAGTCATGAGCTTGTCTGGGCTAGAGTTTTAAGTTGAGAGTCATTTTAATTTGATAATATAGAAATTAGTAAAGAAAGAACAATAGCTAGATGTAAGTCATCTTGTGATGAGCAATCCTGCAGTAACAACCCCCAGACTTTCAGTTACACACAATGATAGTTTTCCTCAATTGTTTTTCATGTTGTCAGTCATGCTTTGGGTGTAATTAAACTCCATCTACCTTCTCATGGCAAGGCCTGTGAGGAAGCAGCAGTTCCTGTGTGAGCCACACCGGTTTTATACAATGAGCAGAGGAACAGGCCTGGAGCATTACGGGCCCCTTAAAGTGCCTACTCAATTGTCACTGGCTAAAGAATGTTGGTGGCCCGAGCAAAGAAAGATGTGTGGGTTACTTCCTGCTGCAGGAGATATTATAAGTCACATGGCAGCTTGTTTTTCTCATATAGGAAGGGGACTAAATAACTGTAAAAACTGTTCTGGCCAAACACAAACAAAGCTAACGATAGAGTTCCATTTACAACTGTTATCATAACTCTTGTTTTCTTTCTTCTCTTTTTCTAATCGCTTTGTATAGAGTACTAAAGTAAGTATTACTTCATAATTAACATCCTCTTTCTATTCAATTACTACTAACTTGCATTTCTTCCCCTTCATTGCGTACTTTGATTAGAAGAACATGTTGATGCTTGCTACTGCTTGGTCATAGAAATCAATTTTCAAAATGAGAATGGACAGTAGGGACATTTGGCAGAAACCATTCATGATACAAATTACTAGATTGTGAACCGTCATTTAAAAAACACTGAATTACATTTTAGAGTTGATTCATCTGTAAAACAGGGACACCCACTGTTGATTCAGAAAGCTGTTTCAAGAATTAAAGACAATAATATGTTCAAAGAAACCTAGCCAAGTGTAGATGCCCTTAGTAGATGTTCTCTTTATATAAACTGAATCTTGATCTCTCCAGATTATGAGTCAATGAAAACCTGACTTGATAGACAGAATGAGAACTAAGTACTGTATCCATTAGCTCCAAATCTCACTCAGTAGAGACAAACATTTACTATCATCATCAGTAGCCTTAACTTACAGTGAGTATGCTCATTGTTAATGCACATAAGTACAAATTTACAAAAGTGGAATAAAAGGACAACCAAAAGAAATCAAGGGATATTGCAATCCTTTTGCTTTTGGTTTAGGAACATAGATTCATAGCAATGGTTCTTAAACATTTGGCACATGAGCCAGTGCGTATTTTAATGGTTATCCTATCACTGAGCCAATGGTAAAAATTTCCACTATCTGTGACACAGACTATTCTGGCTCCCTGTCTATTGTTCCAGCCAATCAAGCACCAGCTTCCAGTGTTTCTGTCCTAATGGGAAGTTTAAAGAGACTCCCAGTGCTGTTGAGGGAAAATTCACTTAAACCAATCTGAGATGCAGGATGGTAATGTAGTTTTCAGACTATTCTCACTGTAGAATACAGTAAAATTTCATTCTTGCAATCTGTAGAAGTCAGGGGCCCTTTACTACTTTTGAGAAAATGTTCCTTTTGACAACTTTGATTTTAGAAAGCTCAAGTTTTGACCTCTGAATGTACTTGGGCAGATAGGAAAAGCAACCCCTATCTTGGTGCATACTGCCAATACCAAAGGTAAATCATGCAAGATAGCACACTAATGGCTATTGCTGCTCCTCAGTACTTTTCTCAAGAGAACTGTATTTCCTGGGTGGGAATGATGAAGCTATTATTTACAGTCCATAATCTCCATGCAGTGCTTTCAATAGATCTAAACTCTATTCCTTGGTACATAGATACTTGTTTTCCTTTCTCAGTTGCTTTTTTTTCCTTTTTAAGGACTTCATATTAATCTCTTAACTTCTGACATTTGCCTCTGTACCTGAAATGATTGTAAATAATGCAGAGTTTAGCAGCATAGAAACCATATTCAACACAGGATCAAAAATCTCTTACTCTCAACATTTTTTTCTAATCAAGACTTATGGTTACAGCTCTTGGGGGGAAATTATGTTGGTGAAACCTAAAAATATATTAGCTTTTGATAAATGAATCTCCAAAGCCTAGGATGTTTATTATTATTTAATATAAACCATTGAAGATGAATATTTGTTCATCTAAAGAATTTTTTCTTGCTTCTTCTAGCTTCTAGTAGCTGGTCATATTCCTTGGCTTACGGCTGCCTCTCCCCTCCCCCCCTTACATTGCTTGCTTTCTCCTCGGTCCCTCTCCTTTTGCCTATTTCCTATCAGGATCTATGTGACTGCATTTAGGCTCTGTGTGAGTAATCTAAGGTAGCTCTCCTAAAATCCACAACTTGGTCACACCTTTTGCCATGTATGATAGCACTTACAAGTTCTAGGGTCTTGATATGTATACCTTTGGGAGAGCCATTTTATCTTGCGTGCAGTTAGACAGGACCAGCTCTCCAGGAGCCAACACAGCAAGAAGCCATCATGGAGGACAATCAAGACACATCCACTGAAGGCCAGAATTTTAAAAGGGGAGAAACTACACACCCTTGTGTTTCCCCTGGGGATAAATAGCAGTGACTGATATTCTAAATAGGTATCAATTACCTGGGTGGGGGTGTCAAAGTCTTAACCCAGCCTCTCCAGGAAATATCCCTGACCCCCATTCTTACTGAAATTCCTTCTACACTTGCTACACTTGCTCCCCCATTTGACCCCCATTTAATCAATATTACTTGGATGACTGTACTTGTAATCTTATTGGTTGGTCATGGTTTTGTCCCACCTTGTAAATTTCCATTGGGTCTTATAGTTTTGTCCCACTTTGTACCTGCCTCACCACCTGGCTTTGCTGTATAAAATACCTTTGAAAAGTGGGGTGAGTGGGCAACCCACTTTCCGGTCCCCCTTCTGTCTCTCTTAGGCAGAAGTTTTCTTTCTCCCAATAAATTTTTCCTTCTCTTAACCTCCATTGTTCCTAGAATTCATTCTTCGATTTTAGAGAACACGAACTTGCATTTTGGATATCTAGTAGGTTTGGGAGTTACATCTCTTCCCCTTATATCACTATCATTCTTTTTCTAATAGTCTACAGTTGTAAAATCAAGTGAGAGTTTTCCTTTAGGGGGCTGCAAGTACTGTACTTTCTGAACTTCCAACTTTAGTACTTTCAGAACACCTCAACAGGCTTAGGACATTCTCTGTTAGGAGATTCCTTTTGATCAAGTTCAATCTGAGTTTATTGCTTTTAACTCTCTTTCTCTCTGGCACCTTCTTATTTATTTCCTAAAGTGGGCAAACAAGAGTTTTCCTGATGCATTGTTTCTGCTATAGTTTGGCTCTTAAATCTCCTGAGAAGGCCCATGTACTAAAGATTTGGTCAACGGCCTGTGGCACTATTGGGAGCTAGTTGAAATTTTAGGAGGTGGGGCCTAGTCAAAATAAGTTAGGTCGCTGGGGGTGTGCCATTAAAGATCTTGTTACCCAGCCCGTTCCTCTGTCTTTCAGTTCTGGAACCCAAAGAGGTGAGCAACTTTGTTCCACCTGTGGTCCTTTCCATGATGTGCTGCCTTACCACAAGTCCTAAAGCAATGAGGTCAAACAACCATGGACTGAAATCTCAAACTGTGAACCACAATAAGCCTTTCCTTCTTAAAAGTTGATTTTCTTAGGTATTTTGTTATAGGGATAGGAGATTGATTAACACATTCTCATTTTCTACATTCAACAGTGAAAGGATATTAATAATGGCTTTTATTCTAAAGACAAGCAGAGGGCACTAATTGAGGTTATCCCAGATTTAAGAATGAAGGAAGCACACAATTTGATGTGGAATGGTGGAATATGGTCCCTTGAGGGAATCTTCCAGGAATGATTCTTTTCTGTTTATGGCTTTTGATGGTTTCCCTGACTTCCTTTGGGGTTTAGAAGCTTTAGTAGTGAGGTAAGATCCAGTTTTTACCTTCTGATCTACTTTATTCAGAGGCAACCAAAGGAGGCATAGGTTTAAAAAGAAGTAGAGAAGAGTAATATGTGTACCTTTTTCCATTACAATGCTTAGAACAGACTATCAGAAACTTTGGGATATGTTTCCACTCCTGTGGTAACTGTGCCTTGAAGATCAAGACCAGAACTCACCTGAGACTGCCGACTCCTGCCCTGCACTGAACTTGGTTTAGGACTGTCAGTTCTTCCTCCAGAGGTAGCCACACTCTTTACCCTTTAATTTGTAATGGTTTTCTGTATAGCTGTCCTCCACACCCCTCCCCAGACTGAGTCGCTTTTCTTCAAACCAGAAAACGAATTGTTCTTTCCTCAACCTGATAAGGATTTGAAATTAAATGACCAAATTAAGGGAATGATCTCTGGTTGATTTGCTCCAGAATAGGGAAGGACACAAATAAAGTGTGGAGTATGTTTTAGTGCTAGGTGGGGTAGCTATGTATAGCAACATTAGTGTCTACTTTTTGTTCTATTTTTCAACCTTGGTCTTAAGAGGGCACACAGAGTATGTAAGGATGAGTTATCGTGTGTCTTGGAAAGATAACTTAAATTTCATCCATTGTACCTTGATAGCCACTAACATCTCTACTAGCAACAAGTTTCCCCACCTATGTAACAAGGCAAAGAAAACACTAGATTTCTGCTCACTGATACAGACAAGGCCCACCTTATTGCCAGAAATACCAAATTAAAAATTAGAAGAATAAATGCTTATTGCCAGGAATACCAAATTAAAAATCAGAAGAAAGAAAAAGGTCTTAAAATGAGTCTATTCAGTTCTTAGGGTTATTATAACAAATTACTACAAAGTGAATGGCTGAAAAATCAGAAAATCTTCTCACTTGTGGAGGTTAGAAGTCTGAAGTCAGTGGGGCTGAGCTTGCTCTGGAGCCTCTAGGAAAAATTCATTTTATGACTCTTCCAGCTCCTGCAGTTCTTCACATTCCCTGGTTTGTGGCAACCTAACCCCAATCTCTGCGTTCATCTTCACAGGCCTGTCTCGGACTTTGTCTTTTCCATCTTCTCTCATAAGGATACTGGTCATTGGGTTTAGGGCTCAAGCTGATTGTATCTTAAGTGTCTTAATTATATCTGCAAAGATAGCTTTTCCAAATAAGGTCACAGATATGCCTTTGGGGAGGTGTAGAAGAAGGAGTTTCATTAGACCCACTACAATGAGTGTGATTATCTCTGATTTCCAATGGGCTATAATTTTTTTTTTCTGTTTTCACCTTGAGGTACAGGAAACTACTAAAAGAATTGTTTGAAAGGGAAGCATGTTTCTGTCTCACTGTCATGTGATGCTATGACTTAGGCTCAATTGTGGTACACAGCTGTGAAGCACAATGTAAAAACATGATACTATGACAACCAATTTTCTATTTTTTTCACCCATCCCTGTCTGTGTGCATTTTCCTCTGAAATTAAAGACAGGAAAAAATACTTTCTTGTCAGAGATGGTGGTTGTTCTTCTTTGGACCTTGATTTTGATCATGTCCAAGTTGTATGGAAATATGGCTATCAACATCATACATAAATATGTTGGCAAGTTTCCATTTTAGATAATATTTCAGTTCCTTCATGTACCTATTATCCAACCTATTGAATGGTCACAGTTTTATTTTGTGTGATTGAATACTTTGTTCCTTTTTGAAAAAAGTCATACCTTATTATAGTCTCTGTGAAAGAATATAGGTGTTGGATCCATAGTCCTCTTGGTTGTGTATATACATTCCATTTTGGAAAATGCTGGCTGCTCTTCTAAGAAATGAATAGCTTTATTGGGGTATTGGTTTTAGGATTAATTAAAAATGTGACAGCATCTTATCCCAATGACAATTATTGTTCCCCTGTCTCATTATGTCAGGTCCAGGAGAGCCTTCCATAGCCTATAATTCAGAAGTTCAGCTTGTCTTCACACAAGACATTTAGACAGGGCTTTTCAAATTTTAGAGTGTACACAAACCAACCAGAGATCTTGCTAAAATGCTGATAATGACTAAGTGGGTCTGACATGAAATCTGAGAATTTTGCATTTTTAACAAGCTCTCAAGTGGTGCCCAATGTTGTTGTTAGTCCATGGGTCAGACTTTAGTATAATTTTTTAATAAAGCACAGAATAAAAGCAATAAAAAGATGATATTTAGAAAAATCTGCTTTGTTTAGGAAATAACTGATTAACTTTAGCTGAAATCTTAACATATAGTGTAATTTATTCCAGAAACCAAGCATATAGCACCATGGTTAAAGGAACCCAACACTCATAATTATTTAAATTATTTTTCCATGTAATCTCCTACTTTTTCTTGCTCTTTTTTCCCTAAGGAACGTCTCTACATCATGCATTTGTGAAAAGAGTGTTAATTATAAGGTTGACCTCACCCTCACCCCCAATCTTCATTACTACTTTCTTCCATTACAGGGGTAGTTCTCCCTCCAGAGAGCCAAATACATCCTCCCTAGATAGATATGACTCTTGGAAAGAGAGAAATTTCTTTTCTGATGGGAATAATAAGTTACAGGGAGATGATTCCAGACCTATTTGTAAAAGGAAGCCAACAGATATAGATGAACAGAACTGTTTTTGTACCCAGATCTGCCATGCCAAAGTCAGCTTTCCTTACTGCATAGCTTATAAATTTCCTAAGATATTTTCAGATGATCTTTTTTTTTTTTTAACTTGTAATTGAATGTATTCTGATTAACACGTTTTCTGAAATTCAGGTCAATCAACCCATTAAAAAGCTGTGTATTTACTTGGGTTGCTCAAAAATAGAACTTGAACAAAAGCTTGTGGGCTGCTAGTCTATTAGGAAGTACAATTCTGGGAAAGAGTGTGGGAAATTGTAGAATTCAGCTATCTAGTTGTAAGAATCAATCACAAGAAGTTTGTTAACTATGAAAATTAAGTCATTTCTGGGAAATTCCACAAGTCTGTTTGTTAAAAGAATGCCAGAAAACTTTAAGAGACGTTGTAAAAGTCTCATGGGAGAAAAACAGGTTTTCCTAGTTTTCTTATTTACCATTTTCTGGGATTAGAGGACCACGACTCAATGACTCAATGACTCTACCAGTGGTAAGAGAGATACCACTCACTATGCACATCTGTGATGTTTGTGGTGGGCCAGTGGGCTTGATTTTGGCTAAAGTCGTCCTGTTCTCTTGATACTATCTGGTAAGAGGGCTGCGGTGTCCTCTTTGATGTACAGGATTGGTGAACGGAATCAGGGGACTTGTGAATTCGCCTGTAGTTTTTATGAGTCACTTAAAGTCATTTGTCACCAGAGGTTAAAATCAGAAAGATGATAGCCAGAATAACTAAGCTGCTTTCCTACATGTATAAAAGCCTTGCTTCTTTCCTTTGTGATTGTCTAATAGTGCCAGAGGAATTAAACTGCTGTTCTTCCCCCAGGCTGTCTCCTTTTCTTTCTTTAAAAGTCGGTGCTTTCCGGGGTTCCAGGTCTCCCTCTAGAGAGACTGCCCACAGGAGAGAAATAAGAGAAAAGGAAAGAAGTAGGGAGAGAGAACCATTAATATTAAGATGGCGATGGAATTGACCATGTCTCGTAACAAGATCCACTGATTGCTAACTCATGTATGGGTCCTCTGTTGAGAGGCTCTATGAACTAATATGTCTTAGGAGTCTACTTGGTGGAAGAAATCACGAGAATCTATCTGCTATCATTTCTCCCTTTAGGTAACGTTTTGCCATATAATATGTATCTATGTACATACTGTACTTCTGAGTTGTATTTATATCAACACTAAGACTTCAGCACTTCAATCCCCAGTAACAATACAGCCAAAGCATACAAAGTGACCAGGGTAGCCCCTTTGCATTTTTCTATCTGAAACTATTGTTTCTCTGCAGTGATGTATGGCATAGAACAAGTCATAGCATAGTGGATTTGGAGTGGACTGCCTCACCTTTATAAGAAGAGAGGGCACAGAGACATGGAGGGAAGGAGATTGTGAAGACACAAAGCTGAGACAATGTAAGCTAGTGCACTCTGATGCTGCCTGCCCAATCTGTATGCTCCACTCCGCATCCCAGTGATTAAAACTCTGCCTGTCCCAACAATCTCTCCAAGACAGTGTTTTGTGCAATGTGGTTTCCCGCTGAAGATCCTTCTGGTGAGATTCCCTTGAAGACACTGTGTTAGTCTTTTAGGGATGCTATACCAAAGTACCAAAAGCTCAAAAATCACACAAAAAAGATTTTCTCACTTTTCAGGAGGCTCAGTGTACAAAATCAACCTGTTGGTAGGGCTGCCGTCGTTCCAAAGGCTTCCAGAAGTGTCCTTCTTTGTCTCTTCCAATTCCTGGTGGTCCTTAGCTTCCTCTGCATGTAACAGTATAATTCCAGTTCCACCCCCATTTTCACTAATCTTCTGCCCTTTGTGTCCTTGGGTGCTCTTATAAGGAGACCCATTGTTGGATTTAGAATGACTTCTCAATTTACCATGATATTATCACAAGATTCTTGAATAATTACTGTACATCTGTAAAATCCTTGTTTCCAAATACATTCACATTCTGAGGTCTGAAGTGGATAGGAATATTGGATGAACACTATTCAGCCTACCACATAAGTGATGTGAGGACAGAGAGAAGCTTGGCTTATTACATTGCATATGATCTGTTGACCCCACAATGCCTGCAAGAAGAGTAGATATGAGCAATGGGACTTCAGCTCAAAGCAATACATTTCCATATACAGCCCTTCTGACATTAAATAGCTCTCGTTCTTCACCAGATTTAGACATATTTATTGCCCTTTCCAAGCTCATTACTCAACAATTAAAAAACAACCCAGTCTTCAGAATAAGTAATAGGGGGCATTAATTCAGGATTCAAAAATATTTTAACATATCCTAAGGGTACTTTTTCTATAACTCGTCTTCTTTTCTAGGCTTTTGTTCTGCAGTTCAACACATAGTACCAACCAATCCACAATTGAAAATCTAAATTGCAATTTTTAGCACCTCACCCCAGAATCCAGGACCTGAAGGCACCACCAAGAATTACACTTATTTTTACTGAAGTCTGCATCATCAGTTCACAAAAGTTAAGAAAGATCAGAATTACATTAGTCAAATAGATCAAATATGTATAATAATGGAAAATATCAACTCTAATAATGTCCTAAACAACAACAAAAGGATGGTATAAAATGTCTTGAAATTAAAAAAAAAAAATAGAGACAGACTGTTTCTTGGGATGCAGATCAAAATGATAAGACAAACTTTGAGATATTCCATGTCTCAAAACAACTTTTCCTGGGACCAACATGGGATAATATCATCCCTATGTTGGGATGACATAATCTGCTCTGTATTTGTCTACACATCATATTTTAAAGTCCAAATGAATCAGTGAATGAATGAAGGATGAGTATCTTTTTATTTCACCCCTTTATTACATATGTCAACTCTGCTTAGTTATATGTGAAAGCCCCTTAACTAGAGCCTTGGTCATCCCTTGTTCACTTATAGATAAGGCAGAAGAGTCATGGGAAAATGCCATAGTTATTCACATAAATATACGAATGGTATAACCTAGTCTTCTCTGAACTTGTATGTATGGTGGACTGAGCCCAGGAAGAACTTTGAGAAAGTACAGAAAGCAGAGATTACTTGAAAGTATTTATATCTACATATATAGAATGTCTACCTAAGGCCTAACTTAAGTAACCCCTCGCCCAGTCCTTCAGGAGTACAGTAGTAGCTTAATTTCCTATCAGTGTTTAACCTTGAGGACTAATAGTACTGAAGTAAGCAAAGAAAGGAGAATTTTGGAACTATGAACCAAAGCTTAGTGATGGAATAAGAAAGAAAGTTAATAATGGTCATTTATCTTACACTACAACAGGCTTAAACCAGTTTTGAATAGATTCTGTGGCTACCACTGTTCACATTCTACATTAATTTGTTCTCCTTCAGCAAAGTGGCAAGAGGAATCAGAATGAATGAAAATTTGGCCAAGATTGTCTGATACAGTTTGTTAGCTCAGGCAGGAGACTTAACTATGTTCAGATATTATTGGCTAGGAAAGGTATTTTATTGACATCAGTGAGTAAAGGGGAGGAAGAGCTAGGAATATCAGAATAAAGAAAATGCCACTTATCTGGAAAGATTGACATTAAATTCTTTTTAAATTGGTATTATTATTGAATATCATATTAAAATTGTGAAGATTATATTCTCAATATCAATTGCGCACCACTACTAAGACTTTTGGAGAAGGTTACTTTATGAGTTTTTGTTTAAATCTAGTACATCCACAGGGCAGGCCTCTCACTGGAATCTCTGAAAGTTCCACCTTCGAAATCTTTGTTTTCCTAATACCCACACTGCTATGGTCTGTACTTGGCATTCAACTGACCTCCCCTCCAGGACCTTCAAGGAAGGATAGCAGTGGCTCCCATTGATTTCCCCAACTCTTGCTGCTTCGAATACTCCCAGATCACCAGGGCTGGTCTTAGTGGGTTCTTTTTCTCATTCAATCTCTCTCTCTCTCTCTCCCTATCTCTCTCTCTCTCTCTCTCTCCCTCCATTATTTTGAAAAATATTTAAAAATATGCTATTACATATGTAAGCTTTCATAGCAGGAACTTGTTCAAAACTCTGCTGAATCTATGTATCATGAGAAGGCATTGTTTTAAATGTACAATCCTTGGGCCTATCTCCAAATATTTTGATTATTTTGGTCTGATGTACAATACCAGAATATTCATAGATCATCCTCATGTGAAATGTGATGTTTTGTCCAATATTATCAGTTTATAGTTTGGGTTTTTTACTCTTTGTCTCCCCCATTCCTCCTGTTTTTCACCACTTTCTGTCAGTCAATAATCTCCTCTGAGTCTTTTTAAGAGTCACATATCAGGATAGAGAGCAGAAAAAGGTTAATTTTTTCATTGCCTTTTGTTTCAAAGGGTCTCATTTAGCTGACCAGAGGGATTTGAGAATATCATCCTTCTTTTTTTTTTTTTTTGGCCTTACCATTGAAAATCAGATCAGAGACCCCAAAAGGATATCTGAGTGAATGGACATGTAGGCAGCTTTGCAAAACATTCACAAGTCCATTGCTAAGAATTCCCAAGGTAGAGAGAAGTCAGTAGAGAGTCACCAGTTCTTGAGACTTGAGATGAACTACCTGTCCCTGCAACCTAAGTGGACAGTAGCTGAAAAGCAAGATGTCCCTCTACCTGACACCTTGTGTCTGTGGCACAGCATGAGGATGGGAAACAGTCCTATTATGAATGTATTGCTAGCCCTATTTTACAGATGAGGAAAGCAAGATTAAACAAAGTTAAATAACTTGTGTAAGGTCACATAACTAGAAGTGGCCATGCTAAGATTCAAACATTGGAGGTGTGGGACCTGCCTTAATCCATTCAGGTGCTATAACAAAGTGCCATGAACAGGGTAAATTAAAGAGATGACATTTGATATTAGTTCTGGAGGCTGGGAATTCCAAGGTCAAGGTTCTGGCCAATTCAGTTCCCGGTGAAGACTCTCTTTCTGTGGAATAGTTGTCTTTTTGCTGTTTCCTCTCATGGCAGAAAGAGAGGATGCTAGTGTCTCATCCTCTTTGTATAAGGGCACTGATCCTATCATGGGGGTTTGAGCCTCATGAACGCTTCTAAGAGTTTTGGTAGTACACAAGCATTCAGCCCATAACAAGACTAGAATCCATTTTCAATATCAGAATACTGCAACCTAAAACTAACATGAGCTGGGCAAGGTGGTACATGCCTGTAATCCCAGCACTCTCAGAAGCTGAGGCAGGAAGATCTTTAAATTCAAACCCAGCCTGTGCACTCAGTGGCAAGATCCTGTCCAAAAATTAAAACAAAAAAACACATAAAAGGGCTGGGATGGATGGTGGCTAGGGATATATCTCAGTGTAGAGGCCCTTCATTCAATCCCTAATACTGCAGAAAATAATTTTTTAATTATAAATGCAAACCAACAAACCCCCGCAACAAACCCACCATGTAATTCTGAAATATTTGAGTTTGTAGAATTGAGAGTCATATGTCTCCCAATAGAAAGTCCAGATTCAGGCACAATGCCATGTGTCTCTATCCATTACATAGCTGCAGACGAACTGAGTGCATAGGTCAGGTAAGTAGCCAGCATGAGGGGTTAAGGTGCCCTTGTGTCCTGGAAGTTTCCTATATGGAGCTCTGGACCTGGATTTCATTGAGTCCACCACTAGTTCCACATGAATCTCCCCTTCGTAGAATACACAAGAAGTGGCAGATTTTCTGGAAGCTACTTGTGCCATCTGAGGCTGGAGACTGGAAGTGGGGCCAGGAGATGGAACAAAGAAGCTGGGAAAAGAAGATTATGTCCCTGAGCTCCAAAATCATAAAGAGGGAGCCAGTATGGGGAAGGGACATAATACCAGCAAGTACGTTGCAGAGAGGCACTTTTAAGCCAAATGAAGCCAAATGCACCTCTTTAATCTCGGGTATTGGTTATTAAGAAGCATTCATTTTACCTTTGCTTCACAGCAAGGGCTTCTCCCTGCATCTGTTCTCCCACCAGAGCCCAGAGCTGTCTGACTGGGAAAGCAGAGATGAAAGTGAGCACTCAGAGGAAAGGAAATGAAGGCCTGCAGTAGGAAGGCAGGCTGGGAACCTGGGACTCCAGCATGGGACCATTCCAGCAGGGGAGGGGCAGGCAGCAGCTTTCCCTCGCAGGGGGCTCCATGTTGGAGCTGTGGCCTGGAATAGCAAGCAGGTTCTTGCAGCTAATGAAGAACTGTGCTTTGCAAATTACTTACTTTAAATGTAAAAGTGAATTAGAGTAGATTAAAGGGAATTGCCACAAGAAAGTGTCCTCACCGACTTGTGTTTCTCTCAAACAGGCAAAAGTATTCATTCATGATTACTTAGAACATTTTTTTTTTTTGGTACCGGTGATCAAACTTGCACCCTTGGGATTGCGAGGCAGGTGGCAGAACCACTGAGCTAAATCCCTGGCCCATTTAGTACATTTTTTTAAAAATTGGGAAATAAGATGGTGTATTTTGGGGTTTTTTTTAAGTCATTAAGTTTATTGGTACATTTTAGGTATACAGTACAGTTACATTCATCATTAAGATCTTGTACCTTTACATGATTTATCTTGGTTCTTATATTTTCCCCATCCCCCTGCCTTCCCTTCACCCCCCCCCACCCCTCCCTATTTACAAAGACTTTATTTCCCTTTCTTTCCTTTTCTCATATTTATCCTTTTCCCTTCTTTCCTTTCCCCTACCCCTCCTCCCACTTGCCCTTCCTCTTCCCCTTTGGACCTTTACTTCCCCAGCTTTTTTTTTTTTTCTTCAGTACTGGAGATCAAACTCAGGACCTTGCACTTACCAGGCAACCATTGTGCCACTGAGCCACTTCTTGCCCCATACCTGAGCTCTGCCCTTGACTCCACCCTTCCAGGACATTGTCCATGGTTCCTCTTCCCCCTGGGTCCTATAAAAAGATCCTTCCTTGTTCCATTGATTGTTTCTGTGCTTCACAATGGAAATAGCAATAACAGAAAAGTGAAATAGCTACTTGGATTTACCTTGCAAAGAACAAAGTATTACACATGGCAAAATGTTTTACCAAGCCAAAAAAAAAAAAAAATCAGATACGAAAGGTAGGAAAGACGAATTGAAAAATGATAATGAATTTATGTGGCCTAGGATTTAAGGGTAGAATTTTGGTGTTTGAAAGAGTAGAACAGAGTATATTGTATAGTTTACGTGAGTGGTCAGATGGGGAAAGAATGCTGCAAGTACCAGTGAGTTATGAATGACACTCTCCATTAAAGTTCTGAGAAAGACTTCATTATAAACTTAATTTGCTTTTCATTTAATTCCTGCAACTCCAAACTGTCAAGATTTGACTCTGCACAGAAGTTGCTTTAAAGCAACAGGGGGCTAGCTGGATTTCTGTGGGTTACATCTGCAAGGGAAAAAAAGACAAAATTAACCCTAGCTAGGATGTGAGAATTGTGCCTAAGCCATGTACTGTTGCATCCTTGTAGCATCCCAGGACAGAACCAGTGCCCCTCAAGCAAGTGGGTATCCCACCAGCAATCACTCTCAGCCTGTGTGTCCTGGCAGACAGAAGGTGGGAGCCACTCCTGAAGGGCACGGCACCCTCTGAGGGAGGGAGAAAGACAGGAAACCCATTAGCTCCTCATCACTGGGTCTCTCTCCATGCCTGCCTTCTTCCCACCTTCCTTTGGAGGCTAGAAAGCAGAATCCTTCCCCAGGAGACCATACCCTTTAACTTCCTGAGAACTATGCATCTACTTGGTGCTGGGGCTGTGTAGAAAGGCCTGTTGTTTACAACAGCATCCTGGATTGCTTGGTTTTGTTTTAATGGCATTCTTTTCATCCTCAATCCAGAAGTCTGTCATAACAAGCTTCTATAAATTACTGCCAGCACTCCCGTTTTATGCCTCCAGCCTTTCAGCTGTGACTCAGAGCCCTTAAATCTTGCCCAGACCCATTTTACCACACTGGGTGCTTGGGTGGCCTCCTGTACACTCTTCTGCCTTTTGCAACTCTCCACCTCATCCTATGGTGAGGAGCTCAGCCAGAAAGGAAGCTGGACTGATGCAGAGCACAGTCAGACCCTGTGGGGGCCGAGAAGGTGAATAGGACTTGAGGCCTGGGGTTAAGGTAGGGGAGGGGAAAAGAAGAAACAGTTCAGCAGCACTTAAATCTCAAAGGAGCTAAATATTTCAGAACCTGGAATTGGCTAGAAGTAGTTGCAGGTGCGTGTGTGTGTGTGTGTGTGTGTGTGTGTGTACTTTGTACTGACAGACACACAAACCTCAGCAGGTCTGAGGAGCTCAGAGGATAAGACTTGTTCATTATTGATTTTTCCACCATGTTTGATTAGAACTAGAAAGGGAGAAAGGAGGGAGAGAGGAACTGTAAGCTCTGGGCACACTTTTGATTTTCACAATGAATTGGGATCTTAATAGTATAATGCTTTTTGTCCTATCTCAACTCAAGTTATATTCTTCATATTTTTCTTACTGTGAAAACTGCCAGTGCTCCCATTCCAGACCTAAGAACTCATGAAATCACACCTGACCCAAACCCCAATAAATAAATGCATTAATAAATAATATATAGTGAACATTAATAAATAAGTACAGCTGTTTTCTGTGGAAGACACTTACAGTTCAGTGCTGCCTTCCGATGCCTCCCTGGCCACCTACTCTTCCTCAGGTCAGCAGACCTTACACACCTCCTTCCACCTGCGCCCTAGACTTCGAACTGAAACATCATCTTTTCTCCACCTGACTTTTCTAGGTCCAAACAACAAAGGGATTCCTTGGAGATGGGAGAGACACTGGGGGTACCAGTGAATCTACTTCCTTTGAACTGTTTGGAGCCTCTGCAACTTTATATTAACTATCAGATAAGGGTGAATTGGGAGGAAAACAGGAAAAACATAAGAGGGAGGATTAGAGAAATTTCTAAAAAAAAATTCTTCTCCCTGGCCAAACTTATGCAGGTGCTGCACACCATTTCCTTTGTTCCCCGGGAGTACTAATCTAATTTTCTCCTCACTGCTATTCTCCTTTCATCTAAATGAATCCTAAAACCTTCTCTAGGCCATAGGCTGGTGCCATTTATTTCTAGCTCCTGAAATTTTCCTACCTCAGTCTCATTTCTCGCCCAATACTCTTACTATTGGTCCTAGGCCATTTTGTGTTGCTATAACAAAGTATCAAGGCTGGGTACTTCATAAGGCCAAAATGTGTACTTAGCTCACAGTTCTGGGTGTTCAGGGCACAGGGGCAGCATGTGTTCAGGTCTGACAAGGCCCTCATGGTGGATGGTATTGTAATGATGGGAGCAGGAACACAATGTGTCCCATGGCTAGACAGAAAGCCAGAGATTCAGAAGGTGCCAGTTTCCCTTAGAACAACCTAGTATCCTAGGCAGCAAGAAGATACTCATAGAAGAAAAGCTTCCCTCCCTCTTAAAGACCTAATCACCTCCCTTGGGGTTCTACCTCTTAAAAATTTCCACCACTCAACACAGCCACACTGGGACAAACCTCCAGCATGTGACCCTCTGGGGACAAACTTCATAGTAATTAAACTGCACTAGCCCCTCTTTCTCTTTTCATACACTAACTAGATTTTCATTAAAACTTGGTCTGCAATTATATAATTTCCTTAACACATCTAAACTCCATATGCATGACCTCAGGGAATTTGTCCTTCCTTGCAATTTGATTGCCACAAATATTCACACCACTTATACACCCCCTTCTCTACCCTATCTGACCACCTTAGCTCCCATGCTGCATTTCGACCCCTTCCCTGCATATTGACACTTAGATATCCTGGGATCAATAAAACTCAGCCAACTCCTGTTAATAGCACCATTTTCTTCAGCTCAAAACCTCAGATATATCTGATTCTCTTTCACTTTCCCATCCATCACTGTGCTCCATAAAATGCCTAGAATCCCTTTTTAGTCACCTTACCACATCTTGCTTGGCCAATTTTAGACACACACACATTCACACACACACACATGCACATTCTCTCTCCCACGCTATTTACACTGCACTCCCTTCATATTTCAATCCATGCTGAATAGTTCTTTAAAACATTTGAATTTTTTTCCTTCACCTTACCCCCCACCTCCAGACTAAGAAAGCTCTTTTCTTTATAGAAAAATTCCAAAATAATGGGCCTAAATCACCAGGCATGAGATTCAGACAGTGTTTTCAGTGGCCAAGTCTGTCTGGAATCCTGCCCATTTTCCAATCTAAATTTACATTCTTTCCATTAATTCTGTAAGCTACCCAATCAATACCCTTTCAGCAAATTCCTTTTTGATTTAAGTCATCCCCATCTAATAACCATGTTTCTAGTTACTTTACTTGCTGCTTTGATGTCTCAGGGGCCTTGCTGACCCTGGATGGACTGTGCCTCCCAGGACCAGCCAAGTTCTTCCATGTGCAAACCACTGATCTAAAACCCATTTCCCCAGCAACGTACTTTAGGGGACACTACTCCCCTGTCCTACTCACTGCAGAGTTAAGTACCAGATAGTGAGACCACCTCTAAGCCTCAGAGCACACTGAAATTGTGCAAATGATCCAATCCTAAAACTTCACATCCAGCCTCTCCTATTTCTTCCCATGGAGTCTACAATGAAATCTGTTGTCTGTTTCCACCTTGCTGTGCCTGCCTTTTCCTGAGTCTGGTGCTCCCTGTGTGGCTGTCCTGAGTGCTGTGTGTGTGTGATGCCTCTTGTTTCTAGGAAACTGAATAGGAGAAAATTTCATTCTTCCTAACAGTCATTCCCATGCCTGCGCAGCTTACTACACCTGATTTAAACAAATCCAGTACTCTTACAGCACCAGGTTTGGTTCTGTTGTTTACAACCAAGAATGCAACTGGCATAATTCCTGTGTTATCAGGGCTTATGTATGATAAGGAATAGGAAACCATTAAAATTTAACTTAAAGATTTTACTGAAAAATAGCAAAAGGAATTGCATAGATTCCCAAGATTAGGAAATAAACAACAAATGAGCCACAGGGAACTTGGACCGGGAAGGCTGGGACCCAAGGGCCTACCCCCATCTCTCAGAATTCGATGGCCTCTCTTCTCTGGTCCCCCTGCTAACCTGCCCCTCTACTTTGTTTCTGTCTGATCAATGCATTTCTTTAATTAATTATTGCCATTCACTTGGCCCCAAATGACTACGTCCTTACCTAATTTACTATTTCAGTTCAAATACCAAGATGATGTAACTCAGGGTTTAAAAAAAGCTGGGTGTAGTGATGCATGCCTATAATCCTAGTACTCTGGAGGCTGATGCAGGAGGATTACTGAAGTTTGAGGCCAGCCTGGCCTACATACTGATTCAAGGCCAGCTGTAACTACATATTGAGATCCTGTCTCAACAAACAAACAAACACACAAAAACCCTGCAGCCCACTGGCCAAATCCTGATTCATTAACATATGTTCATTAACATATGTTCTTATTGGGACATATTCATTCTCACTGATGCATTGTCTGTGTCTGCTTGCACTCTACAGTGACGGAAGTTGTGTAGCTGTGACAGAGTGACTGGTTCACAAAAGCAAATACTATTCAGCCCTTTATAGAAAAAAATTGTTACCCATTGATATAATTGGGTCAATCTCTCTGTTTCCCAACTTAAAATTTAGATAGTTCAGTCCTAGTCAGAGCTCTTCACCCAATCACACAAGACAAAGTGGATATGATGATGTTATATCATTCATAGAAATATTGCACTGAATTTATGGTGAAGAAACAAATCTTCAAGAAAAGGAAATGGAAGAGCAAAGAGTGAATTGAATATTAAGGATAAGCTCATTGCTTTTGCAGTTATTCTACTCTTCAAGAACATCTGATAGCTCCTCATTTCTTACCAAAATAAAATTAAATATTGATGTGTAGCTTTTTATGTTTTTCCCATTCTACATATATAATTTTATGTGAAGGTGTAAGCTTTTTTGTCTCCTGGTCATCACGAATCAGGCAAAGACAGCAGACATTTATGGTTCAGCAACCAGAATGATGGAAGCGATAGAAGATGAGCTGGCCAGGTTATAGCCTGGGAGGCAGAATCCCTTCAAAGGCAGCCATGTGGCCTAAAACTTAGTGCTCTGATGGCAGATGTTTACTGGGGCACAAGGTAGTTTCTGAGAAATCTGTACAGACTATTGGAGACAAAGCCCAAGGTTACCTATCCTGTCTCCTACAATGATGCATTGAACTTACTGGGGCCTGAGCATATGAGCAAATCAACATGTAAGGCATAAGGCTTGTATGTAAAGCAGGATCAACAGGATGGGGCAGCACTGGCTAAGCAGCTTGCTGTGCTTAGGCTCCTGAGCAACCCAGGGAGCCCTAGAGGGAAACTAGGGTGAAAAAAATATAAAATTATGGAAGAGAAGTAAGGAGAACTGCAAAAATTGGTAGGCAAGCCTGTGGTCCATAATTACTCCAAATACCCACATATGTGATAGAATAAGAGCAAGGATAATTCCCGGTTCTGATAGTTCATTGAGATGACACTTAGCCCCAGTCAGGATCTCGGGTTGGCTGTGAAATGGAAGGTTGCTAAGCCTGCAGGTCACAGGAATCAATGGCTCCCACTGAGATGGGCTGATGGAAGTGAAGTATTATATGATTTACTTATTTTCTACCATTCCATAATATGAGCTTTCCAGGGCAGAGGATGTGTCTCCTCTCTTTCCTATCTGTGTATGTAAGCCATATGTCCTTTTGAATCTAAGTGTCTGTACTGTTTTATTCATCTCTAGTGATTACCCTTTGGTTGTTATAGAACACAGCAAACATTGAGAGTCCAAAGACTAGGGAACACAGAAATATAAGGAACAAGGTATGAGTTAAGAAATGTTCCAAAGGGACTGGTGTTTTTATATAATACAGAGTCTTTTGATGCAGACCATCTTATCTGGAAACTATTAAACCTGCAAATTATGCAGTAGTTAATTTGCATTAGAGTTGCTTCATTTGTAATAGAAATGCAAATCAAATTGACTTAGGCAAAATAAAATAAATAAAAATGTGAATGTTAATGAGACTGTAAATAAATTAGAAAAGAAAATAAGTGAGTAATTTAACTGAACAGTTCATGGATAAAGCTCAGGAAAAAAGCTGTTTCCAGGCCTGGCTGCTCTCAAATAATATCAAATTTTATTCTCTCATTATCTCTCTTGAGAATAATTTCCTTCCAGATAGTCACTCATCAAATCCATAATTCTATGGACCTCAATCCATTCCTCAAGTTACTGCCTCAAGTTCCATATCCTGTTCTGAGTCTTCTTGGCCCTCTCTCATATACCTTGTTATTTTCATTTTCTTAGATTTTCATAAAGAGGTCAAACATAGCACTAAAACACACTAAGAGTGTAACAATATAATGTTTGTCAAAGTGGGGAGGGTGTTCTTAATCAATTTGCCATTGCTGAGACAAAACACCTGAGATAAATAACTTATAAGAGGAAAGGTTTATTTTGGCTCATGGTTTCGGAGGTTTCAGTCCATAGTCAGCTGCCTCTAAGGCAGAACAATCATGGTGGAAGGCCATGGAAGAGCAAAGCTAGTCAACTAATAGCAGCCAAAACAGAGAGCAGAAGAGAAACAGAGCCCTTTCAAAGGCATGCCATTGGTGAATGACTTCTTCCAACTTGGCCCCATGTCCTAACAGCCCATTCAGCAAAGGAACTCACCATTGTGCCTTGATGAGGTTAGTGGCTTCATCGTTGTCATCTCTTGAGATCCTACCTCTGAACACTGCTGCTCTGGGGTCCAGTCCCCAATACATGAATCTTTATGAGAACATTTCATATTTAAACATAGCAAAATCATGCTGGTTGGAATGGAGTCTTGTTCAAGAAATTGATGAGGGAAGCTTACCTGACTCTCGGGGCTTGTCCAGGCATGGTCACTCTGCAAGTCAAGGGTCAGAATCTAAGCTGTGTTGCAAGTGCAAGTAGGTGCAGCATGCTGCCTTGCAATTCTTATAGACAAGACGTGGAGGTAGAAGAGTCCAAACTGAGGTTTGCATATTGGAAAAACAAGGACTACCTGACTTATTACTCTGACTTTTGGTGGTGGTGGTCAGTGTGGAAGGAGAGGAAGATGAATTATTCATTGTTTTTGCACATACGTCAGATTTAAAAATGCTTCTTACTCATGCATTATCTCAAATACACATGCCCTGCATCCAATATAGGCTTCTAACTGATAAAGGGCAGGCCCATGTATCCAGACCCCTCTGCCCCTACATCCAAAACATGCTCACCTTAGCCTTAGTGTGTGGCATAGATCCAGATGTGGAGCAATTAATGGAATAAATAATAGAAATGGTTTTTTCTGGCTAAGTTCTGGTCAGGTATCCAGCAGGCTATTCAGGTGGCCAGCAGGGATATCGGCAATACGCCTGCTTGTGAGTGCACTTTGGGCTCATTTTCATTCTAATTATGTAACCCTAAGCAAAATGCTTAATAACCAATATTGCTATTTCCTCTTCTGTAAAAGGAGGATAATAAATGCCACGTAAGGGTTAAATAATGAAATAATATATGGCTGCTGGCATTAGAATGCATTGTTCCTTGGTGTGCTTCCTGCTTTAGTAAAGTGCTTAATAAAGGGCTTGCTTTTATTATTTAGTCTGCATTTTGACATCATTTAGAACTGTTTGGTTTTGTCAATAATCAGTGCCTTTTCAAGGTATAAGTTATGAATTGAAAGGATCCATTTAACAATGATAGGTAAAATAATGGATTTAAATGAGCAAAAATAGAGCTCAATGAAAATGTTTTACTTATATTTTATGAATTTCTGACTTGTCATTTGTAGAAATCCGGGAAATAGGAAGTTTCTAATGAGTTTGTTCTTCCCTGTCAAAAGTAATCCTGAAGTGTTAATTCTTTTCCCATTTCAGTTTTGATATCATTCTGTTGCTTGCTATGTGCCACTGTGACAATTATTCACTTGGACTTACAATCACTTCTTTTTTGATAAGGTAACATTACTAGTGGGAGGAGCAAAGCCTTTTATTTTTAAAATTTTTTTAAATTTTTGGTACCAGGGATCGAACTTGGGCCCTTGCGCTTTCGAGGCAAGGGGCGGAACCACTGTGCTAAATCTCTGGCCCCAGCAAAGCCTTTTATTTGTGTTCTTTCACAAATATGTTTCTGTCACACATGTCTCAAAGGCCATTTACGTCAATTGAGATACAGGGAAGACAGAGCTAGCACATTGCTAACAGTGCTCAGACTGTATGGATGCAGCTTCCATGGCTTTCTGTGGAGCATTTCGAGATCGTCACCAGCAGTGATGTTGCCCATCCCAGCAATTCATCTGAAATATTGCCTTTTATTGAGCCATTCACCCAGTATGCATAGTATTATGAATCAAGGTTATTTCTCACAGACTTTTTCTTCTTAGCAGTATTCATAGTTATGATGAAAATGGCTGATTTATTCTTAGTTTTTGCTCTATATTCTCTTTGGAATAAATTTAATAGGAAGGGGGGGAGTGTATAGAATCTGAAAATCCCTGCTAGGGAAATTCATCAGAGCATGTTTCTATCTCGTGGGAGCATCAATTTTTCTAAAAGGAACATTGAGATGGGTGCAATCTATCCTTGCAATTAAGCAGATCCTAGGCGAGGCAGATAAGATTTGCTTAAGAATACCAGGACCCAGAAATTGTAAGACTCTAACACCTACCTGCCTGCCCCACAGTCCACAATTCTAATTTGTGTTCATTTCTTTTCATAAAAGTATTTAATAATGTGCAGAAACATAACAAGTCATTATTCTATAAAATATCCTACAAACTGTGTTCCCTGACTCTTTTTAGAATCACTATGCAAACCAGGTAATCTGAGAATCAGGTAGGAGTAGGATTAAAAATTTGAGCTCAGCTTGAATGACCTAGCAAGCCCCTGTCTCAAAATTTAAAAAGGATGTGTGCTTGTGTGGGGGGGTTGTTTGTAGCTCAGTGTGCAGGCCGATAGGGGCCCACGCTATTATGCCCAAAGCGGGTTGTAAGCAGCGTAGGCTCTGAAAAGTTAATGCTACATTTGGCTTGTTTTGAGGGGCAAGTCTGGATGAAGCCTGTGTGCAGAGGTCAGGGTAACTAGCACCCAAATTCCATTCCCACAAACTTTCTTACTAGAAGGACAATGTTCTAATTATTACAGGACAATGTTCTATTCCTAATTCAAGAATGCTTTGTCTTGTCCTTTACCAGCCTTGCTTACATTAGTTTCCATAGAAACCACACCACTGTGTATCTTCTCACATAGTCCTGCCCTTGCATGTAGCTCGCCTTTACCCCAATTGATTACCAATAAAAAATAAGTAGATTGGACTGGGCAAGGCCTTTGTTGGTTGAACAGGCATTGATTGTCCTGGCTCCCTGCTTTCTGTCTCTTAGTTCTGTCTTTTAGTTTCTCAGGCCTACATTGTACACTGAGAAGGAGACTGGAGCCTACTGCAGAGGTTTCCAGTAATGTTTCAGGGGTCCGCAGTACAAGTCCTAGGTTCAATCCTCAGTATCACAATAATAATAATAAAAGTGATGATGATGTTGATGATAAATCACTATGTACTGTCTTCTGTGCCCCTGCCTTTGGCCCACATTCTTTCTCCTAGCAGCACAGAGTGATCACCCTGTTTAGGGTCCTGGACCTCTATTAGGGGAACAACTTGTATTGGCAGACAATTTACTTTAATAATTATTTTCCATCAGTCTGACACATAGCAGTTAGCTCAGAAAAGTTGAATCATTCAGAATTCAGATGTAACATAATCCGGAGGTAATACCCTTGAATATGTAAATCAAAAGTACTCTAAGACTCCACAGCTATTTTCTTGCCCTTCCATAGCTTTCCTAAAGGCCTTTCAATGGTTGTTTAGAATGCATCACTTGTGGCTCATCTGCTGCCTTTCCAAGAGAACACCACATGGAAAATCAGCCAGTAACACTTTGGTTTGAATCAGTCTAATGTGCTGTAGTCATATGTTTACATGTATTCCAGTCCTATGATATCAACCATGCAAATACACTTGATAGGCAGGTTATTTTCCTAACACTAACAGTGTTTATGATGTTGGAGTTCATGGGAGGTGGAGATTGAAGAGTAAGGAGATACATCTGGAGGTACTATCAGAATTTCTAGAAAATAGTGACTGAACAAAGCCCTTCTGCATTTTGAATTATCCTTCTGTGTGATTTTCATAGACTACCACTCTACTTAAATTGTGTACCTAAGAAGGCCATTAGAGTCTTTTTTTGTCTTTCTCCTAGATTTTGATTCATCTGGCATGCAATAGATGTTTCATATGAATTAATTAATTGTCCATACTATTATAATAAAGTCAAAACAGAGATGGTGAACCTTTTAGAGCTTTCAATAATACAAACAGCCTGCTGTGGCACACATGCCATAAGTTTGCCACCATTGCTCTAGAAGGATGAGGTCAAGAGAAGCTTAAGTATATTTGTAGGAAGAGCAAAGAGAGAACTTACGTAAATATGTTCGTCCTCACTAGTGCCTTAGAAGAGAGGCACACTATTAGAGGCCATACACTTGTGCAGAAGGAAATATGGAACCTGAGTAGCTCTGGGAAACAGGAGTCTGAGTTGAATGAAAGACACTGAGGAGGATCATTCCCAATTTGACATTTACTCAGATCATGTGCTGCACATGTTTCTGCCCTTTTTCTTTCCTCAAGACCCAGCGGTCTTCCCTCTACAACTGGTGCCTGGAGCATCTTCCTGAAATGACCCTCTCATAACTTTAGAGCTCATGCTGTGGTTCTGGTTACAGACACAGCATGTAGGGAAACAGCATTAAGAATGTCACCCACATCTGTGGCTATCCCTATAAACACCTACATCTCTAAACCTGATTTCTTTAACTACAATCCTATTAACACTGTCCTTGAGATCTTTACCGAATGATTATTTTTAAAACCTATTAAAATCTGGTTTCTGCTATACCATGAAAGTAGTCATAATGCTCTGCTGATCACTACAAGGGGGGAAGCTCACATGGATGGAAGGTGCACTTGCTCCTGTTCCCACTCCTCGTCCTCGGCTGATTCCTGCCATTGCTTACACTCTGCTCAGTCTCATTTGGTGAGCTTTTAAATTCTCCCTGCATGCTGAATATTCACTTTTGTCTACAGGTCTCACCTTATGCCATTTTTCCTAGCACATGCTCTCTTGGGTGATTTTGCCAAGCCTTCAACTTTAGTGATTCCTAAAGTTTGACTCTACTCCCAACCTCTCCCCTGAGTTGCAGACCCCAGGGTAGCTCAATTCTTTGATGTCATAGCTTCAGGATGAAATGCAGAGACAGTCTATCACCAGAAGGATTCTTGCTTCCTGTTTTTGGTCACAAAAATTCTGAGAGTCAAAAGGAAGAAAAAAAAAAGTTCTGCTTTGTGCCCATTGTGTGGTTTCCCACGTCACACAGAAACCTCTTCAGCTGGCGCTGGGAAGGTCATCCTCACTGAATCTCTGGCTTGTCTCCATTTTCTGTCTCTGCCACTTCCCAGCTCTATTCAGCCACATCTTTTGAGTCTGCAAGAGAAAGACTCAATAATGGTTATATTCTGGAGGCAGGCAGCAGATTTGAATTCAAAATGGAGCATGGATGAGACAACATACTTCCCAGCTGACAATATGTATCACTTCTCATAGTGACTTCAATGCACATTTATGTGAAAATTTCCCTTGTTCACCATGGAGAAGGTTAAATAATGAAATAATATATAGTTTTTGGCACTCTAATGTATAATTTTCTTGCATAGTTCCTGATGCAGAAAAATGTTTAAAAATGATTCACCATTTTAATTAACTCTGGGTTCTGATATTTTTGGAGCTATTTAAGTTTGGCAGTGATTAGTGTCTTTTCATTGAATGAACTTTGCATTAGAAAAATCAATTCAGCATTTATTAGTATTTATTGGAAAAGAGAGAAAACACGTCCTAGGACACATATTTTCAGCAGCTCACACATGAGTGTGCTATAAAATTTCCACTCCTTCCCCAAAACCTGGTCCCCACAGTCTAAATTGGTCTCTGCCATTACCCAGACTAGAGGTATCTTTAATTTGCCTGCTGTATCCATTGTTTCCATGTCTAGTGAATCATCATGTATTTTGTATGAACAAATTCAACTCAAGTTTTGTCTCTCCTCTTGCCATTGCCTCAATTCTGCCCTCTAAACATAGCAGATAACAATTGCTTAGCACCAATTCAATATCCAACAAATGCTAATTTAATTCATGTGCTATCTAATTTTACCTTTACAAACAAGCTACAAAATTTGTATTATTACTCCCATTTTACAAAGGAGCAAACTGAGGCTAAGTGAGCTTACCTAACTGCCAGGATCACCCAAGTAAGACATGGCAAATCATAATTTGAACATAAGTTTATCCTGTTTCATTTCCAAACTTTCCATCATCTTTTAACTTTAATTAATTTTATCAGTACAATTTAAATACATATAATGATCACATTCATCAAAGGGAATTTGTACCTGTACATGGTATATCTTAATTCCTCCTTTTTCCCAATCCTCTACCCTCCTTTTAACATCCCCTCCCCTCCTTGAGCTTTGTTTCCATTTTTTGCTTTTCTAACTTTTTCTTTTCCCTTCCTTCATTTCCCCATCACTCCTTTCCAGTTTCCCTTTCTTTTTGAACAATTTCTTCCTACTTCACATTATCTATTATACATTTTGGTCCTTGTTTGTTCTTTAAGTTTCTCACATCAGAGAAACAATGCAATATTTACATAATGTGTCTGATTCATTTTACTTAAGAGTGTACTTCCAAGCTCCCACATGCCTCCTGTTTTTTCCTCTTTTCCCCACCTTTTCTCTTAATAACCATGTATCCTTTAAGAATGAAATAAAACAGTTTCTGCATATGAGAATTTCCTATCCACTGTCTTTTGCTCACTAGCATTAAAGCATTTTCCGTTTTCTCATAGCACTTGCTCCTACATATGGTAAACTATTTATTAATGATGCTCTAATTTTGGTGAGATATCTTTGAATACCATTCACATCATTTTTACCTTTATTTTCCATGGCATCACCCTACTCTTCCCATGCACATCCAGTTGGAGTAGCCTTCATTCTTTGCTTCCCCTACAGGATTACTAACAGAACACACGTGGAGAAAGGGATCCATTCCTGCCTTCGACTTTCAAAAACTCAGCCTTTCGTCGGAAAGAGAAAGAGCACAGGACTCACAAAAGAGAGTTGTGAAACCAACTGAGGAGTAAAAACAAAGCTCTCCTTTCCCCCAACTAGATAAGCATTTCCTTTCCTGGATAGATGGAAGAAAGTCCTTTGGAGAGGGTGGCAGGTTGACATACATGAAATTAAGGAAGCTCTCTTCATGCATTCCCATGGAATCCTGGAAATAGATGATGGAACCCCTTCTATGTTTGAAAAATCAGAGAGCAGATGAACTTCTTTTTTTGTGGATTGAAGTGATTGAATTCAGGAACTTGCACTTGCGAGGCAGGAATGGCATCACTGGGCTAAATCTATGGGCCTGATGAACTTTATTTAGTCTATTCTACCTATTCAGTCCCTACATTGTGCTAGGCACTGTACTGATTAGTAGGGCTACAGCAATAGACAAAACAGGAGAGGACCTACCCCTTGGGTGAGGAGTCTGGGACAGGAATAGTAGAGAGATGGCAGTGATAATAAAGATGAGAGATGGCTGATAAAACTCTGGGGCTGCCCATGCCCTGTGCTTGGAGAAGCACTGTGCTCCATGGACACATCATTGAGAACCACATCAGGAGAAGGACATTGTGGCAGATGACCGTGATTAGAAGTCCATGTAGGACTGTCAACGCCACAGTCCATAGAAAACATGAAACACTTCTTCCCATCCTTCATCCCCAAAACATAAGGCTGCAAGGAAATTCTAGTTAACTCAAATGATGTTTCTCTTATGTTGGTGGAAGAGTTGTTCAGTATCGAAGTTTAACTGAGATATAGTAAAGGAAAGAAAGTTGCATTTGTTGATCTCCTTAATGAGTGGTATGACTTTTTCATCTTTTTGTTATCACAGTAAAGTGAATTTTCTCATTGTGGATCAGAGCAGTCTCAGTTGATATATATTTGTATGTGAATTATTGTACATACATTTATTCATTCAGCAAGTGGTTTTTCACATTTATTCTAAGTCTTGAACACTGGCCTGTGTGTATATCAAAAAAAGATAAGACTCTTCCCCTCAGACAACTAAAACTTCAGCTGTAGTTTACATTATAAGCATGAAGTCATGTCAGATAACACATGTGAAAGAAAAGTCATCTTTATCTTCCTCCTCCTCATCTCAGGGAAATAATAATGTCTTGTTTCATCTTTTTGTTGTTTTTTTGTGTGTGTATTTGTGTGCTTGCTCATATATTCCTAGGCTACATATGCTCTGAAAGTACTAAGATTTTCTGTCATTCCCTGCCACCCCTACTCCATAATACCAAGCAAACTCCAAGGTGTCAGGTCTTCTGGGCCCTATGGCTGTCTCTAAACCAGTGCTCCAATATTTATGCTGACATGACTTACTTTTCACACCAGTCCTCAATTAAAAGGTCTTAAACCACAAATACTGGCAACAAGGAGAACTATTAGTGGTGGCACCGAAACATTCAGTTAGCATAAATAATTTCAGGTGCACCCCGCTGCTCTTCAGAGGCTGTTAATTCTTAGCATTAATTGTGAGAGATGTCAGTGTTCCAGGCTTCAGTTCCCATCAGCTCAGCAGATACGCAGCTGTGTCTTAGAATTATATTTTCACTTGATTTGAACAGTTTGATTTTTAACATTTTTTCTCCATGAGGCACTTGAATGTTCCCAGGAAAGTAAATATGAGCAGCAAAGCCAACTAGTGAGGAAGGCAGATCCTTAAGTACATTTCATCAAAGCAAAGCAAATATAAAATGTTCCAATCCCTTCCTTCAAAGAAGGAAGGAAGGGAGGGAGGGAGGGAGGGTGGGAGGAAGGAGAAAAGAGATGGTAGGGAAAGGAAGAGGAGAGGAAGGGGGAAAAAGAGAAGGAAAGGGGAGGAGAAGGAAGGAAAAGGAAGGGAAAGGAAGGAAAGGGAAGGGAAGGAGGGAATCTGCTTGATTCTTCTGTGGCTTCTCCCTCATAATCTTGGCAAGGCACTCATTACCATTATCTCGCATGAGATTGTTGAAACAACATTCTGTTTTCCGTGTCTCTAATCCAAGACACCTCCAAATGTGTTTATGCATTGCACGCTACCAGACTGATCTTAAATTCACTTATCCGCTTTTCCTTCTGCAGATCCTTTTTCTAAACATCATAATGTTCCCACTGAAAATGCATTTATAAGCCTATCCTTTTCAAATTGGGTGAACATGCATACTAGTCAGCTTTCTCATGCTGAGACACAACTCCAAGTAGGAGAGATTTAATTTCCTCACAATTTCAGTCAATGGTTGGCTGGCCCCAAAGCAAAGACATCATGGGAAAAAGATGTAGCAGAGTAAAACTACTTAGCTCATGACAGCCAGGAAGCAGGGTAGAGGAAGAAAGCCAGAGCAGAAGGTGCAAGGGACCATCATGGACTCCAAGGTCATGCCTCCATTAGCACCCAGACACACCTAGAAAATGAGCACCACCAATCCCCAGGGAGGATCCCACATCTAATTAAATTGAACTGAAACTCTACCCTAACCACCACCTCATACTTATTGATTCCTGCTAACCTATCCTGGCCTGTTTGTTGTATTCCTCCTAAAATCTCTGCTGTTGTCGAGAGTAACACATACTTTATGGGTTGGTGATGATTTCTCAATATTTCAGAGCAGCAGATACCATCAGGATCCTGAGCACGTCAGTCATGCACTCATCCTTCTGTCCCCTCTGTGCTCATACTGCATCCTCTATGGAAAGCACATTCCTGCTCCTTTGCTCATTCCTAAAGATTCCACTCAGGTCTCATTCTGTCTGAAAGGCTTTCATCAGCACTCTGGGCCATGCTCTGTTCTTCTGTCTATGAATCTTCATAATCTCTCAGTTCCATTCATTCTGATACTTCATCACTTACTGCTTAGCATTATTAATTAACATGAATAAAGAAAAAGAAAATCCTTTATGTTATACATGTTTTCTGGGTACATCAAATATTTTTTCTTCCCACATTATTTTGAAAATTTTCAAGTCTCAATGAAAAGTTCAAAGAATTGTACAATAAAAATATATACATGCTTTACCTGGAGTCACAAATTATTAATTTCTGCCACATTTCCTTTCCTTTTCTCTTGCTTTCTGTTTTTATTGCTGTATGTATATTTGTATATTTTTGTAAAATCATTTTAAAAAGTTGCAACTTTCCTATTTTACCCTTAAATACTCCTGCAAATATACCCAACCATAATGTTTCACAATACAACCACCATAATATCCAGTCACCTAATGAAATTAATAGTCCCTTAATATAAAGTGTTTTCCATATTCAAATTTACCAATTGTTCCTAAAATAAACTTTACAGCTATATTAGTTTCCTACTGCTGCTAAAACAAATTCATACAAACAAACTTACTGTACTAAAAACAACGCAAATTTATTAGCCTATCTTCTAGGGTCAGAAGTCCAAAATGGATTCCACTGAGTGAAAATCAAGGTACATTTAAGAGGGTGTTCATTTCCTGATCTCTCAATGTAGAATCCATTTTCTTGCTTTGTCCAGCTGCTAGGGGTCATTGGCATTTCTTGGCTGATGATTCTTTTCCACCTTAAAAACCAGAAGTGAACCTTTGAGCCTTTTCCACACTGCAACATTTTGGCTCCTGTGCTTTCCCATCCCACATTTATGTACTGGGTGGACATCTTGAGGGTCATCATTCTGCAGTCTACCACATTCTACTCCCTTGGTCTCAGACATTCACATCTGTTCTGCTTGCAAAATATTTTCACTTCATCTAAATTTTCCTACACATCTCAGTCTTTAGACACCAAATCTAAGTGAAAAAGTCTCATAAGCTCATTAGTCTCAAATCTCATCATGAAATCAGATAAGAATGGGGCTCTGGCTATGGTACAATCTGGGCAAAATTTATGTCTTCTCTGGACTTAGGAAACTCCAGGAACAATATAGCATTGCCCCAAAGCCAATGATGGGACAATCACAGAATAATAGTTATAGACTTACCCATGCCCAAAGGGCTACAATGGGAGGAAAAAAGCAGACTCCAGTCCCAAGCAATTTTAAAACCCATTAAAGGGGCCAAGGAGCAGGGCTGCTACCAGTGCAAAGGTAGTGAAGCTTCCGGGCCACAGTACCATCACCCCCAGGGCCAAGGAGGAGAGCTGCCCCCAGCGCAGAGGAAGTGAACCTTGCAGGCCTCCTAACCATGGCCCCCAGGGCTGAGGAGTTGAGCTGCGTGAGGGAACCAGCAGCACACATCCCTCCCACTGCCCCCAACCCATTGAAATGTGATGGCACGTAAACAACTTTCAAAAGCAGACTTTCAAATTACCGAAAGCAACCCCAAAGGGAAACAAGACGAAACAATCTGATACTCAACCACCTGGAATCCTTGAACTGGCAACGAAAGAGGATCTGGAAAAACTGAAATCAGAAATAATTGCTCAGATAATAGCAGAGATTGTGCGCATAGTGCAAGACATGATTAATAAATCTAGAGAGGACACAGATAAAAGAAACAGAGGAGCTGAGGAACATGATGGAATCTCAACATAGGAAACAAATGGAATAAATAAAAGATGCAAACAGATTTCCAGGAGATTAAAAACTCCATTGAGGGCTGGGGATTTGGGTCAAAGATTCCACCACTTGCCTCGCAAGCACAAGGACCCGAGTTCAATACCCAGTACAAAAACAACCAAAAAAACCCAAAACTCCATTGAAAGTTTACACAGCAGAAGGAGCCAATGTGAGGGCAGAATTTCAGATATAGAAGATAAGATTGAAATTAGTGACCAGGAAAAGAAAAAAATCTTTAAAATAGTAAGGGACCATGAGAAATCAATCCAGTAGCTGCTAGACAAGGCAAAGAAGAATAACATAAGACTGATCATAGTCAATGAAGAAACAGGAGAGAGTGCAGACAACATAAAAAAATTGTTCACATGAGTGATGGCAGAAAACTTCCCAAGCAGGGGAAAAGAAATTGCCTTACAGATAAGGAGGCATATAGGACTCCAAATAGCCTTGATCAAAAAAGATCTACACATAGACATATAATAGTTAGGATTCCAGAAAACCAACAGAAGAACAAAATTCTACAAGCAATCAGAGAAAAGAAACAAATCGCATACAAAGGAAAGCCCATCAGAATCACAGCAGACTTCTCAATACAAACCCTCAAGGTAAGAAAAGCTTGGAGTGACATATTTCCAGTGCTAAAGGAGAACAGCTTCCAACAAACAGATTGATGTACCCTGCAAAACTATCTTTCCAAATTGATGGAGAAATGAGATATTTTCATGACAAAGAGCACATTAGGAACTTCATGAATACCAAACCAGCTCTTCAAAAAATTTTAGACAATATCCTACAAAAAGACAATGAGGATCACAACCTTAGGAAGCTAGCAGAATGAATCCATTGGGCACAATAAGAAATTAAATGCAAAGGGGGAGAGTACAAAAAAAAAGAAAAAGTCATGACAATGATAAATCAATAGTTTTCAGTTATAAACATCAATGTTAGTGGTCTCAATTCACGAATCAAAAGAAATAGACTGGCAGAATGGGTCAAGAAGCAAGATCCAAAAATATGCTGCATACAAGAAACACACTT
>NW_004624780.1:7254242-7265115 GCF_000247695.1 Heterocephalus glaber
AAGAAAGAAGGGAATGGAATTAATATGAGAAAATGAAAAAATGGAAACAAAGTCTTTGTAAATAGGGAGGGATGGAGGGATTGAAGGGAGGGCAGGGGAAGGTGAAAAAATGAGAATCAAGAGAGATTATGTAAAGGTGCAAATTTCCAATGATGAAATTCATTATACTGTATACTTAAAATGTACCAATAAAATTAATTTAAAAAGTGGTCCTTTCTTAAATAAATTTATTATGTTGATCTATCACCTAATTCTATCACCAAATAATTAATTGTCTGACATTCTTCTGTGATAGAGAACACTGGCACTTCTTTTCAAATATTATTATGGTCTTAGTGGATTTATAATTAATTGTGTAAAAATTGCTGTCAGTGAATAACTTTTTAATTCTCAAATTATTCTCTATGTAACCAGTATGAGGCTTTTCAGGTCAGCTTCTGTATTCAATTGGCACAATATAATTAGGGTTCAAATCATCCTTGTTCTCTGACACCACAAGCTATCCAAAGCATACCTTCAAATTTTACCTAGAATCAGTTATTTCTCAACAAAGCCCTGGATGATTATTGAGGAAACTATTATTGTGAAACAAAGATGTGTTCACATAGAGGTATTCATTGCTACTGTAAGAATCATTAATGTATTTTTAACTCTCTGATTGATACCACCTCATTTCCAGTCTGGAACTGACCAACTGAATCAGTCAATGTATGGATTGAACAATTGAAAATATTATTAATTTTATTAAAGAAGTCAACACTATATGCTTCAAAAATGTAAAGTGCTATTCAAATAGTAGGTTTTTTAAAATAAAATTTTCTTATTTAAGATCTTATGAAGAAATCTGATAAATGATGGAAAGAGAGAAGAAAGAAAAATATGTAAAATGAATAAAAGATGAGAGAAAAGAAACAAAAATTTGGTGGCATAATGAGATCAGAAGATTTGGTTTTGACTATGTGTTACAAATCCATCTGTGAAAGAATTAGCATTTTCACTGAAGATGTAGTCTCTCTTCTTCACAAAGCATCAGAGCCCTTGGCTAGTTAAGTTATTAGATTCTGAGAGTAATGGAAAGAAGCAGATATGAAAGCAATGTAGATTCCTGGACCAAGGGTGGTCTCTCAAGCTTAGGAATGAGACGGCTCATGCTTGTAGAATGAGCCTGATGGAACATTCAGATATCATCTCCATGTTAATGTGGGGGTCTTTACCTTTCATCTCTTGAGCTGCTGTGTCCCTAACCTGTTCATTTCTGAGCAATTACTCCTTGCTAGAATTTTCATATTAAAACAAAATGGAAAATCATTTAACTTTCTGTGAAAATTACTAGTGCTTTCTCTCTCAGCACGTGAAGATACTATTGTCATCAGAAGTTGCAGGCCAAAAGTCAGTTTGTAGAAAATGAAAATAATTGTTCAGTCGACAGTTTATATATGTTTATATATTTATTGTGTTTATAGCCCTGAATAATGGAACACCAGTTTTCTCTCTGTTCTCAAAGAATGTCATTAGAATTCATACTTTAAAAGAACTAATTCCCACCAATATCAATGAAAACAAAATATGACTACCAACCAAAAATATAAACACAGTATTCAAAATGACTTGGGTTTAAATATATTGATTTATGCTCATTATAGCACCAGAAATACCAGAAGGAGCATTTCAATTAAGTAAAATTAAATTTGATAAAGAAATCTGGATTGTGGCCAGGACAAAATGGAGAATGTAGTGGCACAACACATTCTCAGGAAAACATCAGGTTTTTGGAATGAATAGCACAGAAGGTCCACTTAACACCCTGTTGACTTCCAGGACCAGGAGGACTTCATAAATCTGCTAAGTAAAAATCTTTCAAATATGAGGATGTATGTTTTATTTATGCTTGTGTTTCCATTTTCTCTTACAATGTTTGGCACCCAGAAGGCCCTCAATTAATATTTTTGAATGAATAAATGAATGAATATATAAATGTGTTAAATGGAGACATGGATAATGTAAAAATAATTTTCCAAATTCAACTAATTATATTAGAATCCATACTGCACATTAGCTGTAATAGAAAACCATTCTTAATTGTTCAGGCTTTTATCTTCCCTTTAAAGCAGAACAAAGCATGTCTTCATTTCAATAATTAATTTCACCAATATAATAACTCTGCTGCTTCAGTGAGTTTGATGACACAGGAACAACTCAGCTTTAACTTGGTGCAGGAAAAAAGTATACAACTTCTCATTGAAAAGAAATTTTAAATACATCAGCTATGTCCCTGAGAGGAATGGAAACCTTTCCAAAAGAAAACACAAAAAAACACTGTTTAAATATTGAATAACTTGGTACTTTGCTTTGACTGTTGAATCTATACTTAAGTTGTGTGAACATATGGTAGCCTCCTAATACAAAATTGCTCAGGAGAACTAAAGACCTAGGATAAGCCTGAATTAAGCAGCGGTCTCTAGAGACTAAGCGTGAATTATTAAAAGCAGAACTAACTATACACCAGGGTGCTTCCAACACCATCTTCTGGTGCTGTTACTAGATGCTTAGGGACCTGGGGCATTGGTGCTCATGTGCATTGAAGGACAGCTTTGCCTTCGGATGTCATATTTACATACTGTAAAAACAGGGAGAGGGTGCAATCAACTTGAACTCTAGACAGACCAGTATGGACCATAGTGGTTGAAATTAGGACCTGTGACATGTGATTTCTGTTTAGTTTGAAAGCCCAGAGTTAGTTGAAGCCACACGTTCCTTCCCTCTCTCTGTTAGGCACAGTACCTTGTTAATGTGCTATGGCTCTGAAGGTTTCACATTCCTTCACTCTTTCCTTCACTCTTCACTCATTCCTTCACTCTTCACTCTTCACCACATAGTTGAGTTTGGACTTATGCATTCATCTAAAGAGGGCTCCTGCCTGGGCAGAGCAAGTGGTCTTAGGATGATTCATACCAATCCTTCTCCTTCAGCTGAGCCAGGAAAGCTGGGTGGTGTTGGGGCACAGAAAATCTTTCAACAGGAAAACCAGCAGATCACTATATGAGCCACATTAGTATTTCTACACAGGGCCAGCCTTTTCAATTTCCATTTCCTACAAATGAGAAACAGTGTTCTGATGACAGGCTGACTGATGTTTCTCTGAGGGCTCTAGACAGCGTTTGCCTCTGTCGGGAGTTCAGTCTTCGTATCTAGTGAGCACTGGTGTCAGGTTTAATCCAAAGAAGGAAGAATGTTTTTGTTTATTATGAGCCATGAAGCCAAGCTAGCAAGAGTGGTGATTAAATTAAAAACACTTCTAAGCAAAATGCAGCATCATTTGTCTTGTGGAGGAATGGATTATGGATTCATCTCTGATTGGAATGGAGAGGACATGTAGGGAAGACCAGGAAGTTTAATCTGTTCGGATCTTGATATCTAAATATGCTACAGTCATGACAAGCTTTTAAGTTCTTTTTTCTGGATTTTGTTTCTTCTGCAATCTTGTTTGGACACCCCAGTCCTGGACCTTAAAAAATAAAAACATAGTTACAAAGAACAGGCCAATTTTTAGTTCAAATGCATTGTGCTTCTGGTTCAATTATTTTCAAAAAACGTCCTTTCTTCCTGGCCTTGAGCTGTCAAAAGCTTTGGATTCAGTCAGACTGGATTATCATGTTGTTATGATTTGGATTAAAATGCATGGCCCAAAAGGCTTATATATTCAGAAGGGGAGATTTTGGAGAGTGGTTAGATCATGGTGATGCTAACTAACCTTGGAAGTGGATGTGCTCCATCCTTGTGCTCCAAACCCATTGATGTGCTCATAGCTGAATATGTGCTTAAAAGTTTGGGCCTAATTGAAGGAAGGTCACTGGGGTTGGGGGTAAACTGGGAAGGGTGAATTCTTGTGCCTAGGCCCCCCCTTTCTCTCTTTCTTCTTTCCTTTTTATTCTGTCTCTCTGCCTATCTTTCTCTGTCTCTCTCTGTCTCTACCTCTCTTTCTCCCTCCTCCCTCCCTCCTTTCCTCCCTTCTTCTCCATTCCAACTCTCTCTGCTTCTTCCAAGAAGTAAGCAGCTTTCCTCTACAATGTCCTCTGTCATGATGTTTCTGCCTTAGAGCTTTCCAACTATGGAGTACTACCTCTGAAACCATGAGATGAAAGAAACTTTTTCTTCTTTAAGCTGTGTATGTCAGCTATTTTGTCCCAGCAATGAAAAACCGACTGTGATGTCAACTGGAATAAAAAATGCCTAGAAGATTGGTTTAGCCCAGTTCTGAGTGTGTCTTATTGACTGAAACCCCACACTGCATGTGGGTGGGCCCCTTGTAGCATGGATAGAATAAAAAGGGAAAGAAGGACATCTCACTTCTGCTTTTTCAGAAGATCAAGTCCTCACCATCACCTTTGAACATCTATCTCCAGACTTGCCAGCCCAGATCCTTCAACCTTCCAATCCAGTCTTGGATTTCCCTTCCCAATAGAGACTTGCAGAGGACTCTCCAGTGAGCTCCAGGCTTTCAACTTTTGACTGGAACCCTGGATCTCCAACATGCAGATGACCCTTTTGTGCTCTTCCACTCCAACTCTGCAGACAGCCATTGAAAGTCTACCTTGTAAATGATCAGATAAATAAATATGCATTCTATTCCCCCAGCACTCCAGTAAAATCTGTACTTCCAGTGCTCTAGTGAACCCTAACTAAAACACTAACAGAGATACCTTTAAGTATTTATCCAGAGCCAATTAGAAGGAGCATGTCTTCCCCATTAATTCCCTTTGTATTTCACAATATTCTCTTGAGACAGATGAAATGCAAAAGTGGGAGCCTGTACAGGTGTGGTACAAACATTCTTTTCTTATCATTCAGGTCTCTGCTTGAGTATTCATTGTTGCTTCTATAGCTATGGGTTGTAATGTACTTGTTTACTTTTCTATGGTCTATATCTACAACACAAGGGAAATGCCATAAGAGAGGCCACTGAAAGCCTTGCAAAATGGCACTGATCATCCCTGGCTTGCAGTGCAGTCCTTTCACACCTCATACCAGGGCTGCTCTGTATGGCCAATGGAATACAGCAGTGATCATACTAATTCTCAAGACTGGGTTATAAATGTCATAGCTTCTGAATTGTGTTTGCCTACCCCTACTACACTTGGGGAAGTCAGCTGCCTTGTCTTGAACTTCCATTTGGAGAGGCCCACATGGCAAGGGACTGCATGTGATCAAAAGCCAATTTTCTATTCTCTGAAGTGGTTCAGACCTGGCCAACAACCTAACTGCAGCCTTTTGAGAGACTTAGAAGCAGAATGACTCAGTTCAGCTGCTTCTGGATTCTTGTCTCAGGACAAGAATAATGGGATAATGTAAGTGGGTTAAATTGCTAAGTTTTGCAGTAATTTGATATGCAGCAATATATGATTAATACATGAAAGTTTCATGTTTGACAGTGTTCTCCAACTCCCAGCACAGTATGGTACGTGTATCTCAATAAAGTGGTTGAGTGCAGCATGGTGGGGCATACCTGTAATCCCAGTACTCTGGAAGGCTGAGGCAGGAGTTTAACAAGGTAGAGCCCAGCTTGGCAACTTGGAAACTCATAACAAATTATCTTATAAATAAATAAGGGCTGAAGAGGTAGCTCAATGTGCAGTCCCAGGGTTCAGTCTCCTGTACTGCAAAAATCAATCATTCTTAAGCGGTTGAATAAATAAATAAATAAATAAATAAATGCAGACACCTATGCACTTTATTCAGGCACTTTTTCTAAGGAATACTTTAAGTTAGTTCAGGGCTATACAGCAACCTTTTGATTATAGCTGCTGTTTAGGGAAATCTATTTGTAAATAAACTGGAGAGCCCCTTATATTAAGACTTCCACAGAAATACAAATAGTGATTCTTGATAACTGAGGCCTGTAGAACACTATAGGATGAAGGATACACATTGTATTAAGCAGATGACATAAGCTCAGATTTTATACATTTAAGTGGAACCTATAAGTCATGATTTTGTATTGACTTCCAAATTCTTTTCCTCTGAGTGCTGATAATTCAGGTATAATGAGAGGAAGAGCCTTCACTGACCTGATCAGGAAGGATTCCCTGATCTCTCCCTGTGGTCTGGAGGCTCTGGGTTTTTTCTTTTATTTGGGGAGAAGGTTGTTTTGCTTTTTGTTTTTTGTCTTTGTTTCATTTAATTTTTGAGTTTTGTTTTATTTTTTCCTGGGTTTTGCATCCTCTACTGATCCCGTGTCTGTTTTTATCCCATCCAGATTGTATGGGAATGGGACATTTTCTGTTCATATGAACCACAAGAGCTTTCTCAGCACCTCCAAATTCAAATGTCCAAATTTTCCAAAAGAACACCATTAAAAGTTTCTGAACATACTTTTTTTCTGTGCTGTCATTTAGCTGTTCCCCAGGAGTGACTTTGCTCTTTCCTCCTCTTCCTTTTCCTCCTCCTCTTCTTCTTCTTCCTCTTCTTCTTCCTCTCCTCCTCCTTCACCTTCTGGTTCTCCTTCACCTTCTGATTCTCATTCTCTTCTCTCTTCTCTGTCTCTGTCTCTGACTCTATCTCTGGCTCTGCCCTTGTTGCGTGGCAGAAGTATTTCTGTTCCACTGGCTTTTGGCAGTAAGGGAGCAATCTTCTGTCTGAATAGACCCTGAAAACTCCTTTTTACTGTGTAAAAATTATTTACTGATTATTTATGACATATCTACTACAAAGAGTTCACAGATGTAGAAGCATTTATAATAGCTAGTGCCTCTGAGTTCTTTTAATCTGAAGGTGCCAGTGGAAACCCATGGCCTCAGATGGCAAAGCTGACCTAGTCATTTGGCCCATCACTAAGTAAAGAAATTGAAGATAAAATGGTTTAGTGATTACTAAAGAATACTAATAAAAGTATAAATATGATACACACTTATAATCTTTAAATTCTTCCGTTTGGAAAGCATTTCTGTATGCCTTGTAGGGCATTTGGAGTTTTGAAAATCTTGTATACTGATTGACTTAATTACGTTCTTATCGATGAGACACAATACATGACACTCACAACTGTAGAGAGGAAAAGTTTATTTTTGGTCACAGTTTGTAGAGGTTTCGGTCTATAGTTTGCTGGCTCCAGGATAGGGTGGCATGGCAGAGGAGCATGGCAGAGGGGAAACAGTTCATGGCATGGCAGACAGGAAGCAGCTAGATCTCCTTCTTATTTCCTTTATTATCACATCCAGGCTACAAACCTACTGGTTGGTGCCACCTACACCAGGTTTTTCTATTATTCACACCCAGAACTATGCTAAACAAATAAGTCGGCTGATCTAATCCATGACTCATGTATCACACACCCAGGATCCAGTCACCTCCCAAAAGCCCCACTTATGAGCACATGTAGCTTTGGAAGGACATTTAGATAGAAGCCATAACAATGATTAACAATTACCATGGTCACATCATGCCTTGAGTAGCCATATTTCTAGCCATGTTTCTAACAAATATTTTCCAAGTGGAATAATTACTTTTCTATCATAAATCCATTGAAGTATCTCTGGAGTATTCAGTAAATATTTTTAAACCTTAACTGACTCTTTCGATATCCATTTTTGCCTGTGTAGTGTATAAATTTTCTCCTTCTCTATGGACTCCATACCCACACATGCACACATGGACACCATACCCATGTGGACCAGGTTGCTGTTTCCTAAACCAATAAATATCCCCAACAACTATCCAATCAATTTCACACCTAATTAAAAAAATATTGAAAATAAGGAGACTTACCTCTATTAAATTCTCCTCAATGATTGTTTCCTCCATGGCTTAGTAGTTGTAATTCAACTCAAATATCTGTTCCCATTATATCTTCATTTAGTTCCTGAGTGCATGTATTGTCTCTGAATTTACTTCGTAAATTTCTTTTGACACTTTGTGTATCTGACATTCACTATAGCAGATGACATGATGCCAGTCATGTCATTTTAATGCATGCTGCCATCAAGTGAATACTTTTAATATATGATGTTCTGTTAGGAAAACAGAGACAGAGGAAAAGAGGCACCTTTTTTTGTAGAAACTATCCTATCACTACTGGTAGCTGTACCAGCACCAACTGTGGCTAACATAAATAGGGTCTCTTGCCTGTGAATCCCTGAAGAGCCCTCAGCTTCTCAGCTTTGACTTCTCATACTTTTCATAAGACACAGGAGGCCCAGGTCTACTGTTTCTCAATATTTCTTTCCCCACAAAGCTAACTTTGAGAACAGTGTCTACTTTCTTTACTATGTGCTAAATAAGTCAGCTACTGATCTTTTTTTCCAGAAAATTTTCTCTAATTTTAAAAGCAAATAGAACAAAGAATGTAGTATTAACCCTATTTTTTGTAACTTCACAGATGACTTCAGTACTGTGTGAATGATCTATTATTCCTGATTTCACAGTTTAGATGGCATCTGGAAACCTCTTGGTACCAAGGGAGAAGCTGACTGTGTCATTCTCTCCCTAGCTTTTGTCTGAAACATCTTCAGAAGGCTTTCATTCTCTGCATATCAACCACCTTCCTACAGAAAGGCCCTTCTTCTTTAGAGGATAGCTCTGAAAGTGGATGTTCCATGCCTTTGGAACTCTCTGCAATGAGTAGTTGGTACATTCACCAATGTCCTAATGGTAGACTCTGCCTTCAGCTGCTGTCTTTATTTGGTACCGGGGATCGAACTCCAGTCCTTGCGCTTGCGCAGCAGATGATGAAAGCACTGAGCTAAATTCCTGACCCCAGCAGCTGCTGTCTTTTGCTGGAAGGAATATTGGTTTACCGTGAATGCCTCCTATGGATTCATCACCTTCAACCTGACCTACCACTTCCCTACCAAGGCTTAATTTTTTCTCTAAATTATGTGGCACATTATTTCAATCACTCTTGTTGTCAACAGGATCAAATTCATGTTTCCTTATCCTTTTATTGCACACTCCCTGCCAACTCACCTTGGACCAGCTCAACCATCTACCTCCTCTACGCCTACATAGGGGCTATGAAACAAGAAGAAAGAAATAACACTGTTCAGGCTGGAGACTGTATTTCACCATCTAACCCCATAGCTCTGCACTCAGGTAGTCTCATTCACATTTGGAAATCCCACTGTGTCTCTGAGTACATCCGTTCTCTTATTTCTTTCCATGGTCACTCAAAACCTTTGAAAATTTCATGTGGCTTGTCATCAATCCTACCTCTTTAATAGTTCAATAATTTTTGTAAGGAGTAAATAAACAGTTTATATAAAGAACTTATCATGCCACTCAATCTAATAAAGGTTAATCATTATTAACATTAAATAATCAGAAAATGCAAAAAATACCAAATGATGTTACACAGGCCCACACTACCTGGAAACATTTTACTGTTCAGTGGTTCTAAAAAGAAACAATAAAATTTAGATGAAAATGGTTTCATTTAAAATATAAATATTAGTTTATCAATTATTTTTATAAAGTTAAACAAAAAGTTAACTAAAAACATTAACTAGAGTTACTAATCTATTTAATGCCATGTTTTTTAGTGAGGTTAAGTTTTACACTTGTTGGTAAAATGTAATAAAATATTAATAAGTGCCAAAGCATGGAAAGATACTATAAAAAATGTAAACATGGACAAAAATTGAAAAAACTTGTCCACTAACCACCACATACTAACAAAGGGTATTCAAGTATTACTATTTGATAATTTTCAGCTTTTTCTTTGCTAGTGTGTGTTTCCCTTGGTAGAAGAAGCTCATTCATTGTTCAGCTGGGGCTAAGTCACAAGTTGTCCTTAAGGCTCTGATAGTGCTGAGGCTTCTGCCCTTTTTGATCATCTGTGTGTGGCTTGAAAAGGTTTTCAAGTTTGCGCCACATTCTGCTCTAACTGGTTCCTGTCAGAGGCAGCATGGCACATGCGCACAGTCATCTTCCCAGGTAGCCTGTGAGGGATCTTCTTGGCTGCCTCTTTCCCCAATTGTTTCTGTTAGTTTTCTGGTTTGCCAATTGCTACTATGGTGGAACTCTTGTTCCCCAAAATCTGATTCATACTGACAATGACCAAAGGAATGGGATTCTCTAAGCTCTATTCCAAATAAGCTCAGTCCCCTCCGGCAGAATTCATCTTTAATGTCTGCTTCAGTGTACCAGATCTGGTTGAGGGCAGTGGACTGTTTTCCTAAGTGATACTCTGTTCTACAAGGTAGAAATGGAGGTGTGGTAGTCCCCAGCTCACCCTTCTAATCGACAATCTTATAAAAGCTGGGAGGAGTGCAAACTGAGGATCCAGGCAGCGTGAAGTCCCCCCGCTCCATCCCATGCTCCTCTTAGCCGCACGGGCACCTGCAGGGCCCAGTCCCACTCCCCACCTGGCCTCTGGGCTCCTGGCTCTTCTGCTACCTGGTTCCACACTACAGAGGCACAGGGGATTATAAAGGCCCTTGTCCTGAGCGCCACAAGATAGAGCAGAAGTTAGTAACAGAAAGAGGGCCTCTCAGGCTCCTCGATGAAAACTGAAGCCCACTGGAAAAGTGAAGAGAATCTCTGAAATAAAGGCACACTAGACCATCATACTTGGTAAATTGGAGGGATCATCACATCACATCAGAACCTGGACTGTCTTCAGGGGAAGGGCAGCTAGAACCTGCAGTAGAACCTTGCAGAGTTCAACCCTGCAGGACAGGGAGCTCAGCTTGGGACTTGCCACCAGATATCTGCCTGAATCTCACGGGTCTGCAACTGGCTTGATGGGACTCATTGACATATATCTGGACACTGCTACCCATGTTGTCTATTGTGACAGCAGAGACATACCCTGAAGGAGGCTCTTCATTTTTATATTTTGTTATTTTCAAAATTATCACTATTTTTTGCTCTTATTTTAAAT